>OX467714.1:34213558-34813558 GCA_950111635.1 Agelastica alni
ATACTTCTTCTGCCAAACCCAACATTTACTACCATACATAAATGTGGGAACCAACACACCTCTATGCACAGCCAAACGTGCCTTTTTTGACACTTTCTGGCTGTTCATGCAGTGCAGTCCCCCATTCATTTGTTTTCCTGCCAACACCCTTCGCTCAATGTCACTGTCATACTTTCCATCTCTCGTAAACTTTAAACCCAAGTACACAAATTCATTTACTTCTTCCACTCTTTTTTCCTCAATCGAAACTTCGCAGTTTGTCAACCCAAAACATAAATGGGTGTTCGGCATTATCCGCTGTTCGTGAATACCCCCCGCTGCCTTAGTTATATTATTTAATCATTTTTTTTTACATTGTGCCATAAAAATTTATTCAGTTATAAAAATTATATAAAAATTTCAAATGTTTTCAAATATTTGATGTTAATTTTTCGTTAGTATATTTTTTTAGTCAATAAATACTTTGATAAATAATACAAATATTTTAAAATTAAATGTTTAAGAAACTTTGTTGCTGTTTGGAATATTAATAAAAAGTATGCTGAGAGCCAGAAACAAAATAGCAAATAAATATTGCCTAATTATTTCGACAAGCAATATTTTATTTTTCCCAACTTGACACTGCTAGCTTAATAGAAAGGTAGTCTTGAGAATTCGTTATTATTCTATCGATGTTAAATGATGATGAGCACGCTAAGCACGATTTTTCGTCAGAATACTTTTAATGCTTTGATGATTCTTTTTAACGAATCAAAATATGAAAACAAAACTCTTTGTTGAACGAATTCAGATGTCTACGAATTTCGTCCACGTCTTAATAGATTACAGTTGGCCTTTTTTACACACATCTCCTCTAGATCATGACGGGAATTGGAAAAACGTTTTTTTCTGTCTTTTTCAATTTCCTTAAGGAAAAATCAAATTACTTTTTAATCTGCAATCATTTTCCCTTGCGTATTAAAATATCGGGGGACCGAAATTGGGCAATTTCCCAACGTAACAAGCGAAAAATTTGTCACATATATTAAGTTTCCTTGAAATGTTGCGTAGGTTCGAAGAAAGATACTTTGAGCAATTTTTTTATTGCGCAGAAACTAATATACGGGATGTCGAGTTATGCAAAACTTTACTACAATACAAAAAACGGCTGCAGTTTCATCTGTTCTTACTTTCCATGGTTATTTCATGCACTTATCAAATTAACCAATCAGGAGCTCTAGTCAAGTTGGAATTATAGATAATACCAAACTTGACTCTTGACTCTAATTGGACCGTCAAATTTGGTGTTTCCAGATTTACGTATGTGACATTTAAACGTCAAATATAAATTCCATCGAATTAATCAACATCAAAATTTTTGAAAATGTACAGAAAAATACGAAAAATCGAAGGAGTACGTTTGGAAGCTCAGAATATAGGGCTTTATGTAAAAAAGCAAAAAACAACCAACCCTTTCAATCGAGCAACTGCAGTTAGTGAACTTTTATGTAGAGGAGTAGGTGAACAGTCATCAAAATCACAGGACATTCGAGCACTAATTCGCTGAAACCTTACAACCAGCTTAGTAAACAGCATCACCAAGTACAAGCGGGTGTTCAAATAATCAAGCTTAAAGCATTTTATACAATATATATTAGCTTATAGCGTTCTACGACGCCTTCCGACTCCTAACCGCCATCCATCTCTATCTTGCCATAAGTTCTCCGGCAAGTCTCTTTCTTTTATCTCTTTGTCAATGCCCTCTCTTCAGCTTCTTCTTGGTTATCCTCTTCCTCTCTTCACTTGGGGTGTCTATGTTAAAATTTGTTTTGGTAACCTATCGTCTGACATTCTTTGGACGTGACCATACCATATTAACTGTTTTGTTCTTATATCATCAACAATCGTGTGTCTGACACCCATTATATCTCTTATTCTGTCGTTGTGTGTGTAATACGAGCACTGAAATCACTTTACGAGGATTCCACTGCTTGTGTCAGGATAAACGGAGCTTGCACGGACTGGTTTAACATCGAAAAAGGTGTGAGACAGGGATGTGTGGCTTCGCCATAGCTCTTTAACTTATAAATAGACAATTGTTTAAAATATCTGAAAGAGAGTGCGTATGGATTAAAAATGAATGATTTGATCGTCAAATGCCTTCTTTACGCCGATGATCAAGTTATATTAGCGTTATCTGAAGAGGAGTTGCAGGCGATGGTTAATATTATGCATAATTCCCTGAAAATCAAAGGGATGAAAATAAATGTGAGCAAAACGAAAGTAATGGTTTTTGAAAGAGAAGAAAGCATGACAAACTGTGGGGTTTCGATTGAGGGATAAAGAGTGGAACAAGTTAATGAATTTGTGTACTTGGGTTCAAAATTTACTAGAGATGGAAAGTATGACAGTGACATTGAGCGAAGGGTGTTGGCAGGAAAACAAATTAATGGGGCACTGCATAGCTTTATGAATAGCCAGAAAGTGTCAAAAAAGGCACGTCTGACGGTGCATAGAGGTGTGTTGGTTCCTACACTTATGTATGGTAGTGAATGTTGGGTTTGGCAGAAGAAGCATGAAAATAGGATTAATGCTGCGGAGATGAGTAGTCTGAGAAGTATAGCCGGAGTGACTCGGTTGGATAAAGTTAAGAATAGTGAGATAAGAAAACGCTGTGGTGTAAAAGAAGATGTGGTCACAAATATAGATAAAGGAATGCTTAGATGGTTTGGACACGTAGAAAGGATGAATGAAGGAAGATTGACGAAACAAATTTATAAGGCGAGTGTGAATGGGCAAATCGGTAGAGGTCGACCTCGGAGAACATATCTCGATCAGATCAACATTGTTTTGAAGAAAGGCCAGGTCAAGAGTACCAACAACCGAAGAGCATGTATGAGAGCACTGATGAAAGTAGAGGAAGCAAAAGATGTGTGTACGAACCGTAGCGGAAGTGAAAGGAAGTGGTCTCTGCCTACCCCTATGGGAAAAAGGCGTGACTTTATGTATGTATGTGTATCCTGTTTCTTCTTGATTTACCCGCAGATCTCCTTCAGAAGTTCATCTCAGTTGTTATTAGCATTTTTTCTTTAGACTGTTTGTATATAATAACTGTACCATTTATATTATTATAATTGAGAAATATTTAAGAACGTTAATACTGGTTTAATGTATTTTATTTGATGTCAATGTATCCTGTTTATTTAACTTTATTAGTTTCTCTGAACAACTTTTTAAGTTTTTTGCTAATTTCCCCTAATTCTGCCGAATTTCAGATTTTTTTACCTTTTAATTTGTGAAATAGTCTTATAAATTTCCACTCGTCATTGAATTTATCTCATAAGTCTCTCTTTTATTTCATAACTTAACTGAGTTGCATTCAAGCAACTCAGTTTCGTTATGAAATTAATACAGACTTATCACAAAAATTCAATCACTTGTGGTATTACTACTGATAGTAGTAACAGTTTTCCGAGTTAATTGAAATAACATTCTGAGATAGCACGATTAGCTCTCTTAAACAGGATTTTAAAACCAGGGCTCCCAAGAAAATATAATCAGCGTTTTAACATAACAAAAACAGAAATCTAGGGTTTCGGCAACAGCACTTTGAAAAGAACGTAGGGGAAAAATAAATATTCTCCGAACTTAAATAAGTTTGTGGTTCAAAAAATTTTTACTGCTACAGATTTTTGTATTTTAAAATTCTCGTGATTTTTTATTAAATAAAAGAATATGTCAGGGGTTGTTTGATAAAAAATGTAACTTTGGTGGCGTTTCTCAAAACCTTTCTATTGAATTTGTTATTTTGATAGAAGGCCTCGAGGAAACAAAGATGGATATGTATGATAAATTGTAACTAAAATTTTAGTATTAAATTAAATTAGGGAAATAAAAAATTCAAGCAAGGAATAATAAATAATTATTCGAAAAAAATATTTCAGTATTTAGGTTTATTAAATTTTGAGGTTGACTTCTGTCACTCCTAGTGTCAGTTAAATAAAATATAATTTATATTAAAAAGAATTATTGTTTTGTTATGAAAAATAATTTCAAATAATACCTGACCCATTTTTTTCAGAATATAAATTTAAAATTGCTTATTACTAAGGTGAGATGTCAAATGTTACACATCATATGCGAATTACTGTAAGGCTCGCCCGTCGAAGACTACAGTCCAAGCGGACGAAATCACGGGCAAAAGCTAGTAATTTTATATTTTTTCGACTACAATAATCACAAAGCGTAAATAGTGAAAAGCGCCTAATTACCCTCTACCTTAATAGCTGTAATTGTCATAAACCAAGCTGCCTGCCTTTAACCAAACAAAAAGTATAATCGACCACAATGATTCATCCTTAAAATGGCAAATTTGTTAAAGCAATGCCTCTAATGGTTACATAATCGTTCTTATTATTTTACAAAAGTATCATTTGTGGCAGCTAAATAATCATTTTCTTGAAACGATAATGATAATTTTCTAATAAATAAAGATATAACATTCTTACAACTCGATTATTTATCAAATTCAGTGGCAGATCTAATCAATTTACCATGTATACATAATTATATAAATCACACAATTAATTGTTTATTATCCTAATCGTATATTTACCCCGTTATTTACAATATTCAATTGATTTTACAACACTAAATGTTAAATACCTTTCATCATTTAACATACCTCAATAAAAGTGCCACTCGAATAAATAATGTCGTCGTAATACACCAGCCAGTTTTTCACATGTTTACGTAGAGGGCGCGATTAATAAAAGGTCAGCAATAGACATAAATCACAATTTTTAATTAGCAATAAATTCAAACCATCGTCACAACATTTAAAGCGATTTTTTAAAGATTCACAAGCCACCGTAACAAGGAAATTAAATCCAAAAAACTATCTGTGAAATATTTGTGTAGCTTTTGAAGAAGAGTAATCAACAATAACTACTTGGAGCTACTGGCAACAGGCAACAAACTCTGCAACATTTAATCACCAGGGCATTTACGCATTCCAGGCAATAACAAAGGAAAAAACAGCTCAAAGGAACTACCAAAAGTTCCTAAACCATTCTATGGATAAACGAAACAATTCATTAAAGTAAAAGACAGAAAATGGGGGCAAAGAATAACTCACACACACACACACACGCTCATAATAACTCACAGTGGAATAACCTAGAACAAACCCAATGCCCACTGGACCAGTAATATTATACGAACAACTACCTGTGTCCCCCAAATACGATAAAACCAGTTGGAATTATTACAGAACCCCACCCAGTCAATAAAAAATCTAAAAAGTTTGGGCAAAGTGAATAATTTTAGCAGATTATCCAGTAAGAACAAATAATCTGAACACCATCTTTTGATAGAATGTAAAGCACTATTCAGTGAGTAAGGCAATTCTTACTACGACGATCTTGAAAATTTTAATGCAGGATCACTGATTTCATGCTTCAAAAGGCTCGAAACAGACCCAGAAGTACCACAATAAATATCCTAAGAGATGGTACAAAAGATCTTAAAGTACCCAATGACCGATCCTGTTGTTTAATATTAATAATAGTAACAAACATTAATAATAAGCATTAACTTCTTGTTTTCCAATCTTTCAATTTATCTATTAATTGAACTTTCGTAGACGTTTCTTTAATGAACTATTTTTCGAGAAGGTGTCATAGTCCCATCCATGTTTGGTAATACAAACAACAAGAATCTCCAATTGTGCGCTTTTTTATACCTAAGACATTCCAGCTGAAATGGTAATTTGCTTACAATATCTTCAATTTCAGGTAAGGTTTTTTTTCTAGAGTCCCAATTCTCTTATTTGTTGTTTGGCCATAAAGCTGCATGCAAAATTAATATGACAACTCTTCTATTTGTCGTAAGGAATAAAAGTGGGGACAAAGAAAATAAGAAACTTGGTAGTTGGGGTAAATTATCCACTCGATTTCTGATCACATCCAATGTGTTGGTCAGGGTTATGTTATTTTTTGAAAGAAATTTGTAGTAATCCTTTCTGTAAAAGGATCTATGTTTTAATGTTGAAAAGGGGGTTAACTCCTCGTATGAATGGCAGTGAACAGGCTGCCGTACCTTTCGTTTATAATAATTTGTATTCAAATTTCTGTCAATAAAAACTGGAGGTGACCTGCTACTCCTATACCATCAACACCTCTATACGAGTTGCATGTAAGTTGTAAATTTTAAATTTCTGAATTCTCTACGTAATAGTCTTATGCTTCTGCAACCGTCCTGGACCCAAAGAAAAAATCGGTAGTCGTCAGATTATTCAACACCATTGCATTCGCCAACCCAAATTTTATTTTTTGATAGACCAGCCGAACAGGTCGAGGTGACCAGTGGAAGACTTAAAAATATTTCTAGAGATTCTTTGTATTTCATTGGAGTTGATCGACTCTTTCCGAGTTTTAGAAATTTTTTGAAAATCAGTATAATTTTTCGAATAAATTATCAAATAAACCTGCTAACAGATCAAAAATTGTTAACACAATGGAACTGAGGATACGCTGCTGGATGGACACAGGTATTTCTCCTCTTGGAGAATAATCCATCAATCAAAGGTATACATAAAAGCGCATCATCATTCAATAAACAATCTATTAAGTGGTAAAAACTTGACCGTGAGAAAGAAGCAATGAACAGTGCGGATGAACTTGCTAAATGCAACAAATGAAAATCGGTTTGTTTACTTATTTTTTTACTTTCCAAAGGTTGGGACACAAACGATGAACGACCTTCCTTATTGGAAGTATTTCAGAAGGCGACATTACGGTTATTTAATCAGAAAATTAATTTAAACGATATTATTGTAAAAATAATAAAGCATTTCATGGCGGCAAAATTGACTACTACCTTTTGATTTGGATCACCTCCAAATTAATAGTGATTCCACTACCATTTGTTAAGAAACGAAAATGCAACAACCATTTTAATTAATTTCCGCTAGATTTCTAGTAGAACAATAAAAAAAAACAAACAATGTTAGGCTTAACGGCTTATTAATTATTGTCGTTATGAAAAGTTAAATATTTACTTTTATAGTTTGATATTTTTTCAGTTGCGCTCCACTTAGACGTTAGTATACGTAAATACTTACATACTGAAATTTTTTAACGAAAATCAAATATAAATCTGTCCTGTTGTTGTATTTAATGTACCGAGAGCTAACAAAGATAAAACTAACGTCGAGTTAATAAAACAAAAGGGAATCTGCTGATTATGTCAATAGTGACCGTCGAAGGAATATTCTTGGAGAACGCGAGCTAGATATGAGCTTTTCGAAATTATCATTCGCGTTGATAATGCTTGATGGAAACCGAACGTATTGTGAATACGTTATAGTGCTGCAGAATTTCACTAAAATAATAACCGTAATTTTCTTTCTTTTTATAAATTGTTAAACATTTTACTTTTACTATTTTATTTCTTGTGCTTTTTATAATAACACACGTCTATGGTTTTGAATTTTTATGAAGGTAAAACACTTTGCGAGGAAGAAAGATCAAGAAAACCATTAGCAATCTTTAATATAGTTGATATCACGCTTCCAAGTTTAAAAAAATTACCGTGGTAAACTGAAAGTCATTAATACACGACCAACTAGGTATATCTTTTGTTAATTTATGTAACATTTCAGAAGTACAGAATCCACGACATCGTTCTCTGGTGGAGGTCAGCTTTGCACTCAAGCGAAAGCATTTGACTGCACTATTAGACACATCTCGCTATCGTTGATCTTTATTTGCAATTTGTGATCTTGTTAAACAAATTAAAGCAAGCAACCATCTAGATAATTTAAAGCCAGTAGCGGAGTTTGGGTGGATTTAGAAAATTCACACCCAATTATTATGAGAGGTTTGGCAAAAGTAACAAATAAAATTCTACTTATGATTTTAAAGAACAAATAAATAATGTTACAAAATGAAAAATCTATTTGGCATTACTTAAGTTACCACTTGTCTTCTGCATTTCAATAATCTGCCATCCAAGGATGGGTCATTCAGCGACAAAGAAAATGTCCTTCATATGCACCAGCAGAAAATGTTTATCAAAAAAACATCATAAAACAAAACTAAAGAAGTACTTACAAGAAGGAGAAACAAAGGCTATCCCTGAAGATAACAACTGGTGGAAAACCTGTACAATTTGGTACATTTGGTGAAATATATTTTTTCTGTGACTGGTACTAACGTCAATTGTTAAGCAATTTTGGTTACCCAGAGTACATTTAAATGCAAACTAAGAATTTTAACTTTAGCATAGGCAGTTAAGAGGAATATCATTCTCCTCTTTACAGCCAAGCGGGCTTCTGCAGGCTCTATAATGTGTAGGTGTTTATTTATACAGCAGTGTTTTAAAAAGATCCTCGTTACATGTTTTCTTTTGGCCAAGCTTCATGAATTTTTCTGCCATTTTCATAGTCTGCCATCAGATAAAAGACCAGCGTCTAGTACTCTCCCTAGAAGTACTGTAAGAGATTGTTGTGTTTCTTAGTTCCACCAAATTCTTTTGGCATTCTAGTAGTAGTTTAGAATCGAATTGGCAAGATGTAAGCACTTTCAGTGCCGCCTGGCTGTTAGACATTAGGTAGATTTCTGTGTTTGTACAGAACCTCTGCAAAAGATAACAATTGCTGTAATTTCAAAAACACTGTAGCAAAGCAGCCCAGGTTTATATTGATGGCATTGTACGCTTTGGCATTTATTGATGTACAGTTGTATTGTTTTTAAAAGAATATAAAGACCAAGAAATTGTGATATTTCCTGTTATTAGTTTTTAGCTAAAATAACTTTACGAGGATTCCACTGCTTGTGTCAGGATAAACGGAGCTTACATGGACTGATTTAACATCGAAAAAGGTGTGAGACAGAGATGTGTGGCTTCGCCATGGCTATTTCACTTATACATAGACGATTGTTTAAAAGATTTGAAAGATAATAAATGTAAGCAAGACAAAATTATGATTTTTGAAAGGGAAGAAAGCATGACAAACTGTAAAGTCCTGATTAAGGGAGAAAGAGTGGAACAAGTAAACGTGTTTGTATACTTGGGTTCAAAGTTTACGAGAGATGGAAAGTGTGACAGTGACATTGAGCGAAGGGTGTTTGCAGAAAAACAAATGAATGGGACCCTGCATAACTTTTTGAACAGCCAGAAAGTGTCAAAAAAA
Source organism: Agelastica alni (assembly GCA_950111635.1). Lineage (NCBI taxonomy): Eukaryota > Metazoa > Arthropoda > Insecta > Coleoptera > Chrysomelidae > Agelastica > Agelastica alni. The sequence goes on from OX467714.1 coordinate 34,222,734, forward strand.
GCACGTCTGGCTGTGTTGGTTCCTACACTTTGTATGGTAGTGAATGTTGGGTTTGGCAAAAGAAGCATGAAAATAGGATTAAAGCTGCGGAAATGAGTAGTCTGAGAAGTATTACCGGAATGACTCGGTTGGATAAAGTAAAGAATAGTGAGATAAGATAACGCTGTGGTGTAAAAAAAGATGTGGTTACAAAGATAAATGTAGGAATGTGTAGATGGTTTGGACACGTAGAAAGGATGGATAAAGGAAGATTAACGAAACAAATTTATAAGGCGAGTGTGAATAGACAATACTTGGTTTGGGAAAACCTCAGCAGAACTGTTTCGAGCGTGTACAAACAAAGTTATAATTGCCAACATGATTGCCAACATCCGAAACGGATAGGTACCCGAAGAAGAAGAAGAAGAAGAATAGACAAGTCAGTAGAGGTCGACCTCGGCGAACATATCTCGATCAGATCAACATTGTTTTGAAGAAAGGCCAGGTCAAGAATACCAACAACCGACGAGCATATATGAAAGTAAATGAAGCAAAATATGTGTGTAAGAACCGTAGCATGTGAAAGGAAGTGGTCTCTGCTTACCACTACGGGAAAAAGGCGTGACTATATGTATGTATGTGTGTATTAGTTTAACTCCTGAGTTAATAGGAAAATAAATCCAAGTACTGACATTTCCTTGAACGGAAAAAACAGTTTGATAAATTTTTTCGTAATTAATAAAACAAAGTATCGCTGCCCCCTTGTGTGTCTCTTTAGAGGCGGATATGTTCCGTAAATTTTGTTTTGAGAAAAAAAAATGATTGTTTATGATAATCCCTTGTTTGCTTTCTGAGAAGAGAAGCTGAAGAGATGCATGCAACTACGGCCGTAGCTATTTAATTAGATTTATTGGGTATTTGCAGAGATAAAGGTCCAATGTCAAGACAGTGCTGTTCTTCACTGAACATCAGTACGCATTCTTTTGAAATTTTCTTCCATCAGCAGCGCTGATCTTTCTTCTCGTGATGCTTATAACTTGAGTAAAAAGTAAGAAAAAAAAACATAAAATGCTACCCTTAAAACACTCGCAGAACATTATTATACCTTTATAAAATCAGAATTATATAATTATACATAACATAAAGTCGGAAACAGGTATTGTTTTAATTTTGAATAAAGGGTATTTATTGCAAATATTTTTGTTAAACTTATCAGATTTGCCCGCGAATTTTTGTCAGAGATAACGAATTTTTGTAGTTTTCAAAATGCATTTACTTCATTTCTGTTTTAAAATCAAACCGTCTCGTCGTACTCTTTCAAAGTTGCAATCGCTTCAAATTTGTTGGCATTGTCTGCGAACAAAAACGCCATTAGGAATTGTGAAACAATCTCCCGGATATTCTTGAGGACTTTGCAGCTTCACTATTTTTTCTTGTCGTTAAGAGCGACATCGTGCTCAATGGGTAGATTACAAAAAATATATGAACGCGGTGACGCAATCGTGCTATGCATAATAATAAGTATTTACTTACTAATTAGTCGTGAACGATTTGAATCTAAGCTAAAAACATACACGTATTTTTAAATAATTTTTTTTCTTTCTAATTGATGCTTCATATTGTAGCGTTAAATAATTTGAATTTCGCAGCAGCTATGGAAGTCAAAAGAGTTTGGTTTACTAAGAGAGACTGTTTACCATGGAATAAGCTATTCTCACACAATATTACGTTCAATGTACAATTGAAAATCACAAATCAGGTAAAGTTTATGATCCTTATTAACACCAACTATAAAACTGTGAGCACACTGTGAAGCGGCGCGGCGTCTTGAATTATTCATGGGAAATAGACCGGCCAGAAATATTTTAAAAGGTGGGATAATTCTCATTTCTACTTTCGTATTTCCATCGATGGCTTTTTATGAATCGAAATCTGGTTAATTGTGTTGTTTTTCGCGCATTTTTGTCATTGGATTTCAAATGAAAATAAATGCATACACTGAAACTACGTACATTTCTACATACATACACTTAATTTGTTGTTATATGCCTGAAAGCTATGTTGTATGATGTGTTGTTATATTTTAGACGCTTGGAAGCAAAATTTATAGTGTAATGTTAAATGCTCGAGAGCAAAATATTTACTGTTGAATGCTCGGAAGCTAAATGTATACTGTTGAATGCTCGAAAACTGAATGTATATTGTTAAATGCTCGAGAGCCAAATCACTGGTTCATAAAACCCCTCTTAATACAGAAAATGGCTCAAATGATTTTAGCGTTTGATAATATTCGTGAATATTCATATCCGTTTAAGTAACTACTCTTTTCTGTTGTAATCAAGATTATTTTTAAAGATTTCTAGTTTATCTTGACTGCGAGGAATTTTCAGACAATCATTTATCAATAAAAAAATGGTTATATAAGTGTCCTGTATCATTTCTGAAAATCAGGATTAGTTATTCTGTGGAACACCGTGTACGTAAATAAAAAACGATGTGGAAGTGTGTATGTTCCAGTATAACTCTGGAATGCCTAAAGTAATTTTAACAAAACTTTGTGCACACAACAGCTTACTACATGACAACAAATACTGAAGTGGTGGCCCATCAAAGCACCTTTATGAAATGAGTGGAAAGGAGATAAAATATAAAAACAAACAAAAACTGCCGATATTAGTATCGAATTCATAGTCTTCAGGGCCGCTGAGTTTAATAGTAACATGTTTCACCAGGGTTCGAGAACCTTTCAGAAACCCCAAGCAACGCCGCGTAAAACGGCTGGTATTTTATAAAAAAATTAATCTTAATTTTTTTTTTGGTGATCTCAGTATTTTTTTACCTATTCACTGATACTAAAAACCCGAGTTGGTTATTACAAGAAGCATATTTAAGTACAGCATTGTATTGGTCTTTAAATTATCTACGGACATTCTTAATTAAAAAGTAGAATATAAAAAGAAGCTGTTGGTCGGTATGCATTATTTCCTCGCTTTTTTTTTATTATTAACAATAATGATCACTATCTTAAAGCTGATCAAAGCTATGAAAAAATTATTTTCAAATTACACGCATTATAAACTGTGGATAAAGAAATGAATAAAACCAACAAGTATATTTTCAAGATGGTTAGCTGTAAATTTCATTAATATGCCCAATAAACCCATTTTTAAAAAGTCTTCTTCAAAGAGGTTCAGTAAGTTCATTGAAGGGGTTTGTGTGTAAGAGGGTAACTAACCATGAATAAGGACATAAGTGTTAATCATAAAATATAAAATTTAAGTTTAATAGGGATAAAAGTAATCTTCCATTTCTATTTTCCTTGGAAAGCCTGGTTTTTCTAGCGACCAATAATGCAGTCTTTGCGAATATCGTTGATACTTTTAATAGGATTTTAATATGGATTTTATAATAATGTTATAACCCGGCCTTGTTTATTTATCGGCATCCTAGCAACGACCACAACTAGGGTGCATATTAATAAGCCCTTTGTCGGCTTCCTCCTCCGTCTACTAAATTCTCGCCGCGTCTAGCGACTTCAAAATGGTAGAAAGATTGATTCCGATCCTCGAGAAACAGGTGAAATAGTCTGGAATTATGATTTAGAAATATAAAAAGGACAGCGGTCGTGAAAAGTTTTTATAAGTTATGAAATTTAAATAGTTGTATAAGTTGTAATTAATTGAATTTTTAAGTAAATATCTATGTGATTTAGAAAAGTAAAACTTATTGTGCAAAAATATTGGAATAAAAATTGTTTTGTTGCTGTATAGAGAGTTTAAAATCACCGAACCCAAGAAAGAAGTAAATTTCTTATCAATAATGATAAATGTTGTGCTGTTTTAAAAACTGGGGCTGGGCTGAAAATCTGCAATTTTAAAGTATTCAATTTTAAGTTTTAAATTACTTTTGATAGAATGGTATTGTAATACTCGTAAAAGATCTGTTCGTATTGTAAATAAATAATAGTTTAAAAAAACTAGGACAACACGCTTTATAAGAAAATGGAACTAAAAAATAAAAAATATTAATAATTAATAAAAAATAATTTTACAATCAAAAGCGTGGCGTGCTTTTTATGATGTTTACGTTTTCTTCTTGGAGACTTTATTTTTACCAATATCTGTTTATTATCAAATATATTAATTGATATAGCGCACCCCACGCTTTTGATTGTAAATTTAATTTTTATTAATTATTATTTTTTAGTTCGGTTTTCTTATGTGTAGTTTTTATAACTATTATTTATTTTTCATTTTTTAGTTTGGATTTTTTTTTTATCCTGATGATCCTGGCCAGAATCTTTAAAAACATTTATGGTATTATTAAATTGTCATCGATCCTTTAGAAGTATACAATATCTCAAGTCGATTCGATGTTGTTAAGTGGGTGAAAATCGTGTCCAAAGATTCCGTTACATAGATAGATAGAAGTCAAGCTTATATAAAGCGAGAAAAAAAATGTACTATTTACCTACTGTTTGTATATTAGTCTTGCTTATTTTAATAGCTTACTTACAATGACAATTAGCTACGAATATTTACCGTGAGTTATAGAGGTGTATTAATGATAGTAGTTTAATAAAAGGGCTAGTTGGAGTTGTATTGACCGCGTCCTCTTGCGCCTATGTTCAAAACATTGCAGATAGCTCTCGCATAATTTAAAAAAAAAATGTTACACGACTCTCCGTTGTCGTAAACCATAACGGTTCGCCGTCATATCACTTCCAAGAACGGGTATTATGCCAGAATACAAGTACTATATATACCGCGGTAAACAAGGTGGTACAGACGAAGGTGCCTCTCGAAGAATGTCCCATACATAACATAAATAAGTCAATTATAAGTACGCCCATCCATTTTCGAATGCCGCAAAAGCGTCTGACATTTTTACCACACTTGATGTCGCGTCATCAACGTCACGGCGCAATCTAAACCGAGCTTAACGCTTCGATACGTTTATTATTTTTTTTTTATTTTAAACGACGTATTTTTACGAAGTGTTTTTATTTACTTCCGCATCGTCTCCGCATAACCGCATTCGAGCTACATTTATTCGAATTACCATAATAACAACGAAGATGATATGCGCTGCTTAAAGTGCATCTTTATTATTTCCTGATTATAATAGTAATCGTTCATGTGCTACCAACTTTGTAAGCCCACCTGAACCTATTAGGAAGAGTTGATTCGAATTCTTTACCTCGTAGTATTCGCTACGAAGAAATGAGCAGACATTATCAGATGACATTGATTGGACTAATCTTTATGTATGGTACTGTTAGTGCCCTTTTTTTTATTTAAAAAACTTAGTTAAAATATATAAACACCATTTACACAAAAACGAGTAGATTTAAATTATTAGTGTAAGAGAGCACTTATGGTTAAATCAGTCGAAGTAGGATGAAACGTCACACGACGACACACTCCGAATAACTCTGCTTGATGCTAAACAAAGAAGTATGCGCGAAATTTTCAAGCGGGAATATGTAGAAGGAGGCTATAGGTGTGGTTTAGTTCTAGTAGTTAAATGAGTGCGTGAGTGTGCGGGTGGTTATTGTTGCTGTTATATTTTTCTATTTAAGGAGGTTCGTTGGTCATAGCGGGGTAATGAAGCGGGACGCGAGGGGGTCCAATGCTGAATATGTTAAATAATCAGCGCTGCCAACTTCAAATAATAAATATACTGATTTTTCTAATTGAAATTAACTTTTACAAAAAAATCATTTATTGACAATTAATTAATTAATTGACAAATCATTTTTTAATCATGATTTAATAAAATATATGGTTTTTATTCAAATAATATAATCCGAATTTATGTGTGTAGTTGTGAAAAAACGTGGAAGCAGCACAAATAGTCATGAGATTGGCAATGAAATTAGCGTGTGTTTGGATTGGCATAAACACATCAGCTTTGATTCATGCAGCCAAGGATCGCAATAAGTATCCCGAAATTGTTGCCGACCTTCATTAAATGGAGATGGCACCTGAAGAAGAAAAATCACCTTTTTGTAAAGTCTTTTGTAAATTAAAAAATAAATGCAAAATCAAATTGTTGTATATTTCAAAAAATTTCAAGTTCAAAATGCTTTAATTTTACCAAATAATAATAAATAAAAACTTTGCCAAAACACCATTATTACAACTCAGAATTCCCGATTTGCTAATTATTTGCACTTAATATCTAAAACCTGCGGTAAATATAAATTAGTACCAACACAAACAATAGATACAAAAATCATAGTTCTTATTGTTGATTCACACTCCGACCCGATTATTATTTTTTTGTCATGCAGTCTATTAAAAGGATTTGAAAGTCACCGAAAATCGACCCTACAAACATCTAACTTTCTGACAAATATGATTTGTTATCCAAGTTCTGAAAGCGTTGGTTCTAAAACAACAAAGAAATCTGAAAACGTAATGTAACAAATCAATCTTCTAAATAAATTAGATACACTAACAGAATATTGTTTACCTGAAAGCTCCGCAATACGAATAAGTTGTGTCGAATCCTTGATCAGGAGGGACCACTCTGTCAAGAAATCTTGGCGTGAGTGCCAAAGAGGCCACTGCTGCCAACAGCCATTGGTCCCCCAGTTCTCCAGCTTCTACAGAAAATTTTTTATTGGTTTCGTCGTCAGAATCGCTTATAAAGCGCGGTCGTTGACAAATTTCCTGTAACACAAAAGGCCAATCATTACTTTCGTCTTGCTTACATTTACTTTCACTTTCTAAGAGGTATACGACGTCTGGCTATTAAATAACGAGACTGCGCGCTTAATAGGAGTACTAGAGGGGAAGGGGGGGGGTTTAAAGAATGCAGCGTTGGATAGCTGAAAGTGTGTACTATTTCGCTGTAGTAGTATTTTTTCTATAGAGGTTAGAAACGAACGTGTTTTTTCTCGTGCCAATAACAATGTGTGACGAAAACCACGAGCAATGAATTAATGTGAAATTTCTCGTTACATTAAAAAAATCTGACTAATTGCTATAAGTCGTTGAAAGAGGCCTATGCTGAAATTTCTCTATTTCGTGCGCTTGTTTTTGAATGGTAAAAACGTTTTTCTGAAGGCCGAGAGAGCGCCAAAGATGACCAACGTCCTGGTCGACATCAACGGCATCGTAATGACTGAATGGGTTCCAGAGGGTGAAACTTTAAACCAAACTTACTATTTGAAAGATTTAGCAACACCGTGAGAGCGAGTTCGAAGAAACGACCGGAATTGGGTTAAAACAAATCGTGGATCTTGCACCAGGACAACGCAACTGCCCAAAACGCGCTGTCCGTAAAGCGTTACCTTACTCGCCTGATTTAGTAGCCTGTGACTTTTTCCTGTTTCCGAAGTCTGCTTCAAAAGGAACCCGGTTCGATTCGATGGAAAAGTTGAAGCGACAATCGGCGGAGCTCCTAAATGCTCTTACAAAAGAAGACTTTCAGCATTGCTTTGACCAATGAAAAAAACGAATGGAACGGTATGTGGCGAGGAGAGAAATCACATTGAAGAAAAGCATTTAATTGTAGAAAAATTCTTAAAATAAAATTCTTTTTCATAATCAGTCTCGTTATTTAATAGCCAAACCTCGTATGCTGACAAAATGTTTCTAAACTTAAATAGTTAAATTTTCCTATTGAATTATCATGCCTATGAACTAGTAAGGTACACATGAGAACAATTTAATTTAAAAATAACTGTCTTAATCGAAGTAAAATATTCGTTACTGAACTAAAGTTTTGGTAGCTGTGAACCTGTTAAGAAGCCTGCAAGGGAAATACTTGCGGGCTGCAACGGGGGCATGAGCACCGCTCCTACAGAGGGACTACAAACCGCCTTTGGACCTCCTGATAAAATATCGGGCCAGGAACACTGCATACAGACTAAAGTGCCAGGGGAATGGAGGAGCAACGGGATTTGCCACACCTAGATCGAGGCCCTCCACAAACATTCCCAAAATCGGACAAAATTTTGAAAAAGACATTGGTAGGGAAAAACTATAAAACAAAAATCCAACCAGAAAAGACTGGTTGACCAGCCCAGGAGTGAAACGATGGTACACTGATGGGCAGGTGTATTTGGAGCATTCTGCAACCACAGGGAAAGCATACCCCTGGGGAAATACGCCTCGGTCTTCCAGGCCGAGTTCTATGCCATACTCAGGTGTGCCACGCACCTGACAGAAAACAGAGTGACCAATAGTGAGATTGATATTCTTACTAAAAGTCGCGCGGCCATTGGGGCCCTCATAAGTTGCACCACAACATTATCGGTGGTGTGGGACTGCATGCAAGCCCTCACTGAGTTAGCGACGGTAAACAAAGTTACTCTTCCATGGGTTCCTGGGCATACAGGGATAAACGGCAACGAGATAGCCGATGAACTGGCAAGAAATGGGACCCTGGTGGATCCAAAAAGCCAGTTGGTCGAATTGCCAATTGCCGAAGCAAAACATTTATTGAAATTATTCCTTGAACAAGAACATATTGCTCAGTGGACTGCAAATATTGGCTGCAGAACATCAAAACAGCTGACAAAAAAACCTTGCCAGAAGATGGCTGAATTACTCTGGACGATGGACCGGAGTAGACTAAGCAGCACGCTTGGCCTGCTCAAGGACACATCGCACTAAGCGCTCACCTGTTCAAACTTAAGCTGGCGGCCAAGAAAAACTGTCGAAGAGGAGGAGGAGAGCAGTATACACATTCTGTGTCACTGCCCGATGCTAGCGGTGTAAGGTATCAAACCTGGGGCCGTATGATAATGGATCCAAGCGATCTAAAAGATACAGGGCCAACAGAAATCCTAAAGTTTGCCAAAATCAGCGGACTAGAATTCTGATGCCCTGAAGACACAGCGGTAATCACAGAGAATCAAAATATCTAGGTGACATAGGTGCCGATACCAAAGGCCCAACCGCAAGATTGTAATGTAATTTAAAGTTTTGGTAACTAACAACAAATTAATTGAGTTTTAAAAACAACTTGTAGCGTTGCTGCTCTATTATTTCTTTCGAACTGCGTCTGTTGACTTAGAAGTGTCTACTGGTGATTATTATTCTTTCTTAATGTGTAACAATTTATAACAGAACAGAGCAAAAATTAAAGCCAAACGTAAAAAAGGGTCAGTGGATTTATAGAGCGAAGTAAAATTAATACTTTTCCATGTAACTAGCATCTACTGTGTTGAAATTGAAACCATGATGTATAGGAATAAGATAAAAATAATTTATGTGGTTGTACAAGTGAAATACATGTTTTTTAACAACCCAGCAAGTAGTAACTGGTAAATACGATGAGAAGAGGAAAGACTAACAAGAAGTAAGAATTAAAATGGAAACGTTGCAGAATACAATCTTGTAAATGGTGTTGGACTACTAAAAAAATAAGTAACATTTCTGATACGTTGACCTCAGCTATAAATCTTAAAAATAATACGAGGGGGTACTTTTAGTTAAAAACAAAAACCACAATAATGTCGTTTAAAATATTAGTTGCCAAGATCATTTTTTATTGGTTATAATTTGGTTGTTTTAGTCAGTAGCGGGGATAGTTAAAATTGTAATTGAAAATAAATTTTTTATTCGTAATAACTCGGAAATGTATTTTTTGTTACAAGAATTACATTTTGGTTTTAAATCATCTACGGGTTTATAGAGAACTTAACCAATTTACTACACTGTACCAACGATTGGTCCAAAGAACTCGATGACAGACATACTTTAGACATCATTTACCTTGACTTTTCTAAAGCCTTTGACAGGGTGCCAAAACGTAGACTTTTACTAAAGCTCGATCATCTTGGCTTAAGAGGTACTCTTAATAAATGGTTTTCAGCCTTCCTAACAAACCGGTAATTCAAAGTTAGAGTTGGACAAGAATTCTCCAACGAAAGACTTGTAACTAGCGGTATTCCACAAAGTTTCGTTCTTGGACCCTTACTTTTCATCGCATATTCCAGTGATCTTCGATACTGTCTATCAAGCTCAATCTCGGCTTACGCTGACGACACAAAACTCTACGGAAATCCCAACATCAGTTATCTAAGTTTGCAGAATGATCTCGATAAAATACAAGAATGGTGTTCCAATTGGTTGATGCCTCTGAACATTGATAAGTGTGTCGTGTTACACGTCGGAAACAATAACCCGCAAATCCGTATTCCATCAGTGGACAGACATTAAGCACGGGCTTATCACATAACGACCTTGGTTTATTAGTAAACTCGAAACTTACGTGGAGTGATCATATTTCTCATATATGTAAACGCGCGTACTCTAAATTGTTCCTAACACAAAAAACTTTCTCTAAAGCTTCTTTCGAAACATATTGCAAACTTTACAAGTGCTATGTCCGACCCATACTTGAATACGTCGGGCCTTCGTGGTATCCAGATTTAGTTCGAGATCGTGAAATGCTGGAAAAAGTACAAAGACGCGCAACCAGATTGTCTTTTGGCCGTGTTAGACCTACGTACGAAGAGAGATTATCCATGGTAATCCTCACAACATTCAAAGAAAGACGTCTCCGAAGTGACCTAATAATTTCCTTTCGAATTTTGAAATTCAACTTCGGCGACCTTCAAGCAGCTTTCCCCTTCCATTTAGACGACCGTCTCCGTGGGCACTCCTTAAAGCTTTTAGAACTCGTTACAAGCAAAACTTTATAAGTAGCAGAATTTTGGATATTTGGAATGGTCTACCTCAGCAAATAATTAATTCAGAAAATGTTGATAGTTTTAAAAATCAAATAGACACCTATATTTTTAATTTTTAGCTTTTTAGACTTGGTGTCAGTTATTGTTTTATTTATATACTGTAACTTAGCATGGGCAAAACAGGACTTGATCCTCTGCCCTTATCATGTAATAATCATAATAAAACCTTTTCCAAATTTAAACCATCAACTCATACATACATAAAGTCACGCCTTTTTCCCATAGGGGTAGGCAGAGACCACTTCCTTCCACTTGCTACGGTTCGTACACACATCTTTTGCTTCCTCTACTTTTATCATTGCTCTCATACATGCTCTTCGGTTGTTGGTACTTTTGACCTGGCCTTTCTTCAAAACAATGTTGATCTGATCGAGATATGTTCTCCTAGGTCGACCTCTACCGATTTGCCCATTCACACTCGCCTTATAAATTTGGTTCATCAATCTTCCTTCATCCATCCTTTCTACGTGTCCAAACCATCTAAGCATTCCTTTATCTATCTTTGTGACCACATCTTCTTTTACACCACAGCGTTTTCTTATCTCACTATTCTTAACTTTATCCAACCGAGTCACTCCGGCTATACTTCTCAGACTACTCATCTCCGCAGCATTAATCCTATTTTCATGCTTCTTCTGCCAAACCCAACATTCACTACCATACATAAGTGTAGGAACGAACACACCTCTATGCACCGCCAGACGTGCCTTTTTTTGACACTTTCTGGCTATTCATAAAGCTATGCAGTGCCCCATTCATTTGTTTTCCTGCCAACACCCTTCGCTCAATGTCACTGTCATACTTTCCATCTTTAGTAAATTTTGAACCCAAGTACACAAATTCATTAACTTGTTCCACTCTTTCTCCCTCAATCGAAACCCCACAGTTTGTCATGCTTTCTTCTCTTTCAAAAACCATTACTTTCGTTTTGATCACATTTATTTTCATCCCTTTGATTTTCAGGGAATCATGCATAACATTAACCATCGCCTGCAACTCCTCTTCAACTCATGTTACTTATATTTATGTATAAGGATTAAAAAATCAACCCACCAATAAAATATCTTGATTTAAGATTGTCGTAATTGCCAGTATCTATTTTATGCAATTACCAGTAGCCACTTCCTGGCAAAAGATTCCCGCAGCCATAAAGATCCCGAGAAGATAATAATAGAATTGAATATTTTTTCTCTTCACTAACGAGTGATATGGAATCGCAAGGTGTCTGTAGCAAAAAAGTAAACATGAAGCCCAGTTTGCAAGGCTGATGTTATCGTCATTACCTTGCCACTAAAAATCAGTAAAGTTTATGTGGAATGCAAGTTTCTACCACAAAATGAGTTTTTTCAGTCCCTTTGTATCGCCAAAGACGTGCGTGTAATGTTTTTTAAAGGAACAAATAAAAAAAATTATTTTAATTCCCTTGCATCTCCGAAGACGTGCTTGAAGTTAATAATTATTTTATTTCTGGTCGATATTTTTGTAATTGTAAGTAATACTTGTATATTTTTAAAACGCTTGTATTTAAATTACTACAAAACACTGTAGAATAAAATAATTTCATTGTATAAATATTAATCAGTTTTAAAACGTTGTCCGATGCCTACATTCCATTCGCTTCTATTATTCCACTGGTCTTCTCTCAGATCTCTAGCACTCATGGCCTTGGTTATTCCCTCTTTCTATGTCTTCTTGGGTCTTCCTTGCTTTCTACGGTTTGGTGGTACCCACTGCATGGCTACTTTCAGCAGTCTGGTTTCTTCCACCCTTTGGACCTGTCCGTACCATATCTACGGTTTTCTCTCGATATCGGTTGTCAGCGAACCATCCACTCCCATCCGTTGTCTGATGTCGTCATTTCGTACTTTATCTCATCTGGATATACCAAGCGATCTTCTAAAGGTATCCATTTTAGTCGCCTCAAGCTTTCTTCGGTTGTATATTGTCACTCTCCATGTCTCTGCGCCGTAACATAAGCTACTTTTAATAAAATAATGTGGCTAAGATTAGTTTCCTGTAATACTCTCCACAGTTTTTTCACAAGAACTGTATCGTAGGCTTTCTGGAGGTCTATGAACATGAGGTAAGTTTTTTGGTTAGTGCTTAATCTTTTTTCTATGATTTGCTTTAAAAAAAACATTATGAGTACACGTTCTTCCCGCTGGAAACCCAGATTGCTCTTCTTCCTCTTTGTCTTTATATATTTAAGCTCAATAATATCTCTAATAATCGATATTTTTTCTATACAGACGGCTCAGAGTGCTGAGTGCTAATATACCTCTGTAGTTGAAACAATCTAATTTATTCCCTTTATTATGGATGGAAGATGTGTAAGCCTCTTTCCACTCTGCAGGCACAGGAGCACCATTTAGGTATTGATTTATACACCAAGTAAGCTGTTTAAAAAGTTTGTCTGATCCACACTTGATTAGTTCTGCTGGAATTCATCCTAGTAAAAATTTTAGGAAAAAAAAACGATAAAATATTTATTTTCCTAACAAGTGCAAAAAATTTAATTTAATTATGGGGTTTGTATTTATTTTTATTCCATCACTTGTTACGGTATGAATATTCCGTAATTGCTTTAAACAATAGCAATTGCCATGGATGTCAAATAAACTCTTTGAAGTAAATGTCAGTTACAAATTAAATTGTCGAAAAAAAAAGTTTTGTATAAAAATGAGCGAGAATTTAAGTGTATCAGATTTAAAATTTAAAAATACTCCTCCTAAGATTACAAACACAACACAATAAATATTAATATTAATACCAATTAATACATATATATGTTTCAATAAATAACTTTTAAGTCTTTTTTTTTAAATTCTTTGGTCGTGGATAAAATATCGTCTGTTATACGGTTAGAATAAAAAAATTCGATACTCTTGGAAAATACTTTAGTTCTTAGTTGAACTTTTTTTAGTCAGATCAAGATTCTTAACACTAAAATAGTAAACCACTTGATTAATTTAACTAATCTAACCTAGTCATTTTAATATTTGCCAAAATATAGCTAAAATAAATAATTTTGAAGCGTGAAATATTACAGCTGCCAGTGTCGAAGTTATCCAATTTATAATTATCGCGACAAAGTTAAAATTAATTATTGTTGGGCAAGTATATATTACTATTTTTAAAATCATTCTTATTCACACACAAAATTTTTATCTTCAAAGTGTAGGATTACTGTGAAAACTTGTTATAAAGATGTTAATCGTAAGTTCAAAGTAGTTAAATTTTGTTTGTTGTGTACTACTTGCTATTGAAGACAGATCAAACAACTGTTGAGTTCTGAAGAAAAATTGTTAAATTGTTAAAATAGCTTAATCTATAGAATTTTTATGCAAAAAAACAGCTACAGCTTGGGTATTTATAATAAAATTAAAATTCGTTTTATTAATTAACTATTTTGTTATTGCATTTTTTTTTGCATAAAACAGGACTGCTTTTTTAAATCTGGTTTCAGAACATGAAACAAAAGAAAAAGCTTAAGATAAAAGTGAGCTCTATAATCTAATATCTCCGTTAACGTATGGCATTTCTAGTTTTCTAGGCATCTGAAGGTGCCAGAGCCGTAGCCAATTGTTTGGAACATATAAAAATATTAGTGAATATAATTAAATTCCAACACCGAAAAGAATTATTGAGTTCTTGCTTGAGCTTTGTACAGAATATTGGCCGACGAGAGATATTCTACTTACGTGTGGTCTCATCCAAATAATGGGACTAACGGGCGGTTTCTTGCTGTAATACAATGCCTTGGGACCCGAAGGAAAATCTGGATCTTCATAAAGACATCCTCGTTCTCGACAAGTCCTTCTTATGGCGTGATAGTTCGAGGCATTCTTTCGACGGTCCGATGTACAATACCTGCAACAAAATTCTTGTGAATAAAGTGCGCCAAGATGAATTAACATGGCTCATAAATCGATAATGTTGCTATCAAATAAAAAAGAGACTAAACTTGTTTTAAACTAGTTGTTTAAGGACTATAACTGTAATAACCGTCATGGACTTTTTTTGTTGTTGTTGCAGAGGTGGAGAAAATCCTTTGTGGAGGTGTTATGAGTGTGAAAGCTTAAGGTCTACTGTGAAACTCACTAAAAACTCCACCACTATGTAGGTTCGTCTGGCTATTGTCTCCGGTGACATTAAGGACTTTTGGTCCATTATATCTTTTGGTCCACTGTATCGTGCGTACCTTCGTACCTTTTACAAGTTCTGTATTGGGTTGGAACAATGTAGCCGCCCAAAAACCACCCATCCTTCCTAGTGCCCTAGCAGGACAGCACGCGCTCCACCGCTCCCGGATCCTTGCCGCACAACCCGCAGGCCAGGTCTCCATTATGCAGTCTCTTAGTAACTTTTAGTTGATTCCTGTTTATCGGTAACAATTCTGCCGTCCTTTTATGGCACGGTCCTTTGATGTATTATTTTCCGTGTTTGTTTCCTGGTATACTTTTTTTTTCCGAACCTACCTCTTCTTGCAAGTTCGCCTACTTCTTCATTACCTGCAACTTCCTGGCTTCCTGGAACCTGTATAAGTTTGACGTGATTACGGTCTACAAGCGTTCTCAGTTCTTCTTTGCAGTCAACGAGTAGAGGGGAAGGGGTGGTCCGGCCCTGAGGTGCCACCTGCACAGGACTAAGGCTGTCTACTACAGGATTTCGCCCGGTTTCCTGTAGGCTCCGTTAGCTTCGGTGCTTCCCCACCGCCATGTATCCATCAGCACGGGTCGCATATTACGTTGGATTCGAAGTCTTTTAGTCGCCTTTTACGACAGGCAGACCATACCTGGGATCCATTTTATTTTCCCCGTATTCCCAGGGGACCATCATGGACTTACCATTTTTAATATCAATTCTTTTAAGTCAAAGACCGTCATGGACTTAAAAGAATTGCTATTAAAGAAGGTACTTGGATTCGTGCAGAATTTGATCGAAAGGTTTTAGGTTACCAAAGTTGTAATTACAAGTTCCTAAATAGAGCCTTGTTATGGTGAAAAAAGTAAGAATGAATCCTTCAATGCATCTGTTATCTTTGACGCTAACTGCATCTCAGACTTCTTTAAACCTTAAGGAAATGCTATGAAGTACGAGTAGTCTGGTGCAAATGCAGCGCTGAAGTTGTTTTTAGACTCGGTCTTTCAAAGACTAAGTGTAACAAATGTCGTCCAGAGTTTTTGGACTCAAAATAGGGTACTTGGAATTCTTGTAGAATTTGATGCGAAAGTTTTTAAGGCCAAAGTTAGACAAAGTCAAAATGTATCCTTTGATGTATTTGTTATCTATGACACTAGCTACACCTTTTTTAAGCCTTGAAGAAATGCTGCAGGAAAGTCTGGTGTAGATGCATCAAGTTGTTTTAATCTTTAGCTAAGAATATTAATTGTAACAACCATGTTCCAGAGTTTATGCACTAAAAATAGATTCTATTAAAGAAGGTAGGTACTTTAAACACTTGTTTACTTGGGTGTGAAGGTTATTACAAAAAAAAATCACAGGAACTTGGTACGTAAATCACATCAAAAATTTTATTTCTAGTAAAAAGTACTGTAACTTTTTCCTACTATAGAGAGAGTTCTTTCTCTGTCGTTGTTAACAATTAAGTTGCAGTGTTCTTTCAATTCTTTTGAAGATAAAATTTGAACACAACGTCCTCTGTCGTCGTTAACATTTGAGTTGCAGTGCTCTTTCAATTTTTCTGGAGATAAAATTTGAAAAAAACGTCGATAATAACCCTTTTTTAATTACCATCTAAAAAGTGTTAATTATTGTAATTAAGTATTATAAAAGAAAGTACTCACTGCATCGGTAAGTGAAAAATAAAATACCTTTTGGAAATATGGCTTAACATAAACATTCGAAACATTCTGCGATCTTCTTGTGTTTATCTTCAAATAAACTTGTTGTACTATTATTATTTACATTAATATTATTATTAACCGCTATTAATTAAAAGAACCTTGCTTCGTGCTATTAAAATCTAGAACAGTGGGTCGAACAAACGTTTATTAAAATTTGATATACTTTCATTTAAAATGGTACTTTGTAAATTCACATACACGTAAAATAATAACACCGTTACATTTTTTTTCTCACATTCCTTATCTCGATGGGCAATAATGTTAGATGTAAATATTAACATTCGGAATTAGCAGACAATTGTTATTTTTATTTTTGTGAAAGCTCTAAATGGGCTCGAAGTCTTACGTCTTACGATTTTGACAATAAAGGTGTGCCAACCGATAATAAAAAATATATTTGGATTGGACAGAAAAAATCATTAAATTAAGTATAACCGGAGTGACTGATGAATAACGTGAGGAATAGTGAGATAAGAAAACGCTGTGGTGTGAAAGAAGATGTGGTAACAAATATGGATAAAGGAATGCTTAAATGGTTTAAACACGTAGAGGAGATGGATGAACGATGATTGACGAAACAGATCTATAAGGCGAGTGTGAATGGACAAGTCGGTAGAGGTCTACCTTGGCGAACGTATCTCGATCAAATCGAAATTGTTTTGAAGAAATGTCTGGACCAGCAACCGACGAGCATGTATGAAAGCGTTGATAAAAATAGAAGAAGTGAAAAATGTTTATAAGAACCGTAGCAAGTGGAAATAAGTGGTCTCTGCCTACCACTACGAAAAGAAGGCGTGACTAGATGTTATGTATGGTAACAAAATAAGTTGCTACAGATGGTAATTACATTTTCATTATACCTACCTTAGCAACGGGGTAAATACCGTTTGTTTTTTGTTGACAATTTTTTGATATTTTTAGTGTTAATATCTTAACAATTTGTGGTTTTCAGGTAGATATAATGAAAAATATCGTTCATTACACGTCCATTAATGCTTTTTCCGCGCTTTCACGACTTTTGTGTTCGGCTGCGCCTCCCACGGAAACTTGACGAGCGCGCACGGAAAAAGCCTATTTTCTCGACTCCTAATGAAATATACTTTTACAGCTTTTTAAATTATGTTCCTACAACTTACCATAAAGTAAATAAAATATTTTAGTATTTGTTTTTTTTAAATGCATTCAAGTTTGAGTTATTAGATATGTTAATGAAAATACCAGTGTACTTCATTACCATTTTAGGCTATTTACAACCGACTTCAAAATTGTTTTTTTCAAAAGATAAAACATGTTTACGTCGATTTTTTTAAAAACGTTATTTGGCTTTTAAAGTACATGCGTCCAAGTATGTTAAATATGGATATCGAATATTAACAAACGACTAGAAGTGTGACTCCTCGCTGCCAGTGGAATTTAAGCCGACGAATTCTGGGATAATCCTGGCAAGAACTTTGGCCTTTGCAATACAGGCTGTCGCGGAGTGGAATATTTGTACGAGAGCGGTATGGTGATCGGTCGAATTTGGAGGTTTAACTATACCTCCTAAAACTTTTATAAATTTTGTTATTGATTTAAAAAATATGTTTACTAAAAAATTTAACGACCCACTTGCAGAGCTGGGATGGGAGAGGAACTCAAAAACAAACTTAAAAATATAGTTTTTAAACACCCTTATTCCAATTTTCTTTATAATTATTTCCTTACATTTTACACAAGAGTGCGATTATATTTTACATTGAAAGTTGCGTATTAAATTATTAAAAGTTGCAATATAAAAAAAAATCCCAAATCAACTATTTTAAATCCCTAAAGTATGTTTTGTTATGGATAGTTTTTATGTATAAAGTTTTTGCTGTATTAAAGAAAACTAAAAATAGCTTATTTTTATTTATTTATGATTATTTTTTATGTCGACTAAATGCATATTTTATTTAATAACGATGCCTTTCATTTAACAAAACCATATTTGTTTTCTGTCTAAAGCATCGTGACACTGGCCTTCTTCTTTGCCCTGTACTATAAGTTCTACTAGGTTATCCTCATTTTTTCGTGTGATGGGTCCAAAATATTGAAGGATTCGTCTCCGGTAGACGGTAGATAGTCGATCCATGATGCCGAGTTCATTAAGAATTTACACGTTTGTTCTTGTAGCCGTTCTTGTGTCGTTTGAATCACCCCTCGTAATTTTAATAAATATCTAACGGAAGTATTTCACTGACCTGTACCCCCGTAGGTGACACCGACCAAGCAGTTTATGATTTATTATTTAATATTTTCGGGAATTCCTTTCTGTCGCAGTGAAGCTATTTATAGCCATAAACATCAAAGCTCCGACAGAAAATAATTTTATAGAGTATTCTTTTAATTGTGCTATGGTTGCTTTTAATTTAGACGACACAGTGTGACTCTGTTACAAGGTTGCTAAATGGGACACAACTTAATTCTTTAAACAAGCGCTAGATAGAGTACTCTTGCTTCAATATTTAATAGTAGTTAGTTTCCTACCCACATTGTAATATCGATGTTAACGTCTTAACTATGCTGACAATTTAAAATGATGAATGTGGAATTTATTACAGAGTTATATATTTAAGAAATGTGCCGTAGTTTATAGTTAATTACTGCATTAAATCTGTAATACTTTGTATTCAAATGAGATAGTGGGTTGTTGTTGTTTTTCACTGCAAAATGAAGATAAACAAATTGTTTTAAAAAAATGATTAGCATATGTGAGGTCATGCTGGGTATGAATTATGTAACGTTAACTATGATCTGAGGAAGAATCAGTTTCGGTGAAACGATCAACCTCATTTTGTTGATAGTTTTTGATACCGCTAGACCACATACGTCAAGAGCTGCAATTGAATTTTTAGAAAACAATATTGATGTGTTACTATAGTCTCTACACCTTTAATGTAAAGCACATGTAAGATATGCTTAAAAAAAATTATTTGTATTGAAATGCCAAGAAACATTATAGGAACTCTTTCTTGCGCTTTGAGATGTTTGGAATGAGACAAGACATCGATCACTTAATTATAAACATGGCCAGATGATAGTGACTCACATTCGTGGTGTTCATTCTTTCTTTCCTGGTGAAGTTAACACGCATCGAAGTTATCAGTCGTAAAAATGCGCTCGTTGGTGGCAGAAGCCTGTCACGTAAAGTGTGACGCAAACAGTATTTAAAAAAAAAACAAGAAAAAAGAGAAATTGGTGGAGGAGAAAATGGATTTTTCAAAAAAGTAACACATTAATTAAGGATCTTTTCGATTATCCTGAAGATTTAAAAAATATACTGAGAATATCTGGACATTATTTTCACTGCTCATTAGAAAATATTATCCAAATAATCCAAAAAGGCCACTCTTACATGGATTCCTAGTCATACAGAGATACGAGATAGCCGATAAACTGGCTGAAGAACATTAAAATAGCTGATGAAAAAACCACTTCGGAAGAGAGCAGACGCACTCTAGACGATGAACCGGAGTAGGCTAAGCAGCACGATTGGTCTGCTCACAGGACACATCGCACTAAGGGCGCACCTCCTCAAACTCTTCGGCAGCTGAGAAAAACTGGTGACTATGCGGCGAAGAGGAAGAGAGCAGCATACACATTCTGTGTTGCTGCCCGATGCTAGCGGTGTACAGGTACCAAACCTGGGGCCGCATGATAGATCCAATTGATCTGAATAAGACAGGGCCAACAGAAATCTTGTGGTTTGTCAAAACCAGCGGACTGGAATTCAAATGCCCTGAAGACACAGCGGTAGTCACAGGGGATCATAAGATCTAGGTGACATAGGTGCCTATACCAAAGGCCTAACCGCAAGAATGTAGTGTTATCCAAAAAAGGATACTAATATGAGAAAAGCTATACCCGTTAAAATTAAACTTTAAATAACCCTGCAATACTTAGCCACTGGCGACTCTTTTAAAAGTTTAGAATTTTTATTTAAAGAACCAAATCATTGATAAGTAAATTTATCAAAGAGTTGTTAGTTGCCATATTTTATGTCATTAAGAAATTTATAAATTATTTATTTTTTATCAAACTTAATTTGTAGAAAAAAAAATTAAGTTTTTATGACTGATTAATGGCTTGAGACAAATCTCTCATCCAGTATTTCTCTTTATCTGTTGCTGAAAACGTAGAATTCTGGGAATTTTTTAACAGATGGTGGTACGTGGATGGTACCTGTTAAACACGTTTGATATTGTTACGAACGTGAATCGATTCGTATTTTACAAATCGATAGGTTTACATGGAACGTGGTCCGCGCAAATGTGATTCACGTTCGTGCTTCACAACCAATGTCGACGTAGCTTAAGATCAGATAGTTAACCGACTCTGGAGCAAGCGACATATAATTGCTCATAAAAGAAGCATTCGTTTTTTAAATCCGATCCGCACACTTTTAAATAAAATAATCCAAATTAAAATAACTCACATTATTATGATTATGTTTATGATTATGTTTACGAGAGATGGAAAGTATGACAATGACATTGAGCGAAGGCAGGAAACACAAATTAATGTGACACTGCATAGCTTTATGAACAGCCGAAAGAGTAAAAGAAGGTCCGTCGGGCAGTGCATAGAGGTGTGTTGGTTCCTACACTTATGTATGGTAGGGGATGTTGGGTTGGCAGAAAAAGCATGAAAATAGGATTAATGTTGCAAAAATGAGTAGTCTGAGAAGTATAGCCAGAGTGACTCGGTTAGATAAAGTGAATAATAGTAAGATAAAGGAACGCTGTGGTGTAAAAGAAGATGTGGTTACAAAGATAAATAAAGGAATGCTTAGATGGTTTGGACACATAAAGAGGATGAATGAAGGAAGATTGACGAAACAGTTTTATAAGGCAAGAGTAAACGGGATAGTCGGGAGAGGTCGACCTCAGCGAACATATTGCGATCAGATTGAGATTGTTTCAAAGAAAGGTCAGGTCAAGAGTACCAACAACCGACGAGCATGTATGAGAGCACTAATGAAAGTAGACGAAGCAAAAGATAAGTGTAAGAACCGTAGCAAGTGGTCTCTGCCAACCCCTACGGGAAAAAGACGTGACTATATATGTATGTATGTATATCCTTTATTTTTACTCTAACCACTAGAGGATGAAAAGATTTATTCGGAATTATGTTGGAATTGATATTTTTGTTTAGTTACACAAAGTAGGCTACTGTTAGAATTGTACTAATAAATATAAATGCAGTTTGCAGTCTTTACGAAATTAATAAGTCATCACAAACACTATATTTTGGTCCTGTAAAATGAAAGCTTGTGATTTATCTCTTACCACAACGATGTAATCCCTCTATGTCAGAAGTTTGCGCCACCCCGTATATAAAGATTTAATAAAAATATAAAAAGAGTAA
This sequence comes from Agelastica alni, assembly GCA_950111635.1. Lineage (NCBI taxonomy): Eukaryota > Metazoa > Arthropoda > Insecta > Coleoptera > Chrysomelidae > Agelastica > Agelastica alni. The sequence goes on from OX467714.1 coordinate 34,244,676, forward strand.
AGAAATGCATCCAAATCTAAATCTTTATAATTGTAGTTACGATAACACAAAAAATGAAAATATTTTCTGCTGCGTCTCCGTTTAGATTCGAATCCCAGAACAAACCGTTTTTAGCGTATGAATTAACGGTTTATTATAAACCAAAAGAAGCCTATAAATTACGAGTGTACAAGAACGTACATTCCGTACTTTATTAACTGCGTTATTAATGTCCCGCTCGTATCTGGAAGCAATAATCTGCAATCTAACACCCTCTATACAACACAACCTAACCTAATCTTCCGATCGTCGTATGCGCATCGGTTCTCGTAATGCGAGAAAGAGAGACAAATTAAAAGAAAGAGAGTTGCGATTCGTTAACAACGAATCGCCGCATTTCTGAGCGCGTACCGCTGGATTTTATATAAAAAACTTCAAAATCCGTTCGATTGTGTAAAAATTTAATTTCAAAATTCTTTCGAGTACTTCTGCTAACGGTTCGCAATCGTGATATTTTAAATCGCATAAAGGTAACTAGAAACGAAATGGACGCCAATTTATAAATCTTGAATGGCTGTGTTGCTTTTTTTTCAAACAATTAATTACCTATCTATTGACACAATCTTTACAGCCAATTTGGATATTGTAATACATAACAATAAAGGTTTAATTTTTATGTTATAGGTACTAGTTAATGGTCTACCGAAATCAACGACCCCGAAAACTATGCATTCGGCACTAATATCGAATGTCTTTAATAGTTTTCTTATTTCATCCCCTTCCCACGACTCTCACCCCTTTCGTAGAAGTACTAGGGATGGGTCACCTCTTTAGCATTTAATGCTAGATAGATTGCTCAAGGCATTCCATAGGTCTTACAGAAAAATGCTGAGAGTACCATAGACCGATCGAGAAACAAATAAGAAAATCTTGAGACAAATGGGGAAACAGAGAAAAATGTCACTTAACATAAAGAGAAGGAAAACCACTTATTTTGGGCACCTTATAAGAAATCCAAAACACCATTTGCTATAACTGATAGTTAAGAGCAAGATTAAAAGCAGAAGAGGAGTGTGAAGAAAACAAATGACTTGGTTAAGAAATCTAAGGAAATGGAGAGGTTTAAGAACTATAGTAGACCTGTTAAACACATCAACAGACCGTGAATCGTACATAAATGTGATCGCCAACATCATATACTGTGGATAGGCAGATGGAGAAGAGAAGATTCCATAGGTATGCTGGAACATATACTTAAAAAAAACTAAAACGATCATTGACTCCAAAACATCCAACCATCAGCCCATGGTTGTGAATGAAAATGGTATCATCAATAAAAACGTTGAGAAATTTAAGTATCTGGTGTGTTGGATAACAAAAGACTCATACCTAGATATAGAAACAAGATCACGTATCGCATAAGCAAGAAATGTCTTTCCAAAAATGAAGCAATTCTTCACATCCCAAGCACTCGACCTCAAAATCCGACACCGAATGGTAAAATGTTATGTGTACAGCACTTTATTATATAGAATGGAGGCTTGAAATTACTCAGGCGTTTCATAAGTTTTGAAATGTGGGTTTTTCGAAGGATGCTAAGAATTTCCTGGACCGCTCATATTAGGAACGATGAAGTCCTACAAAGAATGGGCACCGACAGAGAACTTATAGAAATAAAAAAATAAATACAGACTTCTGCAACTTTTAATTGAAGGGAAAGTCGAGAGAAAACGTGGCTTCGGCAGATGGCAGGTTTTCTGGCTAAAGAATATGGCTAGTGGACCGGCCTAGAATCTCAGACGTTGATAAGAATGGCCAAAGAAAGAAACGACTTTGCAGCGGTTATCGCTAACCTTCATTTAAAGAAGAAAAAGATGTCACACACACATACATACGCCCAGAGTGGGCCACAGAAAACAGTCCTCACCGATATTTGTCAGTATTCATAGGAATTTAAGGAAATGCTGAAACACGTCGATTTTTGTTTCAAGGGTGACACATTTTTACGATACAGATATTTGTCATAAATACTTTCAAAATGGTATATTTAATTGCAGAACAGGTTTTTTTTTTTTAAACGGGACAGAAAAATTGACACATCATCATCGTGTGCTTACATAACTCGTGCTACGCGCTCTTTTGCAACCTACACATTTATATATTAATGATGCCTTTATCCCACCTGTATAGTAAATACCTATAAACAGACTAACAAGCAGTAAACAAAATCATTTATTCAAGTCGGTACGTAATGTTAAACTTTGTAAAAACAACCCTATACAATCCACCTCCTCTTAAATCTCTCTCAAAGCAACTAGTGATGAGTAAAATTGGTCTTGGTCTTGCTAGAAAGTAAGACCAAGACCAATTTTACACGAGAAAGACCAATACCAAGATCGAATGAACAAGACCAAGACCTAATATACAAGACCAAGACCAAATGTGCAAAACTAATTAAAAAAATATAAATTTGCCATAAAGTGTTTGATTAGTTTCAGCGAAGGGTGTTGGCAGGAAAACAAATGCATGGGGCACTGTATAGCTTTATGAACAGCCAGGAAGAGTCAAAAAAGGCACGTCTGGCTGTGCATAGAGGTGTCTTGGTTCCTACACTTATGTATGGTAGGGGATGTTGGGTTGGCAGAAAAAGCATGAAAATAAAATTAATGTTGCGAAGATGAGTAGTCTGAGAAGTATAGCCAGAGTGACTCGGTTAGATAAAGTGAAGAATAGTAAGATAAAGGAACGCTGTGGTGTAAAGAAGATGTGGTTACAAAGATAAATAAAGGAATGCTTAGATGGTTTCGACACGTAAAGAAATGAAGGAAGATTGACGAAACAGATTTATAAAGCAAGAGTAAACGGGGTAGTCGGGAGAGGTCGACCTCGGCGAACATATTGCGATCAGATTGACATTGTTTTAAAGAAAGGCCAGGTCAAAAGTACCAACAACCGACGAGCATGTATGAAAGCACTGATAAAAGTAGAAGAAGCAAAAGATGTGTGTAATAACCGTAGCGGAAGTGGAAGGAAGTAGTTTCTGCCTACCACTACGGGAAAAAGACGTGACTATATGTTTGTGTTAGTTAAATATTAATTGTGTTTAATTTATAATGTATGCCTGAAAAAAAAGTTTAAAATGTTGGTGTTTATTAAAAAAAACGTCCCAAGTAACAGGTCAAATGAGTAAAACCAAGACTGAATACGCAAGACCAAGACCAAGACTAAATAAGCAAGACCAAGATCAAGACTCTAAGTATTTAAGCAAGACCAAGACCAATACTGAACAAGCAAGACCCAGACCGATACCAAGATTGTCCTAGTCTTGGTCTTTTTTTTGCTTTGCTCATCACTATGTATCACAATCGTAAATTGCAAATATTTTAAAAAACCTATTTTGCCATTATTTTAATAAGCAGAATTAAATTGTATTTTACTTGTATTGTCGGACACCCTGTATAATTTAAAATTACACTTTCATGTCTCGAGTCAATTTGTTAAGTTCAAGGCGTTCGTTCGACATTTTAGACATCCAGAACCACTTATTTGTGTCGTATCTTCAAAATCGCTCCGGAAAAAAATAATTAGTGGATCACGATATAGACTAAAATCAACAAGTTATTTTGAGACACGATATGTGCATTTTATGATAATAATTAGCTTTATTTTTATGAGAAAGGAAATGCGAATGCCAAGGTCGACAAAGGTGTTCAAGTTTTTTTAAGTATGTGACTTCACACATCACCGGAAATATATTGTTCCAAAGTTTACAAACAAAAATGAGTAGACGAATAATATAAACCATAAAAAACAATGCTAATTTTTAATTGTTCAGAGAACAACCCAAATTAAATGTTTTATGTAGTATATCTGCTAAAAAATGCTCTAGTAATGAATTTGAGTGCGCAAGAAGGATAAGTAGCACATCATTAAATGAAGGATAAATAATAAAGGATAAATAAGGACGTTCATTTTTATTGTTAAAAATTATTAAAATTGCTTTTCAAAACAAAAACCTAATCTAACACCCGTAAAAAGGAAAAATAAATTTCTTTTTCTTCTTCTTCTTCCTTCTTTAATATAAGCAATTTGCTTGTTTTTCTTCGTATCCTTTGCCGTTCAATTGTTAGAAAGGTTGTCGCTCCATCTCTTGCGGGGTCTTTTAACGCTTCGGCGCCATAAGGGCGACTTGTCTCTAGTTATTTTGACCATTCTGTCGTCATTCGTCCCTCTCTCTCTTTCTTTCCAGTATCCATTCATTTACATTGTCTATTTTACATGTTCTTCTAATGTCCTCGTTTCTCTCCCTGTCAAAAAGTGTTTTTCCAGCGATCCAGCGCACTATTTTCATTTCGGTGGTTTCTAATATTCTCTTTATGTTCGATGTATCTGGTCTAGTTTCCGCTGTGTATGTTAATATAGGTCGGATGACCGCCTTGTTGATTCGGGATTTGGTCTCGATTCCGATATATTTGTTTCGGAGGATTGTATCGTTCAGGTAAACTGAGGTTCGTGCTGCTTTTGCCGCTTGGTTTTTTACCTCCGCCTCGATGTCACCGTATCCTGATATTTCTAACCCTAGGTATTTAAATTTCATCTCCTGTTGCATAATTTTATCATCCACAACCAGTTTGCATCTGATAGGTGTTTTTGAGGTGGTCTTCATTTCGTCTTTGCACAGATATCTTCATTTTTTGGACTTTTTGCCGTTGCGCTGAATTTGAATAGTAATCTCTGTAGGTCATCTTCGTTTTTTGCTATCGGCACAGCATATGAGTTTGACGTCTTTGTTCCCCATTTTATACCCTTTCAGGTTACGAGTGCTTTTTATTATTTCGTTCATAACGATGTTGAACAATGAGGGGCTAAGGGAATCTCCTTGTCGAATAACACTATTTACAGGAATTTCTTCGGTAATTGTGCCATTAATTTTGGCTTGTATTTTGTTTCTCTGGTAAATATTTTCGATGGTTTTTATGATGTTGTATGGGATTTGTATACAAGGTGTACCACGTTCCTTCAGTTGCATTTGGTCAAACGCCTTTGCCATGTCTATAAAACACATGAAGGCTGGTTTGTTATACTCGATGGATTTTTCAGTTATTTGTCGCAGGACAAATACCGCATCTGTACGAGATCTTCCTGATCTAAATCCTTGTTTTTCATCGCCCAATGTGGTGAGTTCATTTATTTTATTTGTTACTAGCTTTTAGGGTGTATTTAGAAGGTTTATACCTCGGTAGTTTGCGGGTATCTTTTTGTCTCCTTTTTAAACAGTAAGATTGTGGTACTTAGGCGCCATTCGTCCGGAATTTTTTTATGTTAAAGGATTTTGCGAATTATGGCTGTTAGCTGCTGTTTCAGGCTTCTCCCGCCGTATTTTAGAAGTTATTTGAAATACCGTGAAATAAATTTGAAAGTATATTTAACCTAAAATTAAATAATGTTCGAGAACTCTTTTACTTTTTAAACTAACAATGAGAACAAGTTTCGATTATTCTTTAGATGTATGTGTGTGCATTACAATGTGATGGGGCACCGTTCAGTTGGAAATATATGAGCGTAAAATTCCATTCCGGCGCAGTCTGTAATCATTTGGATCCTCGCACGCTACGATGTCGAATCTCTACTTCCTGGTACACAAAATGATAATCGAGAAGCGTACCGAAGTCGTCGAGTAGAATTACTACTTGAAGGATCCACTTGCAGTTCCCCTCGACTCCCGATACAAAAGATTTGACAGTTTCGCCGCGAAAGGTAGCGAGTGAAGAACTCCCAAGTGATTTTTCAATCGCAATCTTTCTACTTTCTATAAAAAATATTTTTTCCGCAAACAATTAATTTATAATTATCTTAATTTCGGAAAACAATAACAAGGTCAAAGAGGTTTGTGAGCCCCAAGTGGTTGATAGCGAAGAATGAAGCAATTTTATAATAAATTTATTGGATTTTAATGGGAAACTCGGTACCAATTTGATTTTATTTTTAATCATATGTAAAGACGGAACAATGTTACTTAAATAAAAATTATTCACCTTTTTTCTTATATTCTCCATTAAACAGTGATCTACACTAACCAAACATCTCTGATTCCGCTTATCTTTTGGAAGACTTTTTTTCTAATGAAGGATTTTAACTTTTTGAAAAAATTTGAAATCTATTCAGTACACCCTGATTGGATGAATTATTTTTTTATTTTAATATCTTTTTAAGTGGACAACAAATTAATATATCTAATTTTTGTCGCACATTCTCCTTCTATCCCAATTCTTTTTTTCTCTCGGAAGAAACTTCAACTCGGATGGAATTTGAATAAAAGTATATTATTTATTTTAAAAATGTGGCCATATAAATTATACATTAAGTAAAAATGTTTTAGGACTACCTAATATTCATTACTTTCTAAAGTCCTCCAAAACTCCTCCAATAACCACTTTAACTGGATATCACTTGTCCATGTGGACTATTAAAAACGAAAAATTGGTGCAGTGTCAGCAAATGGAAAACGACGCACTTTTCATTGATCTTATCAGATCTGGAACATTTACAAGTGACTAACTATATACGTTCTAAGAGAACTATCTTTGACTTCAACTAATACAAAAAAAAACTTAAGAATGATTTCTTCATTGGGAAATTAAAAACTGTATGAATTTTAAAATTATATTGGATCATACATACAGCAAAGGATCAGGGTGGGTGGAGGAGCAATGTGATTGGTCACACCAAGATCGAGCCCCTCCGCAAACACCCCTGCACAATCAAATCGGGCAAAATATCAACCAGAAAAGACTGGTTAAAGAAAATACCATTGACTAGCGAGGAGTGAAACTATGGTACACTGACGGATCAGGGTACCAGGGACGCTACGGGACAGGTGTGTTTGGAGCATCTTGCAACCACAGGGAAAGCATACCCCTGGGGAAATACGCCTCGGTCTTCCAGGCCGAGTTCTATGCCATACTCAGGTGTGCCACGCACCTGACAGAAAACAGAGTGACCAATAGTGAGATCGATATTCTTACTAACAGTCGCGCGGCCATAAGTCATAAGTTGCACCACAACATCATCGGTGGTGTGGGAATGCATGCAGGCCCTCTCTGAGTTAGCGACGGTAAACAAAGTCACTTTTACGTGGGTTCCTGGACACACGGATATAAATGCAATGGCAACGAGGTAGCTGATAAACTGGTAAGAAATGGGTCCCTGGAGGAACCAAGAAGCCAGATGATCGGATTACCAATTGCCGAAGCGAAACATTAATTAAAACTAATCCTTGAGCAAGAACATATCGCTAAGTGGAATGCAAATACTGGCTGCAGAACATCAAGACAGCTGATGAAAAAACCTTTTCAGAAAAGCGCAGGCGCGCTCTGGACGATGAACCGAAATAGGCTTAGCAGCTCACTGGCAACATCGCAAGGGCGCACCTCTTCAAACTCAAGCTGGCGGCTGAGAAAAGCTGCTGCGAAGAGAGCAGCATACACATTCTGTGTTGCTGCCCGATGCTAGCGGTGTACAGGTACCAAACCTGGGGCCGCATGATAATGGATCCAAGTGATCTAAATGAGACAGGGCCAACAGAAATCCTGCGGTTTGCCAAAACCAGCGGACTGGAATTCTGATGTCCTGAAGACACAGCGGTAGTCACAGATAATCAAAGATCTAAATGACATAGATGCCTATACCAATGGCCCAACTGCAAAAATGTAATGTAATGTCATTAAAGAAATGTCACTTTTAAAACACAGAAGTGTCATTTTTATAGCTTACTTTAATAATGTTAAAATTTGCATAATTACAATACCTATTTTAACAACAAAGACATTCGACGTTTAATAGTTTAAAAACATAGAGTTTAAAATGAGGTAAAAAGAAACATTCCAAAAATATACAAAATATATTATTAAAAAAAAATATTACTTTTTGATACTTCCTGAGATCTGCACGCTGCTGTATAATAACCACACAACTTTTAAGTAAAATTTAAATAATATAATGATGATAAGCGGTGGGTAATTTATAGTGAATAACCCTGTACATTTAATTATATTTTCTTTGTATTTTTTTCCCGGACAAATTGGGTTTTCTTAATGCCTTAAAGATCGTGACTTCGTATTCATCCATTTCCTGGTAGTGTATGACTGTTGTAATAATTATTATTACGTTCTTATTCGTAATATAATCTTCTAAATGCACCATCATGCTCAAGACGAACTTCATTAACGTCACTTGTGACGTACTTGTCGAGTTTGTGCGAAGTAATTATTCCTTAAATGCCATCCATTATTATATTGTTACGATATTTAGACTTGGGTTCAATTAATTTACAATATTCATTACACAAACTAAAAACTTATATTATTAATCTTTTTAAATGTAATACAATAAACTCTCATTGAATAAATCACTTAAATATTCACTTTACAAGTCTTTATGTTCACAAAACCATACTTTAAGTTAAACTTAACTTTTTCGCGACACCGCGGTGTACTTAATAAGTGCAAATTAATTGTTCGAGAAAGGAAACGTTTATTCCGGAATTCTCCAAATATTCTAATATCGCCGATGGCGATAATAAATCATGCGCTCGTTTGATGACACCGCAAAAACGCGCCATTGCCTCAGGCAAATAATGGTTACAGGGGCGTACTCAATGACTCCAATCCGTAACAATATTATCGGCAGAAATTAAGAATTGGAACACGTATTAAATATACGCCATCATTGCCATCATTGCGGAGAACATGGAAGACTTGCAAATACTGCTGGATAGAGTGCATGAGGCTGGTCGAAGATGGGGCATCAATATAAGCATTAAGAAAATAAAATGGATGATCGTAGGTAAAATAAACATATGATCAATTCCGATTACAATCAACGGACTCAACATTGAACTAGTACCACATTTCAAAAATTTGGGTAGCTGGCTAAACAATGAAATAACATGTGACGAAGAGGCAAAAGCGAGGATTAAAATGGCACGTAGGACATTTAGCAATTGGAAACTAACTCTCACTGACAGAAACCTCATAGTTTAAACGCGGCTAAGAACACGTATGAAGCATTCTCTTACGAATGTAAGACATGGACGCTTAAAGTTGACACCATGAATAATAAAGAAGCGTTTCAGATGTGATGCTACCGGAGAATTCTCAAAATCCCTTGGACTGCACATACCAGTACCCTGACGTCACTAACAATGAACAGTAGTAAACAAAACTTTATATACCTCACCCTTTTCACCTCTTCCTCGGATTCGGTAAGTTTTTTTTATTCTTTTTATTTCATTTTCGTTTTTGGCCTGTTCTAAGTTCCATGGTGTTTCAATTCAACATAGTATATTAATGGTCGAGTAGAAGTTATTTTTGATTTTTTTTCAGTTTACTGTTGTTTACTTTTTCAGAATATTATGACAAAAGGTGAACGGCGAGAATTTTGGAGGGAGTTTATTGAGTGCTATCACGGTTTACCCGAACTTTGGAAGGTTAAAAGTGACGAGTATAAAGATCGAAATAAGAAGGACGCGGCGTACAACATTCTCGTCGAGAAAATGAAAGAAATAGACTTACAAGGTATCTCATAGTTGCCATTAATCTCAGTTCTGGAGATATTGCTTCTCTCATGTTTGTGGTGATTTTTTGTACTCACATGTTTGGCTTTCTTCTTTTTTTAGCACGTTTTTCTGTTTCCAGTGCAAGGATATCGCGGCACAACAATCGTCCGTGTCTGACATGCTCACGTTGATGCAAACAGGCATTTGCACAAACACCGAATTTGCGCAAATTGTTTGACCGTGCATGGGGGCCTTAACACGCAGGTTGGAATGACATACTTTCTTCCCTAGGTGCGCAATATACTATTATTTAAAAAAAACAATAAAACAGTTTTCTTTTTCGTTATTCTTAAGAAACAAATGTAAGCTACTTACTAATAAGAAATGGAAATTTATGTCCGGTGTCAGATTTTTAATGACACTTGACGTTAAATCCACAATCACGCTAAAAAAAGTGATCATGATTACACTTTAACGAAAACATTTTCGTTATTTAAAATAAAACATATAATTTATTTTTATGACTCTATGAATGAAAGTAAAAATCAGATTTTCTTCTATGTTTATATTGACTAAGATTACAGGTGAGGGGGCTAAAACAGTTTAAAATGATAGACTACATTAACTTGTATTGGCTGATAGGATATTAAGTCAAGACGTTATCGTTAAATAAGACAGAAAACATGTTAGTATATTTTTGTAACTGTCGTCAAAATAAGTTTCGGGTCTATTCGTTTGCGAAGACAGTAAATATATTTACTGATTTTTTAACGGTAAAAGTGTCATTTGTGCGGTGTCATGTAACAAAATATTCCTAGTCAAAGCTTTTCGGCCAAATGTTAGAAATTTTCTGTATTGGTATAACTAAAATGTTATTTTTTATATGTTTTCGGTATTTGTTTTGCGCACTAGTCGTTAGCATGCTGGTGCTGGTAGCGATTTTCAACATCTTTAAAAAGGTATCATCTGTTAGTAAAAAAATCGCAAAGAACACCAACAAAACTTTACCATTATTGATAACACCCATTGGCAAAAAAATCAGCAGTCTCGACGAATTGGAGTCCCATTTGAACTACCTCTCAACCCAAATTGAAAGAAACGATGTAGATTGGACTGCTTCTGAAGTAGAACTAAACACAATCGAAGAAAGTGTAGACTTTAATTGAAGACGAGGTTGTTTGCATACTGTGGAGCTTTTTAAAACACAAGATTATCTTGCTGGAAGACCAACAATTATTATATGACAACAACACCAAATACAATATTTTGAAAGATCAGTTTTTTATTTATTTTGGTTAAATAATGTAATAGATGTCTGCAAGAGGCAATAAAATCTGCCTCATTTAGTCACTAAAGCATTAAGGCATTCTTGATAAAAAAACAATGAAACGGTTTAATAGAACTACCAAGAGTTCCAAAACCATTTTGCAAATATATAAAATAATATACTAAAACAGAATATTCACGCTGCAATAACCTAAACAGGCCAAACGATTGTTAAACTGGCAATACTTTTACTCCTAAATAATAAAGACCATCAAAAGTTAATTAGAGTCACTACATGCCACTTCCCAATTAATGCACATCCAAAACAGATGGGCAAGATGGCAAATAATTTTCACAGAAAAAGAATCTGTGAACCTTATTTAAATAGAATGTAAAGCACTATTACAAAAAAGAGTAGGATTACTTGGTAATCTTCATATGAAAAGGTTCTAATGCAAGATCACTAATTTCGTACTTCACAGGGCTCAAAATGGACCTAAAAAAACAACAATAAATAAAGTGGGTGGCAAAAAGATTCCCATTGGCTTTCATCCGGCACGAAAACACAGAACAGACAGCTATACAAAAGCGACAGTAATGGCGGTCCCTGAAGTTAGAGGGGCAAAAAATTCATAACCTTGAGATAGACATTCGAAATTTATCCCTCTTGCTTCAGTACATTAAGAAAAATAGCAAATTTAACCCGCCTAATGTACACGATGCATTTCATTTTGACCTACAAATCAATATTCGTTTAGTATACTATCTGCATAATAATTAAGATACAAAATCTTTTTGAAAAGAAATTTTCATAACTCGGTATATCTTAGGTTATCAAATAAAACTCAGTATTTAGACATAACCACAGTATACTAAGCCTTCTTCTTCTTCTTCTCCTTTTGGTGCCCTATTCTCTGGCGTCCCAACCAAACCATAACCAACATTGTCCAACATTATGGAAAAAGAGCATACCCAGTAGACGCGGACGACTTTCTATCCCTTACACCCTCCGCGACTGATTGGTTAAAAAACCTGGATCTGGAACTGTGAAATATAACTATGACATTTTGTACTTTGTAATTATTGTAATCTGACTCCATATGTTAATCCATACGATAAATAAATAATTTTTTTGAAAAATGAATGCCTACGTCATAAAAACGAATTATCTAGAAAAAATGAAAATAAATCTCTATATAGTACTTATAATTATAAAGTTACATCTAATAAACATACATGACAACATTCGGTGTATAAAGTATAAAAAACAACTAAAGTAACACAAAGCCAAACAAAGCTCGATTACGTTATCTCGTAAAAGTTGCAATTATGTAAACAAGTAAACATAAACAATGAATTGTGAACTCGGAATTAATTTCAGCGAGTGTCGCTTCTGTATAGCTGTCAGTTCTGTGCCGAAAATAAAATGATAAAATTGTTATTTTTATTTTGCCATGGGGCTGTATTCAAAACATTTTTAGTATCGTTGCTACTTAATTTTGTTGACTAAGCTGTTCTTTTCACCGTATGTAGATAGCTTACTATGTAATTAAATATGTTAAATTTAATATAAAGCAACCCTGGTTTATTAAAATAAATTTTTGTCTTGTCAACGTCAAACCACCATGGGTTTAAGCAAAATTTGTAAATGTTACTAATAAAAATTCCTTGTTCCGACGCAGTCAATATGTTGGTGCTAGCCCTTCCGCTGTTTATGGGCACCTTCCTTTTCGCCATCAGTATTTTATTAATATACCACAGCGAATGTAGACGCATCAAAGAAAAGTCTGGAAGAAAGAAGTGTCCGGTGCTAAAGGAATTGCCCCTGATCACTCCGACCGGTCAGATTATTAACACAGTCGAAGAATTAGATCTGCATTTGGAGTCCATGAAAAATCAAATCGAAGAAAAGGAGAAGGAGCTGAAAACCTCCAAGGTGCAACTGAACGCCACCGAAGATAATCTAAAGAAACTCACCGATACCACCAACGAGGTGAAAAAATATTTCGTCAAACTTAAATCTGAGATCAACAGGGGCGAGAACGAGTGCAAAGATCTTCACAATCAAATTGAAGATTGCTTGGACAGACAGATGCGATTAAAGGACGAAGTAAATCAAAACGTCAAATTCTATTCCAATCTTTTGGGAAATATGGAGAGCTCCGGCGACAAGCAGGACATCGTCAAAGAGTACGAAGTCGTAAGTACCGTTTTATGGTTCTTCAGTCTTATTTTTTTTTGCCGCGGTTATTCTACAAGGGGAAAGTTAAATGTTGACATCTATGTGACTTTTAATTTGTTAAAACTTCATTTGAAAATTTAAAAAAAATTATATAACCGCGAATGGGTCTTTGGGGCGGTTCAAAAAAAATTTTATTTTTATTTTTACCCTCCCCTGTGGGTATGACGAGAAAAAACTTTTCGCCAAAGAGGGGCGCTGCAGCTCAACTCTAAGAGGTCGCTGTTTTTAATTAAGTTTTCCATTCATTTATCAAAAAAAAAACTTTATTTCATTCAAATTGACAATTTTAATTGTTCACTTAACCTATGTTAAAATTAAAAAACATACATACATATAGTCACGCCTTTTTATCCCGTAGGGGTAGGTAGAGACCACTTCCTTCTACTTGCTACGGTTCTAACACACATCTTTTGCTTCCTCTACTTTTATCAGTGCTCTCATACATGCTCGTCGGTTGATGGTACTCTTGACTCTTCTTTAAAAAATGTTGATCTGATCGAGATATGTTCACCGAGGTCGACCTCTACCGACTTGTCCATTCACACTCGCCTTATAAATTTGTTACGTCAATCTTCCTTCATCCATTCTTTCTACGTGTCCAAACCATCAAAGCATTCCTTTGTCTATCTTTGTAACCACATCTTCTTTTACACCACAGCGTTCTCTTATCTCACTATTCTTTACTTTATCCAACCGAGTCACTCCGGCTATACTTTTTAAACTACTCATCTCCGCAACATTAATCCAATTTTCATGCTTTTTCTGCCAAACCCAACATTCAATGCCATACATAAGTGTAGGAACCAGCACACCTCTATGCACAAATACATTTACTTGTTTCACTCTTTCTTCTTCAATCGAAACTTCACAGTTTGTCATGCTTTCTTCTCTTTTAAAAACCATTACTTTTGTTTTGCTTACATTTATTTTTATCCCTTTGGTTTTTTTATGCATAACATTAACCATCGCATGCAACTCCTCTTCAGATGACTTGATCATCGGCGTAAAGAAGGCATTTGACGATCAAATCATTCATTTTTAATCCATACGCACTCTCTTTCAAATCTTTTAAACAATCGTCTATGTATACGTTAAAAAAGGCTCTTATAAGCGTGGGGAAGATACAATTAGAATTTTGAACTTTGAAAACTTTGAATATCTGCCTAATTTTAATTTTTGGTAACTGGCTTGAATATAGGACTATTTTTTTTCCTGGAGGCTGTGAAAGCTTATTTTTTTTTATGTAAGGTATTTAATAAAATTACTTTACATTTTTTACATAAGACCTACGTATAAGTGGGGAGATATAATTAACATAAGTTATGGGGTCGTTAATGTATAAAGAGAAAGTATGTTAGGCAATACAAAGTTCTAGTGCATCTATCATTGATACTCTTGACGTTCACTGGTAATTAACTTATAATTAATTAATATCCACATTTCTGCGATTTCAGGTTCCTCCAGTATTGGTAGCAACGTCGAAGAAAACCGCAAACCACACCTCCCAATAACTTTTCCGAGGTAGACAAGTTTGTGTTAGGAAAACAGTACCTCTTAACACATCGATTATCCAATTCAAAATTAGCTACTAAAAACGTAAAAAAATTTTAAATCCCAGAATCCTATTTTCGACTATTTTCCGTCCAAACTGATTGGACGATACAAAATTTTGCTACAATGTCGTATACTTATAATTTGGTTATGGTCAGCTTTAAATGTATCACAATTTTCAACGGGAAAGTATCATTTTCAACGACAAGTCTCTTATTGAGTTATCCAATTATCTCGATAATTTTTATGCGTGCGTTTTTTGAATGTACCTGAAAAGGTTACGCTGAGAAAAGTGAATGATGTGCTCTCCTAGATTACAAAACATTAATCGAGCAACTGTATCTGTATTATTGTAAGCATTTGTGATTTAGTATATTGTGTTGTTACTTTTACGTTTGCTGGCATTGTGCTTGCTTGATGCGCAAATAAACTTTTTGATATATCTCGCACTAAAAATTAATTATATAAGCATAAAGAATCAAAATCCAATGGCCGTTTATGATAATATGGAAGAACAATGCGAAAAAATAAAACAATGAAGTACTTGGGTGTTCGTAAAATGATATTTTCCATTTGAGAAACTCCTAACGTAATTATTGAATTAAATTGCGGGGTTTGCTGCAAGTCACAGACCGGTCTATATATTTCGAAAAAGAACTGATACATTGACGCCGTTTTAATTAATTTTCGAAGATAGAAAGTATCTGTTCCTTTTCCTAGATAATAATCAATCATTATGTCCAGCGAGTATTTGAATGATATGTATTACACTAATTTACATGATTGCGCATTATATGGACAGATCTATTTCTTTCATGCCGGTATATAATAAATAACATTTTTGATTGATACAAATAAATTGTAGTTTATAGTTTTATTTTGGGAGGAGCGACGGTACAGATAAAGCTTGATGTCTGTATCTGGAAGCGGTCTTTTGTTAAGGAATAATTTTATTTTTGATAACATGGTCGGGTTTTTTTATTGAAGCTTTTAAAATTTTATTAAAAAATTATTTATATTAGCTTGTGCCAGGTAAAAAAAGTATTTGATCCCTGTCCTTGATACATTTTATAATTTTAGCGTCATACAACACTGGAATCGTGATAATTAAGAATGTAGCGTGGTCAATTAGCAATTACATACGCCAATTTGTAAAATATTACGTCGCATAATGTTTACTTTGTCAGCATGAACATTTTACCTCGATAATGTCGATTGTCTGTCTTCGGGTTTGACTGGATGCCCATTTAAATACGCCTTTGCGTGACCGTTGGCTCCTAAAACAAAACAAAAAATTAAGAAAAAACCTTTAATGTTCGTGATATTAAAAACAGCAATATTTTATAAATAAATGATTTGCGAATATAAACCAGTCGATTTCGATTTGCTATGAAAGTAAGCGTTTAAATTGTTAAAATTTTAATTAAGGTGTGTCCTCTGCAGTTCCAAAAGTGATTACTAAAACCCTAAACTACGTTTGTGGAATTAAAATTGTAGAAAGATAATTTTATTGCTGATCTTTTGGTAGATTTCATGGATTTTTGGGATTCATAACCTTTTAATTCAACCACCAAATTCTCGGGATGGTTCCTGACTTGCTAGCTACAAAAATACACGTAGAAAAGTCGTTCAAAGTCCTCTTTTCGAAGAGAGACGAATGGGTGGGGGGAGAAATACTCCTCCCAGAGACTGAATACCTAATGTACACAGATGGCTCAAAAACTCCAGATGGAATTGTGGCCGTTGTTTTCAGCAGGAAACCAAGGATTAAAATATCTACCAGTCTTGGCAGGTATGCTACAATCTTTCAGGCTGAAGTTTTCGCTATCGAAATGTGTGCAAGAGAGTTGACCAACAGACCTCTAGCAAACAAAAACATGAGTATAATATAAAACAGCAAGGCTGCTTTCAAAGCACTGAGCTCCAACAAGATAAATTCCTAACTTGTATGGAATTGCATCGAATCCTTAGAGTACCTTGGTGCGAACAAGAGGGTGGGGACCTGGGCACCAAGGAGTGGAGGGAAACGAAAAAGCCGACACCCTCGCAAAACAGGAGGCCGAATCTGCGTTTACTGGACCAGAACCGGTTTTTGGAGTCACCACAAGTGCCGCCAAAACAATTATTTTGGACTGGGCGGAGAGGAAAATACTCACGTACTGGTCCGACATACCAAGGTTAACCCACTCGAACTCGTTTCTACCTAAACCCTCGAGAAACAACTAAGCAGATCCTAGAATAGAGCAGAAATGAACTGCGTATTCTAACGGGACTGCTTACAAGACACTGTCGTCTAGGATACCACCTCGGAAAGATAGGTCTGAACCATCAAACGAACTGTCGGTTTTGCTGCGTGGAAGACGAAACTGCTGAACATATACTATGTTCATGCCCCGGTCTGGGAAAAATAAGGTTCAGCATATTTGGTTACACTAACCCAGAACCTACCGATTTCAAAAAAATCTCACCCTATACAACCATAAACTTCGTGAGAAGGGCTTGATTGTGCGGTGAACCTCTAGCGGTGAGCCACAATAGATCTACTAAAGGTTGCAGTGGAGGGGCGACCACGCCCCACTTACATGATAACTAACCTACCCTAAGTTTTAAATAGTTTTGGGACTTTCTTTTCTTTTTGCGATATTAGGAATATTATTTAAAATATAATTCAGATTATTATTTAATGAGCTATATTTAAATAAGTGACATTGTGTACAATATTTGGAGTACCGACATTCGACGAGCATGTATGAGAGCACTAATGAAAGTAGAAGAAGCGAAAGATGTGTGTAAGAACCGTAGCAAGTGATATATCCCCACGAAAAAAAGGCGTGACTATGTCTATTTATTAGATTAATATCTACGTCATTAACCTGGCATAAGCATAACGGTAATAATTTTTATTTTACTACAGTAATCAGGCAAACGAAACGACAAGCCAAGTGAGGGGTCTTCTGAGAAGGTACCGCAACCTACTCTCTCCTCTAGTTTAGAGCCATCTGTATAAAATACTGCGCCTTGAGGTTTCACTAGATTCTCGGCCCAATCTTTTCTGGATGGAATTTTCAGGGATAGGTCGCCTTCGAACATGGGCGTAGGTTTAGTGTAATTAGTATTCTCTGCATTGATTTCCATTCATTTAAAGTTTAAAAAGTTCTTTTTTTAAGTTCTCAGTGTCAAGCAAGAAAAGTCTTCTCATACTTGAAAAAATATTTTGATTATAAATTTGAAAATTGTACGGACCGCTAACCCCGTCCCTGTTTATATTGCTCACATATAAATATTAAAATATACTAAACAGTCTACGTAATGAATAAACAATAATGTTATATAGTGGGTACTCAATGGAAAACAAGGCTTTTTTTTTAAAGAAACACCAAGGATATTTTTTTAGCTACTCATTTAATATTATTATAACATTTTATCTAATGTTCAAACCTAATGTTTCCCGCGAATAGCAAAAATTATCATTCAAGATGTTTATCGACGACAGAGGTAGTCTTTTTCAACAATTCATTCAAAGAAACAACAGTTACGAACGGACAAGTGCCTCGGAGGTTAGCATACAATCATTTATAATTACAAAGAAGTTTTCTACCCACAAAACGTCCGAATGGTAAAGGAGTCATGTTATATCCAACAATTACTATTAGTTGAGAGGCCGGAATAATTGATCAACGCCTTCCCTAAAAAGAGGGAACTCCAAATAAAGATTGTCATATTAGGTAAAGTTCTCTTTTCAAATTCTTTATCATGCTGTGAACAGCTCTCTTTAGCTACCTGTGTCTGTGGAGAAGGGTCGTTCCCATACTTAGTGTATAAAGAGAAGGGACTTGGCTGAATTGCTTCACAGTATGACTGGACTGCAAACATGGAACGTATTATGAAGGCACAAGCCCTTCGCGATACTTCTACTACATGCTACATGCTACATGGCAGCAAAAAAACATTTAGAAATCAATCCCGATCACTTCATCATTCAAAACCTTAGACAGAAAACTGATGTCGACAAAAATGACAAAGCTGTTAAGGATTTGGTAATATTGCTGTTCGAAACTGCTCTTCTAAGTCCAGGTTTCACTTTGGATGAACCCCAAGTGCACGCTTCTCGAATCTACAGAATGATCAAGCTCGGTTTAGGCATTGATGAAGAAGAGTCTATGCTTACTGAAGAGGTACCTAAGTGGTGAAGCTCCAACCGCCGAGGCTGGTGATGGGGAAGACGCTTCTCGTATGGAAAAAGTCGATTAAGCATTTGATTTTTAGGGCATGTGTTGCAATGTGTTCTTATAGTTCTCATTCCTTTTTTTTGTAAATATTTTTTATATCAATGCTGCTGAATCTCATATTTCCCAACACAATTGGATAGCAAGCATTACCTAAGCTATCTTGAATCTTTCTTTTTCGAGTCGTTTCGATAGTCATTTTTAGAGAATAAAATACAGAGGGCAGTTATTTGTTGTAACTAAAAGGCCCCTTAACTATAAAAGAAGCAATGTAATATCCAACAATTACTAAACGAAACTAGACAATCTATAGTTCCCGTTTGAATTTATTAATTGAACCGCCCATTACACAGTAATAAATGGCATGGAACGTTAATTTGCCAAAGTTGAACACGAACGGCTAATATTTTCACGAGATAGACCAGGAAAAGATTATGTTCCAAGAAAAGAAAATATTACCATTGCGTTATTTCGCACAATGGGTTGTTTACTAATTTGTATTATTATAAAACTGTAAAAGAAGCGTGTCTGAACATTAAATTTATTTACAAAACAAAACTTGCGATATGATCTTTGTGTGTCCGACTCAAATCACTAATTTTTTTTGCCTGTTTGAATGTTCGAGTTTCATTAAAAAACCACACGGACGATTTAAGTGTAACATGTTGTGGATAAAAGCTCACGATTAGATTTTAAAACTGCTTATATTTTATTAATTACCACTTTTGAATAATAAATATCAAAATTATAATCGTATGTATTCGATATTCGATTCAAATATAATTTTTAGAAATATTTTTCGTATTTTCATATATTTTCAAACTGTGTAAATTTAAAAATAAAATATCAAAAATGGCGAAAACGAGCAGTGATCCAATTCAGGAAGAGGTACTGTGACTTGCGTACCAACTTCCTGGTCTAAGAGTGCAGTGTTTTCAGTGGAATAGATTGAACATCGAAGGAATGTTTGTTCACGAACAAGCACTGATTATTTAGATCTACAGGGTGTGAGACAATATAGTAATTTAAATGCGACAACGCCATATTAAGATCGCTACACCGTTCGGTGGGGTAATTTAAACGACAGTGGAACGCTTTGAAGTCGCTGTACAATGAGCAGTAGCGAAAAACATCGAGCTGTTCACCACTAAAGAAAATTTAATTAGAGGAGTATTTTATTTTATTCGCGTCGCGATAAATATTGAACGTTCACAGACCTTTGATGATCACCCAATCCTCGGGAGTCTTAAATAACATTCTGCGTACCCTACGACCGCACTTTGATGTTGCCCACTTAACACTGAACTATTATTATAAACCATTATCTTCGAAGCGGTAAGCGATAATAACATCTAATTATTATTGCAAATAATTATATACAGGCGATGGTGAACTGTGTTTCGGCTTTGTTTATATTAGTCCAATGTCAACCGCGCAATAAACATCGGTACGCCTCGCTATTTACAATTATTTATTATTTATTTAAACAAATATGTGAAAAAGGATCAGGCCAAGGAAATGGCCAATTTATAGACTTCTACTGGTAACTTTCAAAAACAAATCTTTTTTTTATGTTCTAGTTCCCACGAAAAGGGATATCCTGTAATGCTCAGAGAACATCGTAAGAACCAAGGGAAAAAGGGTAGGAATTGGTGTTCTTAAATTTCTAAAGGTTGTATGCCTCGGGGAACACCTCCCTTGGAAATGTGTCCAAAGCCTCACTGTTCGTTGGATGAACGAGTCTTTGGAAAGAGATGTTCTGGAGGTCTCCAAAGTGACCACGAAGGGGTGTAAAGTCTGAACTTGACAAGTTAATCTGGAAGAAACAGCTAAAGGAGGAACGATTGTTGATATTTTAGAAGAGCATCGCCAATGAAAATTTCTATAAAATAGCTGAGGGGGTAAGCCATGAGATGAAAGCTTAGCGAGGAGACCTTGGTGTCAAACTCGATCGAATGCCTTGGAGATATCTAATGCCACGGCAAGAAAGACGCTATTAATTTTTAATTATTGTTTAATCACAATTTTGATTTTAACGCCACAAATCCATTAAAATAGCTCACCAAAATGAGACCATGCGATGTTTGTAACTATTTTGTAAGTAAATTTGACAACGTAAGCATGTTAAAATGGATGTTTGGACACTAGATCTTGTGGATTTGTTGGAAAATCAAAACTTAAAAAAACTAGGAAACTTGCAAGAAACTTACCTTCGACCTTCTATCTTTAAGCAGACAAGAAAGAAAGAGAATTGTGGGTTTCCTTACTGAACACTGTCACGTACGTCATCACCTACACAAAATCTAAGGCTCTAGCTTATAAACGCTGGGCCCTCCAGGCACGGAGAAGAAGAATATTAGAATTTACCCCGTAAGCACCACTAGAAGATTCGTCAGGCTAGTAGGCAGCACCACATGGGACATCTGAAAAACACGGTGGCAAGGGAGCCACCAAAGTTAACGTCATCTAGGCCTCTCGAGGCCCCGTGAAGAAAGGAAAAAATGCTATTGCATGTTGCAGGAGTAATACTTTAATTATTAGAAAAATTATAGGGATCAGTGTAAGGATTTGGTTTCAAGAGTACATAAAGAAAAATATTTATGGTTGGTCTTTACAGACTAGTTTTAAAACTGATACGAATCTGGCGTTACAGTAAAATAATATCTTAATTACCAGGTGCAAAAAATTTAAAAAAATATTCTTGAAAATTCCTAATTTTTAGATCACCCTGTAATAAATTTGGTGAAAGTTAACGTGTTAAACTTTCTTAGCAAAACAAATGTTTATGTATTTTTTTAATATTAGATAATTATAATCCGCATAATTTAAATTGTACATAAAGCAATTTTTTTGTTTTACAATATTAAAATTTTATGTGTATTAAAAATTTGTTAAAAGTTAAGGTCGGGATCAGTGAACCTTCTTAAATCATTCGTGTAGCAATTGATCCATAGGCACGATTTTTTGGAATGAAAATATCAACAAATTAGTATTTTGAACATCAGTGAACTCAAATGTAAATATCGGAACCAAATACAACTTCGTTGTTCACAATTCGCGAGGCACCTGTAAATATTTAAATGATTTCTTAATCAGCCTACTTCTTCACAATGAGGTGGTAGATTTTAATCTTTGAAGCGCGAGATCTTGATCGTACGAGAACAGAATTTAAAATGGATTTCCCTCATTAATCTCGATAATGTATGTGGAAGTCGGTAGTTGATTGAAAAAAAGATGTGTGTGTGTGTGTGTGTTTGTGTGCATAAAACAACTGTTAACTTGTATTGTTACCGTTAATGGTTGATTGAGTTTAAAAAATTTTTAATTGTCTTGAAAAAGAAATATATTGCATGCTTTGTTTTACATTTTATCGGCGAATATTACAACTTAACATTTTTTTATTTGTCTGTCATTTGATCTTATGATAATAACTTGCAATGGTTGGCGATAAATAAATAACGAAGTGTAAGGCTGTGTGCACATATCAATATTATTGAAAAGTAAAACTAGTATTTCGTGCATTATTACATGACATGTGCTTTATTGATTTGAAAAAAGCGTTCGATCGTGTGCGGTTAAAAGGCGTTATACACCTTCTTTACAAAAGGAAAATCCTACATAATCTCATCATAACCATAGAAAATATATACAAATCTAACCAGATTTAAGCAAAAATAAATGGGACCACGATCGAACCAAAAGCTGTAGGCCAAGGTATTCGACAATGGTATTCCCTGAGCACTCTGCTCTTCAACATCATTATGGACGAAGTAATAAGCAAAGTACGTTTACTGAAAGCATACATAATAGATGACCGTGAAATTACTGTTATGTTATGCCGATGACGCAGTACTAGTAGCTAAAAATGAAGACGATCTGCAGCGACTATTACATCGATTTAACTGCATTGCCAAATCACTTAATATGGTAATATCGGCCCAGAAAACTAAAAGAATGACGACATCAAAAACGCCATTAAGGTGCAAACTGGAAGTTGAATGCAAAGTTATCCAACAGGAAATGAAATATAAGTATCTGGGCATAGAAATCTCAGGCTATGGTGAGACGAAGGTGAGAGAACTGACAAAGAAGGCAACAAGAATAGCAGGATGCCTAAATGACACAATATGGCGAAATAAAAACATTAAAATAGAAACCAAATCAAGAATTTACAAGGCAATAGTAAGACCAACTGTGACATACACGGCAGAAACTCGACCAGACACAGCGAGAACTAAACAACTTCTAGAGACAACCGAAATGAGAGTACTTCGTAGAATAACTGGAAAGACGATCTTGGACAGAGAAAAAAGCGAGAATATAAGAAGGACATGCAAGGTAGAAAACATCAATGAGCACATCAGTGGAATGGACAACGAAAGAATAGTCAGAACAGCACGCGACAAATCACCAATGGGTCGCAGGAGTTTAGGACGCCCCCGAAAACGATGAAGCGACAACTTAGTGCAATAGGCAGAGGAACGATGAAAAGAAACAGGCGATCCGCCTAGATTAAAGAGGGAAGAAGAAGAAGCTAATTTTTTTTAAAAAACATTTACACTTTTACACATGTATTCAATAATTTTTTTATCATGTTCTTATGTATTGTATTATACAAGGTGTTTCATTACTAATTTAAAATATTTCAACTATAGAATCCTGAACCCAAAATATAAACATTCAACCCAAATCACCTAGATAAAATGTGTCTCCTGTCTGAGTTTTATTTGAAAATTTAAAAATTATTTGTGCCCAGTACTTTAAAACTATTCGAAGTATTATCATCATATTTAATTATGTTAGATTAACGTTACTGGCTACTACCAGAGGCGTAGGACAGGAGTAAGTTACGCTGTTTCACACCTCAGCAGTTGCCATGCGAAAATCCAGGAATCACAGTCTGAAATACTTGACCACCTTCCTTACTTACCAGATCTAGCACCAAGAGTGTAAAAACCATCTGCCGAAGCTATAATAAATATATTGATAAAATTCCTGTATTGACTTTTTTATTCAAGAAAATTCGATTTTAAAATGATTATTAACAATAAATATATACCAGCGGAAATTTTTTGTTGTTTATCGTCAGTTCAAAACTTGACGTTTCATCAGAAATAAGTAACGTATAAATCCGGCATTTAAATGTTACCTTCTTCCATCAACGACAACACAAATACTGTGAAGACAGACAGAAATTATGTAAGTAATACTGAACATGGACATTACTTTGTAGAAATAAGTAAGGATTATATCTGTTTGTGTCAAGCCAGAGACTTAACACTATTTCAAATTGAAGTTATGATCATGCAGACTTGTCTTAATAAATACGTTCCACCCATGCCTCACACTTCGTTGAAGTTATAGATTCATTCATATTGCACGCACATACGTTCATTAAGCGCATCCAAGCCAACAAGTACGAGGGATCTCCGATAAGTTTAAATAAAAATTAATCTTTAAATTTGTCGCATTTCTAAATAATTATACGTTTTTTTATTGTTTTAAAACTTGTTTTTTATTTATAACTTGTAGACCTGGCAGACGGTGTCCTGCTCGATCGCTGCCTTGCTTGCTTATGGAAGATCAATATCAAACTCAGCGACCCCAAAAACTATCAATTCGACACTTTTAATAGTTTTTATACTTCATCCCCTTCCATCCCTTTTGTATGGATGCTAACATAATTGGTAATGTAACTATCAAAATTAGCGTCCTCGAAGACTATGAATTTGACACTAATATCAGCCGTTTTTAATAGTTTTAATATTTCATCCCCATCCACCCCTTTTTGTTAATCCTATCGCTACCAAACTTCACAGGAACACCCACCGGGTTAATCTAAAGATTGTCTGAAATAAAAACTCTTGTACCACCACTGGCCACAATCGGCCGAAGAACTCGGCACGCTGATCAGTCTCACCCATTTACTCTCAAGATTAACACTACAATAACCAATCTCCATTTCAAAAAACGGGTCCACAATCATCTCCTAACTATAATCCCTCCCCCTTCTTATAGTCGCAGCGCGAGCCGTCCGCGGCCCACACGATAGGTCTACCCTTTTTGCGACTATTTTCAGTAAAAAAAAATGTAGTTTAAAATTTTTAACCCAAGATGCAAGAACCTAAATGAGTACCTAAAGGTTAAAAATGTGAACCCTAAATTCATTAAATATACTTTTGGTTATCATCCGATTCAATTTTTTAAACTTTTACTTGTGTTTTTATTTCCTTGAAAATTTAAAAATATTAGGTGTTCCTAAAGTCAGATTAATACAACACAATAGTTTATTTAAAAAATATGGTATTGCTTTAGTTGCAAAAGGCACAATGTGTTTTATTAGTTATTCTTTGAATTACCCTCGTATACAAATTGTTTTTTCTTTTTTGACCTTTGACAAAATGTACGACATTTTAGGTGTAATAAATTTCAAGTTTAACAAAGTACAATTATAAAATATGCATTGAATAATATAAATAATGTTGATTACGTTAATGCATTCGCAGTATACAGGATGTCCAAAGATAATGTAAAAAAAGCTTAAGATTTACTTAAAAAAATACGCAAAAAATATAACTGGAGATAGAGTTTAATTTTTTTATAAATTAATTTGAAAAAAAAGAGTTACATAATAAGAAAAAACGAGCGAGCCTTATAGTAGTCGCATATGATGTGTAACATTTGATATCTCACCTTAGTAATAAGCAATTTTAAAATTATGTTCTGAAAAAAATGAGTCGGGTATTATTTGATATGATTTTTCATAATGAATGAATGAATTTTTTATCAATGATCAGCACTTTATAAGACTTATTACCAACAGTAAATATTGATTTATATAGTTTACGCATATTACAGCAAACTTTATACACAAAACTGTAACTTAAGTGCTCAGCTGATGACTGACATTACCGACCTACCGACCTGTCGGAAAATTGATTGATGGCTATCTGACTGAATCTGGATAGCGCGCGGCGACTGTTACACTTACACACTTCCGTCCCATTTCACGAAATCACTTCCACAAATTGCGAGAAAGCGAGAGTAAAGATGTTACACATCAAAAACAGTGGCAGTTTACAATAGTATGTAATGCCAGCACTGTTAATAGCGAAACTTGTGTGTACACATCTATCTAAAAAATAGTTATCATAAATAAAAGTTACATAGTTACATAGGTTTTATAGTACGTGGCTGGATTAGCAAACAAATCATTTTAAACAATAACTTTTCTAAAATCTCTGGGAGTATATAGCACACCACTGTGTGCAAGAGACACCACACGTGATCTATGACTGTTTAAAATTATTAGATATGCCTGTTTGCAGGACCACACACTTACTTCCTGACTCTAACTCAATCGCTAGCATTCAGCAATTTATACGACTATTGATAATTATTTGAATTTAATCTGTGACACTTGTGACACGTTTATTATCTGTAGAATATCATCCACGTCACGAGATATCCTGCGAAGGATAACTACGAAAAATCAATCAATCATTTATTGTGTGCGTCAAAATTGACGAGAGATTTTAAAGAAAATCATCCCACAGTGTCGTCACAGCTTAATGTAGCTGCAGGGTGTGAAATATAAAATTACATTTATAGGAGGGTTACCCCAATGACCATATCTCGCAGAGTTCAATCATATTGTTTTGCCTTTGATACCAGCCTTTTATTATTATTTAATCGTTGTTTAAAATTGTCTTTCTTTAAACTTTTCATTCAGTATTTTTAAATTTTGCTTCTTCTTCTTCTTCTACTTGTTAGAAATCTAAATGATCTGTTGATTCCGGACTTGCCTCTCTAATATTTCCTCGGGTGCTTTAATTCCAAAACGCAGAGTTGGTTTAAAAATGTCATACAAAGCACCCCTCGATTTTAGAACAGTGGCATTAATTTTCTCGTCAGTAATTTTATTTTTAGGTTAAGAATTATTTTTACTTTATAGTTTGATTAACTCTAAAAGAGTGTCTTTTAGTTTTTTTAAACTATAATTTATTTTTCGCTTTTTAGTTCGATTTGTTTTACTCATCCTCTTGCCATTCATCCCTCGGTACGTTTCTCACCAGTATATTGGATTTAAAAAAATTATTTATTAAATGGTAAAAGCACAAAAGTAATGCATTGGCTGGAAATCGAACCCGGGCTGGCCGTGTGGCAGGCGAGCATTCTACCACTGAACCACCGATTGATCTCTGAAGAAATTTATGAATCCTGGTGAAACTAATCAGGATAATCGAATATTTTGATCATATTATTGCATTGTCGTCGGTCTTTGACAAGCGTGCGAAGTTTAAATTAAATCTGATCGCTTAAACTAGGGCAAAATCGAGGCCAAAGAGTCAGTTACAAGCATACAAGTAAAAAAACATACAGTTGAAACTAATATGAGCGTGTTAAAAATAAAATCACTAAATTAAACAAATGAAAGACAGTCACTACAAATTAAAATAAGAACATGACTATTGTACTTACAATGAAATTAAAAAATGCTAAGAGAAGTATAAAAAACAGTAATTCGTATTAATATGACAAACAAAAAAAAAACACTCTCGTCAAGAGAGTCGGGTTATGCATAGTTAAAACATTCTCGCTATTAAAGTCATCCCCTTTTATTGTATTGAATGCTAATCGAACATCAAAGCCACATAATTGTCTGCGGACGTCACTGTCTACAAAAACACATCTTGTACGTGGGTACTTGCAAATTGCTTTGGTAATTTGCGACTCCATTTGAATATCACGCATTTGTCAGCTAGTAAGTTCCTATCAACAATTTCTCTGTCTTCGAACAAACCAAAAGAAACGGATAGCATTGAGTAGCACACGAGATGTGTACATCATCAGTAAAGATGTGAATATAATGTGCTACTTTTTGCATTCCTGAACGAAAATTATTACCCGGGATGTCAGATGCTGGACTGCAAAATTATTGATATGTTTTTTCGAATTTAATATATACTATTATCATTACAAAAACAAGTGCGCATCACAATGCGTGCGCTTGAAGGTTTGATCCTACATCATTGAAAACAGTCTAATGTTTTAAATACGCTTTTAAATAACACTCTAAATGTGACAACAGCGCAAGCATTTGAATGTTGGCAGAACTTTTTACTCCTAGTTGACGTCCAATGTTAGAATGTATTGGTTAAAGATAAGTTTAAATCCATTGTAGATATATTATTCAAATAAATTTTTTTTTTACCCACATAAGCTTCTTTTTAAATAATACAAAAAATTATCATGTTTTTTTTTAAATATATTCCGTCAAATTATACTCGTATTGACCTACAAGTTCATTGGTTAGATAATTCACCAATTGTTTCAATAGGCGTTGTTGCAAAATGTATTTATATATATATATATATATATATATATATATATATATATATATATATATATATATATATATATATATATATATATACAGTGGACTAAAAGACTGGAAACAGACAATTATCTCGTAAATTGCTAGTCCGAATTGTATAAAATTTGAGATAAGCCTATTTTGATTTACGGAGATTCCATATTTGACGTTTACAAAGTTGTCAGATTTGCCGTTTCCCTGATATTATTGGTCACTTTGGTTTTTTAAATACATCACCCTGTATATTTAGTCATAATTAGAATTTCCTCTTCAATACGAAATTAGTGATATGTAACAATTATGATTCTGTGTAGTCTAGAAGGTCTTAAATAAACAAAACAGAAGTGTGGCAACGCCCAATTTTCTATTTTCAACTACATTCAACCGTAACAATTGATAGATAACATTTTTAACATAATGATTACTTGATCTAGTGTTTAAAATATGCTCCATTTGTAAGTTGACAGTACTCTAATCGATGGTAAAAGAACATTATTATTTTGGACAATAATTCAGAAAATTTAATAAAATTGGGGTAAAAACAATATTTGGGGAATTATATTTATATGTGGGTTGTTTAAAATTTGTATTCAATAAAAATTGTATAAGATTTATAATATTTTTAATTGAATCTTCTTTGGATAAAGAGACTCGTCGGGCAAACAAATAAAAGAAAAAATTAAAGTAACATCTAATTTACAATTAAATAAAAAGATAATAAGTCAATCCAATATCATTCATAACAATATATATATATATATATATATATATATATATAAATATATATATATATATATATATATATATATATATTATAGTAGACATTATAGATAAACATTTTTCGACAGCGTCAATAGATGGGAAAAATGTATAACTGATTTTTAGAAATCAGCTTATTCCGCTGTATGTCACCTATATTATAGGTTCATTTGGGTCGATTATGTATCAAAAAACAACTACTCCTCTGGCTATATGCCGCGTCAGGTAATGAATTACATCTGATAATCGTGTATAATACCCCATTTCGGGTAACAATATGCAGATGCTTGTTAAGTAAGAAAAGGAACTATTAGATTTATCCTTACGAAGCAACCACCTATGGACCGGTTTCGGGGTGTGTTGCCCCTCATCAGCATAGGGTTGGTCTACTTCGACTGGATAAATCTAATAGTTCCTTCTCTTACTTAACAAGCATCTGCATATTGTTACCCAAAATGGGGTATTATACACGATTATGTATAAGATGTAATTTAATACCTGACGCGGCATATAGCCAGAGGAGTAGTTGTTTTTTGATACATAATCGACCCAAATGAACCTATAATATAGGTGACATACAGCGGAATTAGCTGATTTTTAAAAATCAGTTATACATTTTTCCCAAATATATATATATATATATATATATATATATATATATATATATATATATAAATAAATTAAAATCACAAGATTTAGGAAATTACTCGTAAATCGAAGGTAATAGCATAACGGTCCCTAGGAGTACATAAACATGCATATTTTGATAAGTGAAAATCGTAATAACTTACTATTAAGCTATAGAAATAAAACAATTAAGTAGTAGACATTTGCTGCTGTAATCGTTAACGATAATAAAATAACAGGTGTATAGCGTAAGGAGTCTGGCCATTGATTTATTTTCCTATTTTTAAAAAATTCTAGAAATCGTATGATAAACATCAATAATAATTATGCAATTTTATTCAATGCTATTTGAAAATTTATAGAGTTAGCAATAAAAAAACTATCAAGAATTGTAAAAATATGTTGAAGAACTGACAACACTCGAATGCCAACAAATGTTAATACAGGTGTGCTAAGAAAACTGCATGTCTTATTCAGCAGTTGTTATGCGAGAAAAGGTTTTAAAAAGTCAAGAATGAACGTGAGGGACTGTATGCTATTTCTTGACTGTAATAGGTTTGTAATTCCTTGGTTTATTCTTTAGTCCAAAAAAATATAATAAAAGTCTTTTATTGAATTCTATTTATATTATTTATTTAACGACGTACGTTTCTGCTAATAAAAGCCATTTTTAAGTTCTATAAAATTGAGATGTAATTAAAATTGTAGCAATTAAAGAAATAAAATTACTTACATACATACATACATATAGTCACGCCTTTTTCCCGTGAGGGTAGGCAGAGACCACTTCCTTCCACTTGCTACGGTTCTTACACACATCTTTTGCTTCCTCTACATTTATCAGTGCTCTTATACATGCTCGTCGGTTGTTGGTACTCTTGACCTGGCCTTTCTTCAAAACAATGTTGATCTGATCAAGATATGTTCGCCGAGATCGACCACTACCGTTTGCCTGCCAACACCCTTTGCTTAATGTCACTGTCATACTTTCCACCTCTGGTAACATTTGAACCCAAGTATACAAACTTATTTACTTGTTCCACTCTTTTAATCAGAACTTCACAGTTTGTTATGCTTTCTTCTCTTTCAAAAACAATTACTTTCGTTTCGCTTACATTTAGTTTTTTTAAACTATAATTTATTAAGATCTGACTATAATTTTAGTAAATAATCCTAAAGAGGTTATGAATAAAGGGGTTATAAATGATAAAAGAACGAAGAAAAAAATATTAAAAATAAAAATTACAATAAACAGCCTTGTTTTTTATTACCAAATTTTAAGTGTATCTTAAAACAAATTTTTATTTACTCGATTTTAATGAAATACTTCAATCTTGAAGCAGTTCATGCGTAGCATTACCTAATTCTGAGCACACGAGCATTCCTTCGTCTTCAGTATTATTACAATTCAGTCCTATATGAGTTTTAATATCACCACATGTCTTACTAGGTTAAAAACCATTTATCTATTCTTTTTTTTTACCTGACGAATGTTTCCAATGGACGATCGCTCGTTTCTTGCAGCGTTTCCATCGACGAAAAAAATGGCGGTTCTTTTACGAATCCAAAGTCGAGCTGCGCTAATGCAGATAACTACTATCGTAATACTTAAGTGTATGTTATCGGAATGTTTCTCCTTTTTTATAACTGACATTGAATGTCCACCGTACGTAGACGAGTGAGCACTCGCGTATCCAGCACTACTAGTCTATGACTGTAAATCAAACGTTTTTTTTAATGTGTTGTTGGTTGTCTGAAAGAACGGTTATGGCGAAAATATTAATAAATACATATCGTCTTGCACACAAACAATTCCAAATCGTTTTATCATTTAAAGCGTAGCTAAACAATTAATTCTTCGGTATAAAATGAGGATTTCAAGTAGTTGAAACTCTCATAAAAAGTTTCGGAATTTTTAAAAATAAAACAGTGTCACAAGAAAACCACAGAATAATTTTTTTTTAATGTAATTAATTGATAACACTAGTGCGTTGCGTCGTCGCAACGGATCAACGCATTCTATTCCACACTTGCGGTGCGACGACGCACGACGTCGCAACGCACGAGGACGACGCACGCCATCGCAGCACAGCTTCTGCATTAGTAATGGGAATAACAGTTTTAATATGATAACGTTCTAGACTGGAATGTTCCAAAAAAAATGTGTTGAGCATTTATCTAATACAGAAGAAGAAAAAATGTAAAACCTAGACCATTTTATTGACCTTACTGAATATCCTTTAGTCATATCACCGGAACACGAGCAAATATCGACGGATAACACCATAATTGCATACATTTAAGTATACACAAAAACGCAATTTTTATACGTTTTTACCTTTATGTAATAAAATATTATGCTAATACTATAATACAAATGATAAATGTATACAGGGTGGCCAACCGAAAACGAAGCCATTTTCAAGAACCTCGTCAACAATTTAGAAAAACGCTCAGACCCGTCGATTTTTGATTAAAGGAGGACACTCTTTTCCGGTATTTTTGACTTCACCACTTTCAACCCCAAGCAAGGGTAAGAATTACCATAACATTTTTAAATAGCATTGGTGGTCGAATAAGATGTCTTTTGAAAGCTCTAAAAATTCTCTTTACAATAGTCTATAAATTTTACATTTCCTCCCAATACTTTGATAAAAATTACATGTTAAAATTCCAATTATTTTAGTTTCTTACTTACTACCTAATTGATTAAATGTTCTATACAATAATTAACTTTTTGTTCAAAACTTTCACGCACATTTTGAAGAATTTCTGGAGTAATTCGATGGCACTGGTCAAGGATTTTTTGACGCAAAGCTTCCAACGACGCTGGTTGTGTTTTATAGATTTTACTTTTCAGATGTCCCCACAAAAATAAATCGAGGGGCGATAAATCTGGCGATTGTGGAGGCCATTCAATGCTGCCTCTTCTCCCAATCCAGTGCCATGGAAAACGTTGGTATAAATACTGACAAACAATCGCCGCATAGTGCATAAAAATGATCTTCGTCATACTGTGGATTATTTTCAAACATATCAGTCATGGCAAGGTCAATAGCATCTTCCAGTAATCACACATTTAATTTCTCAAAATATCAGATTATGTTTTTTTATGTAATTAATTGATAACAAACAACCCTAAAAACCTCTCTTACTTTTAAATTTTCTTGTTACAATCATAAAAGACAGCTGACATATTCACCCATTTACGTTTCCACTGGCAATAAATCTAATCTAAGAGAGATAATGTCTTTATCACACAAGTGATCATCCGAATGGGCGTATCTAGTCCAGTAGATTAAATAAAAATTAAAAATGGAAGAAAGAAGCAGCGGAAGAAAGGTCAAGGATCCCTTTCGAGGTGAGATCGTTACCGTTTCAGTAGTCGAAAGTGGAAAGTGACTAATGATACGCCGATCTCGGCAAATGAAGATAATCATTTGCGGCGCCGCTGCGTCACCAATTGTACAGGGTGTTTCATTAAGATCTGTCGTTTAAAGTAACTTAAATAAACTTAGCACAACATATGAATTATACTCTCGTAACACCCAGTGGTGCTTTTCAAGAAAAAAGTAACAATAAAAGCAGCAAAAACAACACCATTTGACTAAAACAGTTACGAATATGTAGGTAAAAAATACATAATACGGTTAAATTATACAAGTTGAAAATTTTATTGCACCAAATAAATCACAAAAAATCTTGTTCGTAACTTGTTTGTACAAAACGACAACAGGAATGTGTGAGAGAAATGTTTAAAGTAATGTAAAAATACGATGTACTTTACCTTTAAGTTTAATTTAAACAGGACCGGCTTCTCCCTTCATTCACCATTTCAAGGTACTATTTTTTTCTGTTAGGGTTAAATTTTGTAAAAATGATGTTTTTTTTAATAAAATATTAAATTAAAGTTTCTGTCGCAACTGGAGTCTTGAAATAGTCAATTTTATCTTACTTTACATTATATTTTGGTAAATGTCGACTAAGACAGAAAGGAGATAAGCAAAGCCATAGAAGAATTCTACAACGAGCTATACTCGCCCAGCATACAACAACAACGAACTGAAAGAACTGTACTAAACATCGGCTCAGAGAAAATACCAGAAATAACTAACTTCGAAATAAGAATGGCACTCAGCCAGCTAAAAAACAATAAATGTGCAGTGGAGGATAGAATTACTGTAGAGATGCTAAAAGGCAGAAAAATGAACACATACTAAAGATTCTATTTATTAAAAAAATAGACGAAGGAATGATTCCACAAGATTGTTATAACTCCGAAGTAATGCTAATATTTAAAAAAGGAGACAATACAAATATTGAAAACTACCGACTAATATCTATACTATCACACCTCTACAAGTTGTTAACCAAAATCATAACCAACCGCATAACAAATAAACTCGATTTCTACCAGCCTGTCGAACAGGCTGGATTCAGAAAGCAATTTAGCACCACAGACCACCTTTTTTTTATGAAAATAGTCGCAAAAAGGGTAGACCTATCGTGTGGGCCGCGGACGGCCCGCACTGCTACTATTAGAAGGGGAAGGGATTATAGAAAGGAAATTATTGTGGACACGCTTTTTAAAAAGTTGCAGGTCATAGTTCTCTGGAAAAACTGATTTTGGAAGCTTATTCCATTCCGTAGCAGCCCTGTAAAAGAAGGATTCTTGATGAAGATTGGTCCTTGTAGTGTCAATCTTGAGAGTAAATGGGAGAGACTGATCAGCGTGCCGAGTTCTTCGGCCGAATGTGGCCAATGGTGGTACAAGAGTTTTTATTTCTCTGGAGCATCTGCCATGGAAATATCTGTAGAGCAATGACTGGTCTGCAACTCTTCTTCTATGTTCTAGAGGGTGAAGGGTATCTATGAGAGTTGGGCTGTTTATCAAACGAATGGCTCTTCTCTGAATGGAATCTAGAAGACGAAGAGAATGCCTTGGTGCTGAACCCCAAATGTGCGAGCGATACTCCAGTAGAGGTCGGATTTGAGCCTTGTACGTCGTCAACAGTTGATCAGGAGTAAAAAACTTTCTAGCTTTCCACAGAAAACCTAGCCTCTGGCTTGCCGACTTTGCGATGTTAGCAACATGGTCATGCCAAGATATATTATTGGACACCGTGACTCCCAAAATCGAGATGGAGGGACTTGGTTCAAGGGTATTTCCGGACATTGTGATGGGATGATTTGAGGAATTCACTTTCTTGGAAAACGTGGCACTTTGTGTTTTTGGGAGTTGAACTGAACAAGATTGTTGGTTCTGCACTCGACGATTGCTTCAAGATCTCTATTGATGGAATCAACCTGTTCCTGCCTGAGTCTATTTGTATCATTCACCGAAAGTGATCGATAGGATGTGAAAGTTGAGACAAGTGTGCTATCGTCTGCGAAACTGTAAATTGGGTTCGTGGTGGTTTTCAAGAGGTCGTTGATGTGTAAAAGAAATAAGGTGGGGGACAGGATGGAACCCTGGGGAACCCCGGCATTAGTTTTAAACGCATCAGAAGAAATACCGTCAACTGCCACATGTAAGGAGCGATCTTGCATGAAGCTCAAGAGCCATTGGCGCAGTTTGGTTGGGAGACCGTAGGCAGATAATTTACTTAACAATGCCTGGTGCCAAACGCGGTCAAAGGCTTTAGATATATCCTAACCTAACCTACACACCATAAGAACACTAATAGAGAAGTACATGTGGCCTTTGTAGAGTGTGCATTTACGGAGTACAGACAATGTCCCTCACTAAAAAGTCTGCTCAAAAATTTGTGAATGGAACCGAAGCATGCTTGGAATACCACTAAGAAACAAAATTTAGAAATACCGAGATAAGACGTAAAACAAAAGTCAGGGACATCGTGGAGGAGGTAGCAAAGATGAAACGGCGATGGGCTGGCCATATAGCCAGATGCGAGGACAACCGATGGACACGTAGAATACTGGAATGGAAGCCAAGGGATACAACAAGGAACAAGGAAAGACCTCAAAAAAGATGGGTGGATGACGTAAGAGTAGTGGCTGGCAAACAGTGGATGAGATTTGCGAAAGATAGAGAAAGATGAAAATAATTAGAAGAGACCTTCATCCAGGAATGGATGGATAATGGTTGACAAAAAGAAAAATGTTTATTATTTTCACTAACTTTTACTGAAAATATTAGTTTAATATCTAAAACGACAATTAAGTAACTTTCTCGCACTATTAGTGCGAACAATAAAATAACTATTTTGGGAGAAAATCAGCGGCAAAATTATAAAATATTTCGTTAAATGAACTGATCAGTATAACTAAGTATATTTTTAACTTTAAAGATGTCAAAATTTCTGTAGTAAAAATGTAGCTGTTTTTGTTTGTATCAATGTGCGAAGTATAAAAAAATCGAGCGTAACTAAATCTTTGCCATTCCTGCGCTAAGGGGGTCAAGTTTATAAAATAAAGAAACACTTTTTAATAATCATTTTAAAACTTAAATACGAATTTTTTTTTGTAATTAAAGTGTCCTTTACACCTATTTTGTTTGTATTTTATAGGATACCCGCAATAAATACGTTCAAATAAAAACGTAATATTTGCAAGGTTTTTGTTATCAAAATCAACTTTGAAAATGGTCTGTTCCTTAGCGTATCATTGTTGTGTACTGAATTATGATTATTTGTATACCGATGAGATCAGAGGAGGCCCCGACCGAGAATACCTTTCATGCGAAATAATAAAAGTCCCAAGTCTCGTCTTTATAGCGAGATAGTTACAATGACGTTATTAGCATAAGTATGTGCACGCGGTGCAATACTTTAGGCACACCTTTTTGCAATACTGACACTTGCAATTTTATAATTAAGGAATATCTTTCAAATGAGACTGCTGATTATCCAAAATTAACGAAGATTTCTTTATCACAGTGATAAGTCACTGCTACTTTTTAAAACACCTTTGTCAAATGTTCGAAAGCAAAAAATTAATAGTAAAATGGTAAAATAAATGTGAGCAAAACGAAAGTAATGGTTTTTGAAAGAGAAGAAAGCATGACAAACTGTGGGGTTTCGATTGAGGGAGAAAGAGTGGAACAAGTTAATGAATTTGTGTACTTGGGTTCAAAATTTACTAGAGATGGAAAGTATGACAGTGACATTGAGCGAAGGGTGTTGGCAGGAAAACAAATGAATGGGGCACTGCATAGCTTTATGAATAGCCAGAAAGTGTCAAAAAAGGCACGTCTGGCGGTGCATAGAGGTGTGTTGGTTCCTACACTTATGTATGGTAGTGAATGTTGGGTTTGGCAGAAGAAGCATGAAAATAGGATTAATGCGAGAAGTATAGCCGGAGTGACTCGGTTGGATAATATTAAGAATAGTGAGATAAGAAAACGCTGTGGTGTAAAAGATGTGGTCACAAAGATAGATAAAGGAATGCTTAGATGGTTTGAACACGTAGAAAGGATGGATGAAGGAAGATTGACGAAACAAATTTATAAGGCGAGTGTGAACGGGCGAATCGGTAGAGGTCGACCTCGGAGAACATCGATCTCGATCAGATCAACATTGTTTTGAAGAAAGGCCAGCTGTCAAGAGTACCAACAACCGAAGAGCATGTATGAGAGCACTGATAAAAGAAGAAGGAGCAAAAGATGTGTGTACGAACCGTAGCGGAAGTGGAAGGAAGTGGTCTCTGCCTACCCCTATGGGAAAAAGGCGTTACTTTATGTATGTATGTATGTATGCGTTAAAAAGTTGGTTTAAAAAATCGTCGCAAATTCAAAAAATGAAAGAAACGTTCATGAACAAAGAAAAGGAGACCAAAAAGGTAGGCCTCACGATCAACGAGGACAAGACGAAATATATGCATGTCAGACGGAGAGCAGGAAGGAACATAAGAGGACAAAACATTACCATAGCAACAGATGTTTTTTCGCCTTGCAAGACCTGTTTAGGTCCCGACTGATATCTAGGAACTCTAAAATACGGATACATTCGGCAGTAATCAAGCCAATTATTATGTACGGTTCGGAAACATGGACAATGACGAAGCAGGACGAACTAGTGCTAAGACGCTTTGAACGAAAGATGTCGCGGAAAATCTTTGGGCCTGCAGTAGATGAGAGAACGGGTCAATAGCAAATAAGAACGAATAAGGAGCTCAAGAACATGTACAAAAGACCGAGTTTGGTAAACGAAATAAAAGCACAAAGACTCAGATGGGCCGGACACGTACGGGGATCGCCGAATGAACGTCTTATCAAGAGGTTATGGGAGGAAAACCCAGTAGGAAAGAGACCTTTAGGAAGACCAAGGCTCAGATGGAGAGACAATATCGGAGATGATGTAAAAGTCTTGGGAGTACGGGACTGGAAGGAGGTTGTTATTATTATTTAAAAACGTTTTAATCACATTTATTTTTTTTTATAATGTATCCATTTTTTTATGAAAAACAGTGTACTATATATAAAAACCACCATCCGAAAAAGATTCGATAACAATATAATAAGCGAGAGTACTGATAGTTTCATCCACTTTTTTTAATAAAGAATATGTGTGTCAAGGTATTTTCTCCTTTAACAAGCTTCAACATTTCCAGAATTTTCTGTAAAATAGCAGAACAGCAACCAACCGTATCGCACAACAATGTGAAAGAAAGAAACATTATACACGTAAACTCATATCAATTAAAACACCTGTAAATGATACTGTTAGCATTGAACTTGTATCTCGTGTGATGTTGCATTATTAAAACATGACCTGAAAGGTAATTGGAGCGGTTATACAGCGCCACTATCGGCGATGCCAGTGTAAATAAATAAAGCCCAATTGATTATCGTCCTCTCTGTTGCCAAGTCTTGTCTTCATAACTCTTTTGTAGCCCCGTTGCTAGGATAGGTAGAACACTGCAAAACAAGATTCGGGGTTCTGAAAGAATACATTTTTTACGATTATGTCGAAACTACTGGCAATCAGCCGATCCAGCGACCTGTCAAATCGAATCCAATATGGTGGCCGAGGGCACACATAAGATATTGCCATATGCGACCATAGTAAACAATTGTTTCTTTTAGTGATTTTCAGTTTTAGTTTTTAATTTGTTTTTTTGATTATACACGATTATTTGTGCTTTGTTCAAAGAAATATGCCCATTACATGCATTGTTGTGGGCTGTGGATCTCTTAGCAACAAGGATAAAGTCGCCGTTAACTCAGTTCCTAAGGTTACAAATCGCAGGTTTTTTGACGATTAAAAACGATTTGTCTAGGAAGCAAAGAGCCCTATGGTTAGCTGCAATTCTTGAAAAATCCATCATATTTTATATTTATAATTTTTAGGTAAATATTTCTACACTAATGTTTCAATCATTTATTAGGAATCTTGAAAAGTCTATTAAATTTTATATTTATAATTTTTATACCAGTATCAGTTATTACTGCATCATTTTCAGATCAAAATATTCCGAAAACCGTACACAGTATTGAGTTTTACCGATTCGCTCCGAGCGAAGTCAAGGTAGGGAAAGCCAGAGTGGAGACCAGCGCACGCAGCGGGTAACTTAAGCAATAAAGGGCGGTATTTTTATTGTCGGTGTTAAAAAATAAACGTCAGATTAATAATTTTGTTATAATTTTTAAAAAATGGGTAAAAACAGCCACCGCAATTGCTGTGTAGTAAATTGCAAATATACGAGCGTAAACTGAATGTAAATTTTATAAATTTCCAACTGCAAAATGGAAAAAAAACCAAAGAAATAAGTGGTCATGGCAGTGAGACGGCAGAAGTAAGTAGTACCATAACCTTAATTTTTATAAGATTAAGCTGTCAAAATTTACTAGGAGTGTTTGAGATCAAATCGGAAATCTGGATATCTTGTGGTTCTTGCAGCTGCTTGTATTTATGTGGAAACATATTTTTAAAATATTCTTCTTTTGAATATATTTTTTTAAAATGCCAAGGACTGGGTTTGCCCCATTGCTGCCCGATACTAGTTTTAGATGTGCTTTCTTCATTATTAATGAAGTAAATTAATGCGGCATTTTTTACTTTTATTATAAACGCAGTTGCAGCACATCAGTGATACATCGAGCTTAATTTATCCAAAATAAAAAATTAAGCTCTATCAATTATTTGATCTTAAAAATTTTTATTAATAGAATAAATCATTTAACTGTTATTTCTGTTATTCATACAAAATTTCACTACAATGTTGCCAGTAGTTACGACATCTTCTGAAAAGGTCTCCAAATCACAGCTTAAACGAAAAACAGATTTTATTTTACTAAAATATTGTTCAATTGTTCGAGATGGTATCTTCAAAATTAATTAAATTATTGTTCCTGTCAAGTTGTTGAAATGGTTTAAAATCGAGGGCGTCAAATATATTTTATGTTTTTACTCCGGCGAAGCTGAAGGCAAAAGGTTTTGCTGTTATTGCAAAGTACTTTCAAACAGGCGTTGCACCAGCCTACGCTTTTGTGTTTACTGAATTGTAAAAGTTACCAGCAATTGACAGGTGTACACTGTTAAGATGATGATTGCAATAGCTTAATTCAAGTCAAGCAATAAATATAATTTTTCTTTTTAGCAGAACGTCTTCACATTGCAGATATTACTATTTATACATACAGGGTGTCCAATACTAGTGAACAATACAGGTGACCCCGTCTCTAGGATAGTTAAAAAACTGAAAAATAATTGGAGGTTGCTTAGTAATAAATTTTCGTAACGCCATCCGTATTCAAAATAAAGGGTTCTTCTTTGAGAAATTCAATCGCACTACAAGCCATTACTTTAATTCCACTATATTTTTTAAGTGTTATCTTCTGGATGCAGTAGCTGCAAATCCCAGCAAGTCGTTCACGAGTTCTTTCATGGCGAGAATAATATACAACTACCGTCCTAACTGTAAATTGTGAATGCAGAATTACATTATATCATTTATTTATGCGGTAATTAAGATGTCATTCGAATTGTACTCAGAGAAATGGTTACAGTTTAAGCAACGCTCTTGCTCCCGGGCTGACGGCCTCTCTACACTGCAAAAAGTGTCATTTTCACAAAACATTTAATTGTTAAAAATTTAGAATAATTACCCGTATTGCTGTGACGTAGGTATTTTTTTTAACAGCTTAAACAAGAATTTGCTGGACTGTCAAAATGTTAAAGGTATATACTATAAGGATATATATATATATATATATATATATATATATATATATATATATATATATATATATATATATATTATATATAAAAAAATTTAAAAATATTCATTTATTTATTTACACGGGATAAACCCCACTCGCTCTTGTAATAATTGGAATAACATTCACGTAATATAAGTTTTTAATGCATTTGACCGATATTTACTCCAGCCAGTCGACCAGCACAAAATATAACAGATATTCACGATAAGTAATATAGTATTTAACTACTTTAACACCACTCTAAATTTATTTATCATTACTTCTTCTTCTTCTTCTGGTACCATGACCGTTCAACGATCGTTGGTTATCAAGTTGACTACCATGTTGACGATAATTGTTCTGTTGGCAGCGGCTCGGAAAAGCTGAACTGTAGATTTCCCATAACACTGCCTCAAATTCTTTAGCCACGATGTTCTCCTTCTTCCTGGGCCCCGCTTGCATGGTATTTTTTCATCTATAATAAGGTGTTGTAGCATTTTATATTTTTCCAAAATATTCTAATTTTTGTCGATTGAAAGTTTTGACTACTTCCAAATCTTTTTCCATGCGATTGAGAACTCTTTTGTTGCTGACTTTGTCCACCCAACTCATCCCCACTTCAGTGGATGTGAATTACTTTTTACTAGCAGGCTCAAGCTCAAGTTAGTGTGAAAATTTTAGTTTATTCAATAAGTAGATATTATAAATTCAAATTATCAGAAGTTTTTCCAATAGGTACATTTTCCAAGATTTTTTGCAACTTTCACAGCTTCTTACAACCCTTTAGCTTCTACTTACTCTTCCGACAATGTTTTCCCTGCTTTTTCTCATGTTCCTCAATACCTAAGTAAATTTTCAGCCGTGCCAATCGACAGTTTTTTTGTCGAAAAATCTACGCGGTTAATTGCCCGCTCACGTGTTAAGTTTCCAGCGCACAACCTACAGAAAGTTGATAGCTCCAGGAGTCCAGGTCTGCAAGAAATTTCTTTCACTTAGAAATAGTTCACACGCAGAAAATCGAAAACGTGGGTCAGAATGGGTCGGGAGCTTATTTATATATTAAAATAAAAAAAACAGAACCAGTTCCATTTGACAACTCTTTGAGTACCTACTTAGTCATCAACAGTTTTTTATAATACATATATATTATCAAAACAAATTTATGGTGAAACATGGAAATGTACCCCAGACACAACCGCTCTTAACATTACGAAACATTGAGTCTAAATTATTAAAAAAAATAATGAGACCGGCTATAAACTTTGTTGTTGACATCTCGAGAATTTGGAAGGCAAATTTAATACAAAGTATACTCTATTCATATTTACTATTGATATTTCAAGGGACCCTTTTTTATTAAAACTGCTTTCGAAGATATACAGGTTGTTCTTGAAGTAACGTAAATTTTCTGTTTTTAATTTATGAGTCTACTTGTTTTTTTTTGGGAAAAACCTTA
Organism: Agelastica alni; assembly: GCA_950111635.1. Taxonomy (NCBI): domain Eukaryota; kingdom Metazoa; phylum Arthropoda; class Insecta; order Coleoptera; family Chrysomelidae; genus Agelastica; species Agelastica alni. Next base: position 34,286,875 of record OX467714.1, read on the forward strand.
GATACAACAGAAGTGATATTTATGTTTACTTTAAAAATATTATTTAATTACTATAAAGTCAGTAACAGACTGTTCTAGAAGGTTCATTCCTAATGTTTGTAGCTAATGGGGGCGTTGAATGTTTAAAAAATATAACAGTAAAAGTATTTATTGTTAATTTAACAAACCGAGAAAATATTCCAGTCGTAAAAGATTTAAGATCTGAAACACATTGTTTTCTTTCATATCATTTTTAAAATAATCAAGTTACAATAAACAATACCTTAGTCGTAAAATGTTTGAGGTTAATATTTAAAGAAATCCTTAGTTACCTGATTTCTAGTGTTCAAAACTTTCTCACGGTGACTAATCTGTAATAAGAACGGATTTTTTTATAATTTTTTATCAGTCTACTACCGGTGCTTTCCAAAGTATTCAAAAAAATTTTCATCAAAAGATTGAATGAAATTATCAAGTCCAACAATCTGATTCCTGAAGTAAATCAAATAAACAAAGATCTAGATGGGAAAAGACTGCGCAGCAGTGTTCTTAGACATATCATATTATAAACATAAATCAACACGTTGACAGTACAGGGTGCCCCAACGAAAATTACCCGTCCTAAATGACTTTCTAAAAAAGTGGTAAAATACGTCGACCTTGCTTCAAGCGGGACACATTTTACCATAATACTTGTAAACGCAACAACACCCCTCTACCCTACACAGTCACCCTCTTAAAAAATATAAATCGCAATGCCTCCTTGCAGTTTAAATTTTTTAAGGGGGTGACTGTTTAGGGTAGAGGGGTGACGTTACGTATACAAGTAAAATGATAAAATTTGTCCCCTTTAAAATCAAGGTCGACATATTTAAAAAGTTATTATCTCCACAGTTATTTAGGGTGGGTACTTTTCGTTGTGGCACCCTGTATATAGGAGTATAGTATACTGGAGCAATCTTTGAATAATATGTGCAGTTATACAAAAAACTTATTGTCCTATGAAAGGACAGATTATTTCATAATTAGAGTGGTTAAACTAAAAAAAAAGGTGTTCCCTTATTGATAAAATATATATTTTAATAAAACAACCTTCGTATTGTTGCGACAGATACTCTTTGGGGTTTAATGATTCAAAACACTCAGTACAATAACTAAACAATTTTATTTTGATATTTCTACACAATAAATTTTACTTGACAAATTACTTAGATATTCACAACTGTATACAATATTTTTATAACACTTTATAATTACTTCAAAACTAAAACTTTTAGACTAAACTTTCGCGACCGTTGTCTTTTTATATGCCCACATTTTTATTACTTAAAAGAGCAAGAGAATTATCTTTCGTTCCCGAATTTACTTGACCTTTCAATCACGCCTCGGCCATAAATCATTCGATAGATGTGGGTCGTCTTTTATGCCGCAAAGGGAATATTCGTGTTTGTGTGATCGCCCCGGCCGGATATAAGATCAGGGTCGTATTTTATCGTAACAGTATGATTAAAAGAAATCGATAATTTTGTCCTTTTTTACAGTGTAGATTCGTCTTACTTCCTTTAGATATTTATGGGCTTAATTTGATTTATATTCGATTTATATTACAGCATATTTTCTCCATACGCACCCCGGTAATTCCGAATACTCCTAATAATTTATATTTGCTAATGATAATAAAAAAGAATATAGAAGTGCCACGTTAAAAAACGATCTACAACGGATGTAGATTCCTTAAATTCTCGAGAAATAATTCCAGATATAACGGAGATCTGTTGATATTGTATTAGCATAATTTTTTATGTTAATTACAACTTTAGGTAATTAGCTTGAGTAGCATTTCCTGGAAATCAACAAACAAAACATGTTGCTAAACATTTACGTACAAGGATAGTTCACGGATTGTTGCCCCTAACATAGAAGCAAACACATGAGAAGAATGAAACTAATTTATTTTTCAACATTGTCACCTTCAACGTTTAAACAGTTTGAAGTGTTTCAAACGCTTTTGAAAAAAATTCAGAATTTTGAGTATTCAGCCATTCATCTACCACCAACATCACTTCGTTATAATCAGCAAACCGGATTCCACGAATTTGTTCTTTTAATTTTGGGAATAGATGGTGGTCGCTGGGGGCCAAATCTGAAGAATAAGGGGGTTGTTCAAAAACTAAATCCCGTATTGTGAATGATAGCCATTGCAATAAAACCTTTGTGGGCCGGAGCGATGTCCTGGTGGAAGAGCACACCTTGACTAAATTTTCCTCTTCTCCTTTCTCTGAACGCTTCGCGTACTTTTGGTATTAAATTTGCATAATTTTCATAATTAGAGTGGTTAAACTAAAAAAAAAGGTGTTCCCTTATTGATAAAATATATATTTTAATAAAACAACCTTCGTATTGTTGCGACAGATACTCTTTGGGGTTTAATGATTCAAAACACTCAGTACAATAACTAAACAATTTTATTTTGATATTTCTACACAATAAATTTTACTTGACAAATTACTTAGATATTCACAACTGTATACAATATTTTTATAACACTTTATAATTACTTCAAAACTAAAACTTTTAGACTAAACTTTCGCGACCGTTGTCTTTTTATATGCCCACATTTTTATTACTTAAAAGAGCAAGAGAATTATCTTTCGTTCCCGAATTTACTTGACCTTTCAATCACGCCTCGGCCATAAATCATTCGATAGATGTGGGTCGTCTTTTATGCCGCAAAGGGAATATTCGTGTTTGTGTGATCGCCCCGGCCGGATATAAGATCAGGGTCGTATTTTATCGTAACAGTATGATTAAAAGAAATCGATAATTTTGTCCTTTTTTACAGTGTAGATTCGTCTTACTTCCTTTAGATATTTATGGGCTTAATTTGATTTATATTCGATTTATATTACAGCATATTTTCTCCATACGCACCCCGGTAATTCCGAATACTCCTAATAATTTATATTTGCTAATGATAATAAAAAAGAATATAGAAGTGCCACGTTAAAAAACGATCTACAACGGATGTAGATTCCTTAAATTCTCGAGAAATAATTCCAGATATAACGGAGATCTGTTGATATTGTATTAGCATAATTTTTTATGTTAATTACAACTTTAGGTAATTAGCTTGAGTAGCATTTCCTGGAAATCAACAAACAAAACATGTTGCTAAACATTTACGTACAAGGATAGTTCACGGATTGTTGCCCCTAACATAGAAGCAAACACATGAGAAGAATGAAACTAATTTATTTTTCAACATTGTCACCTTCAACGTTTAAACAGTTTGAAGTGTTTCAAACGCTTTTGAAAAAAATTCAGAATTTTGAGTATTCAGCCATTCATCTACCACCAACATCACTTCGTTATAATCAGCAAACCGGATTCCACGAATTTGTTCTTTTAATTTTGGGAATAGATGGTGGTCGCTGGGGGCCAAATCTGAAGAATAAGGGGGTTGTTCAAAAACTAAATCCCGTATTGTGAATGATAGCCATTGCAATAAAACCTTTGTGGGCCGGAGCGATGTCCTGGTGGAAGAGCACACCTTGACTAAATTTTCCTCTTCTCCTTTCTCTGAACGCTTCGCGTACTTTTGGTATTAAATTTGCATAATATTCCACGAAAATAACACCTAAAAAATCACAGCCCTTACCAGCTGATGGAACAACACGAAATTTTTGAGGGGGAGGGGAACCCCTTTGCCGCCATTCCATGCTTTGTTTTTTGGATTCTGGATCAAAGTGATGAACCCATGTTTCCGACCGTAAAAATTTTTTGCTTAAATTCATCGGGATTCCTGGTAATGATTTCCAAATTTGTCTCCGCTGCAACTTGGCGAACACGCTTCTGGTCTGCCGTCAGCATTCGTGGAACCCAACGTGCAGAAAATTTTTTGAGACCCCATTCCTGATGCAAAATTTTTACAACGCTTCCAACAGAAAACCTACATGTGTCTGCTATAGCCTTGACTGTAATTATTCTGTCATTTAATACCATGTCATGGACTAAATTCACATTTTCATTGGGAACTACTGCAGCTGGTGCATGTTGACAGGACTATCTTCCCAGTTTGAAATCTCGTGATCAGTTCTTGATTACCTGTTACGAAGGGACAGTCACACAATACTTTTACCATGTCCTTATACATTTCTTGCGGTGATTACAACTTTTTACAGGGATACTTTATCGTACCTTTTATTTCAATTTTGTCCATTTTTATAAAATCACGCACACCTCAATGAAAAAAAAATATTTAACATACATACACGAACTGATGCGCTGATGCTAATTGGCACACACTAATGTCATCATGCTCGATACTTTATTAGCATTTGTCATTCAACGCCAACTACGCTAGGGACAACAATTCATGAACTATCCCCGTAACAATATTTATATTAAAAAAAACTACTCCTTTGTTCGACAATCATATTTGGAACAAAAAGCGAATGTTTTCCGATTTAAAAAAACTGCATTATTACGGAAAAATATATGCCAGTACATTTTGCAGACCGCCCATGCGGATTTGTCCATTCCCAGACTATACAGAGTCATAACTCGACCGTCACCGGTCTCATTCTGAAATGTCACTAATAAACAATAGCGAATCCGGAGTATTTTAATGATGTCGATTTTATGTAACGCAAAACGTATTTATTCATTTCGAAGAATGATAAACGCCTATCGAGACCGAAGAACAACGTATATATAATAAGCTCCAAAGGGGATTAGTTGGGGAGCCATTTGGCAACGTCGTATTTTAGATATCAATGTATTATTTTCAAATTATTTTAACACTAACTGTATAGAAAATTATCACAGCAAATCAAGAAAAGGTATGGCCAAATCAAAACGATTGTAAAATAACCAAGCTCTGAGATTCAGGAATAATAATCATAATATCAAACAATCAAAATCTTCCTTGAATTTCCAATATGGAATACATGGATCAACCATGAAACGAGTTGACAATATAAAGGACTTAGGAGTTCAGTTTGATTATCAATTAACATACATTAAGTGTGACAGATAGCCTTATGGGTTTAAAATGTAAAAAAATATATATATTTAAAGCATATTTAGAAAGAGTTAGTAAGGAGCTTTGCCCCGTAACTATTTTTAAGACTTTTTAGGATCGTAGATTGTAGGGAGGGTCGTGAAGGCTATGCAGCCTCTAAAACACCACGACCTATCAGATCTTTTGTGCATAACCCTTAATCTATTCGAGGCCCGGGATTCCGAGACTTCGTACCGACTTTTTAGGATACTAGCCCGCCTTATGTATGTAAAAGAGAATATTTAAAGCATATTTTAGAAGAAATAATGCAGAGCTTTGCTCCCTAACTATTATCAAGACTTAAAAGTAGGTCTACGAGTATAAACTACGCCGAATATGGCGCGGTTTTACATTCTCCGGATAATATTCAACCTTTGAAATTTCTTAGGTTACTTTTAAAACTACTGCCTACGATGACTATCGTTTTAAAAAATATTCAAATAGCAAAAGTGAAACCACACAACCAAATATGGACCTTTTATGACCAATTGATTTTATAAAATCGCTGATAACATTACATGTTTTGTTAAAAGACCAAAATTTATTTGTTTCGATTTACGGTAAATTTAAAAATTATAACTGCGTATATATAACAATTCGTAAAATATTCCACTAAAAAATAAAATGCTGGCTTGAAAGGAATTTCTTTAAATTTTTTTAAGACACTCCGATTATAATAAAAAAAAGGGTTTGAACAAGAAAAGTTTTAGAGAATCATACTACTAAAAATAAAAGGGAATACATAAAATTACTTCTGGGATCAAGCACGTAAGCTCTTCCCTACACGATCATTAAAAGTCATCCCTTATATTTTATTTTCGGGGATGAAACAATAAAAATGGCACGTGGGAAAAGAATCTTTCATTATCGCAATAATGAAAAAACATTTTTTATTTATATATTGCTAATTTAAAAGGCCTCACCCTGTATTCGCATTTCATGGTTTCAAATATTATTTATTTTATGAGATTATGGATTTTATAGACTTGGTAGAGGCCTATGATAGAGTGGTAAGGAGTGAATTGTGGTCGACATTGTCTGAGTATGGGGTAAACCGTAGTTTAATACGAGCACTGAAATCACTTAACGATGATTCCACTGCTTGTGTCAGAATAAACGGAGCTTGCACGGAATGGTTTAACATCGAAAAGGGTGTGAGACAAGATTGTATGAATTCGCTATGGCTGTTTACCTTATACATAGACGATTGTTTAAAATTTTAAAAGATTTGAAATAGAGTGCGTATGGATTGAAAATAAATGATTTGATCGTCAAATGCCTTTTTTACGCCGATGATCAAGTCATATTAGCGTCATCTGAAGAGGAGTTGCAGGCGATGGTTAATGTTATGCATAATTCCCTAAAAATCAAAGAGATGAAAATAAATGTAAGCAAAACGAAAGTAATGGTTTTTAAAAAACAATAAAGCATGACAAACTGTGAAGTTCTGATTAAGGGAGAAAGAGTGAAACAAGTAAATAAATTTGTGTACTTTGGTTCAAAGTTTACGAGAGATGGAAAGTAAGACAGTGACATTGAGCGAAGGGTGTTGACAAAAAAACAAATGAATGCATAGCTTTATGAACAGCCAGAAAGTGTCAAAAAAAGGCACGTCTGGCTGTGCATAGAGGTGTGTTGGTTCCTACACTTATGTATGGTAGTGAATTTTGGGTTTGGCAGAAGCATGAAAATAGGATTAATGCTGCGGAGATGAGTAGTCTGAGAAGTATAGCCGGAGTGACTCGGTTGGATAAAGTAAAGAATAGTGAGATAAGAGAACGCTGTGGTGCAAAAGAAGATGTGGTTACAAAGATAGATGAAGGATTGCTTAAATGGTTTGGACACGTAGGAAGGAAGGATGTTTAACGAAACAAATTTATAAGGCGAGTGTGAATGGACAAGTCGGTAGAGCTCGACCTCGGCGAACAGATCTCGAATAGATCAACATTGTTTTGTAGAAAGGCCAGGTAAAGAGTACCAACAACCGACGAGCATGTATGAGAGCACTAATGAAAGTAGAGGAAGCAAAAGATGTGTATAAGAACCGTAGCAAGTGGTCTCTGCCTACCCCTACGGGAAAAAGCCGTGACTATTTGTCTGAACTCTCTTTGGAGGGCTGGTACAGACATAAAGGGATTGTAAATTTCTATTAATCTATTCTGTTGTTTATTAGTTACTCGTGGTCTACCAGAGCGATGCCTATATTGTACTGAATTGGTCTCCAAATCCTATTTTATATTCGAGAACCGTCACTCTGAGAAACACCTACTCTATCCGCTACGACCCGCTGTGAGTGGCCTTCTTGAACTAATACATCCATCCATCTCAGAAATTAAAAGACGTTTCATTAGTAATCAAGTATTTTTTAATTTTAAGAGCAATAAATTTTGTGTCCTTACTCACCAGAACTAGCCCCAAGCGACTTCTTTTTGTTTCCTTATTTAAAAATTGCGCTTGGAGGACAAATATTTTCGTCAAATGAGGAAGTCATCGACTTCGTAAACAATTATGTTGCAGAGATTGACGCCGAGTACTATTTGGACGAATTTTTTAGGTCGGAAACTTTTCAGACCACCCTCGTATACCGAACGCTAACAAAATACAATACCAATTCAAAACTACAGCAAAATGAAAAAAGATTTCTCGAACAATTTTAAAAATTTAAAATTACCGCTTGTTAATGACTTTTTTGATTCTCGAGAGTGAAAATTCGAGGCATGTAAATCTACAACGGCCGTTATCTTGCAAAGATATTATCTATACGAAAGTAATTGACATTCCAAATGTTTATAATTGCTTCCCTATGCGACCAAAGCAATGTAAGAGCCAATCGATGTAAAGATAATCAATATTTAATACCTACTACAATTGTATGGATGGTATAAATTACTTTGCCAAAAACGGCAAAAGAAAAAGTATTAATCGGACTAATCGATTACTTTAAAGACAGGGTCGGACTACAATCGCATCTCACTGCTTCTCAAGTCAGAAATTTGGCATTTTTTTAATCATCTCTGCGTCCAGTAAATCTTTATTACCTTATTCTTATGACGCCCTCTCCTTTCGAAGGTTGGCGATCCACATAGCTAACGTTGTTCTGGACACAGCAGCTCGAAAGATTTCAATGAAAGTGCACCCAAACTATTTTCTGAGGTCTTTCAACCAGGAGTTCTGACGTCTACCAACAGATCTTTTCCCTTGAATCTTTCCTTTAATTATTAGTCACAGCAGTTTATACTTATTGCCTCTCATAATGTGGCCTATGTATGTAGTTTTTTTTCTTTAATAAGGGCCATTAGTTCTTTCGGCTTCTTCATTCGTCCAAGCACTTCTTCGTTCGTAATTCGTTGGACCCATAAGATGCGGAGCATATAAGTACAATTCAAACGCCTCAATTTTCTTTTCAATTGCGGGGTCCAAGGTCCAGCATTCACATCCGTACAGCAACACACCGAAGACATAGCATCTAATAATGCGAACCCTGAGCTCCAAACTCAGATCAGGACTAGTAAAAAATCTTCTCATGTTTATGAATGTTTTTCTGGCTTGTTCGATTCTAGAATTTATATTTAAAATACGAGACTTGTTCAATCTGATTGCCGTTAATCAAAATTGTTTCAGCAGTGGGTCTCTTGGAGAAGACTAGCAGTTTGGTCTTTGATATATTTATGTCCAATCCATGATGCTCACTATATTCAGTTATTTTATTCATCATATTTTGTAGGTCTGATATGTTATCGGCAAGGACTACGGTGTCGTCTGCGTATCTGATATTGGTGATACATACTCCATTTATTTTGATAACTCCCATGTCTTCCGCTAAAGCTTCTTTAAAAATTGCCTATATGTTGTAATTCTTATTCTAATAGATTCACTGTAAATTATTTTAGCACAACAATATTATTTAGGATTAAACCAGTAATGATCAGAATTAATAAAATGTTTTTGTTGTCCATGTTTCTTCTGGATGTAACTCAAAAGCTTAAAATAGGGTGCGACACTCCTAAAATACTGTTCGTCCTTTACTATAATAATATAATAATAATAATAATATCCTTAATTGCCATAAAATCTACAAACGGACATAGCAAGGTCAAAATAGGTTTAAATTAAAAAATACGTTTTCTTTAAAAAACAATATTAGAACACATATATATTCTGTTATATATTTACACACACACACACACACATAGCTGCATATACATAGTGGAGCAAAAGTCTGGAAACGGACAATTATTTCGTAAACTAATAAAAGCAGAGAGATTGAGATGGGCCGGACATGTTGTCACGTGCCTATTTTTTCCCATCTACGGTTCATTATAATTGTGTCTTACTCGTAAGTAGTGTTGCATACAGCACTCTGTTATAACTCGAATATATCATTCGTTGTAGATAATGTTGCATAACTTGTAGGGGTAAGATTCGATAGTTGGTTTGCAATCTCTGTGTGGACGAGGACGAGGCACAGATTTGAGAAGATTGTGTGAAGGTGAAGGTTGTTGGGGACGGTGTGTTATTAGCACGTGTGCGGAACCTCTATGGGATTTCTTTCATATCTGGCTGTATTTGGGCCATCTTAATTGGATTTTGAAGAAAAACCATTTGATTTTCAACTTGATCATTTTGTCTTGCCTTTGTTGTGGATATTTTTTTGGAGTTTTGGTGTCGAGTTGAATAGCCGTTATCGGGATTTATTTGAGGGAAGCCATTGTTCACTAACTGGTGCCGCCCCATAATCTAACCAGCCCCCGGAGTAGTTCAGGAGTAGCACAGGAGTAGGCCACAGGAGTACATGTGAATTCGCATACCCAAAGGTTATCAGTGATTTATTTTTTAAATATATAACGCAGTGACTCATTCTGACACCACTATTACGTTCTGTTCTAGTTTATTAGTATAGTACATCGTTGGAAACTATTTATTGCATTAGATAATATGCCAAAACTAAACTTGGATTAAAATAACCTTCTCAATAATTCTTTATGTCCAAGTAAAAACATATTTTCTTCCTACATATTTGTAAATATCTTACAATCTTGATATTTTAAAGGTCAACCATTGTAAAGATATTTTTAAATGAACTCGATTGTTTTGGCAGCGAAAATCTTTATGTAAACGGTTAACTAGTGAATCTTCTTTGCCTTTATGTAAATGTTTGAATTAGTGTTATTAATGAGTTAACTTATATATATGTTTTACCTTTTGTTCTTTGCCTTTATGTAAGCGTTCGAATTAGTGTTATTAGTGAGTTGATTTATATATGTTTTGCTTTTTTTTGTAACTTGGTAAAGTCTGTTACTCTTACTTCTGTTCTGGTTATTTTATAAAGTTGTAAATTTTACATTTTTGGTTTGTTTTAGCAAGGAAATTTTACCATAGCTGTTAATTTTGACTATATTTGTTATGATTTTGCTATTGAACTGTGTACCTTAATTATCTATTGTGTGAGTAAAGTATCCAACATATTTTTGCTATAATTTTATTTATTTAGTTCACCATAATCATAGTTGTTTATCTTGTAGCTCTGCTAGTGCTTATAAGATCTAGGGGTTTCCGGCTTATACCGTTTAAGTCGGTGGCGCAGCTCACTTTTATATTTTTTTCTTCTACCCTCTACGGCTGAGCTCGGGCATAATTTGCCAGTAGAGAAACCGCTAGCAGAGTACTCTTTAGAGAACGAAAAAGACGTGGCAATGTAAAGAAACAAGACCAACGGGTCGTAAAAATGGTGTGGGACCCCGGTAGGAAAGCGGCCGCTGGGAAGGCCAAGGATGCGGTGAAGAGATAATATTGCAGCGGACTTACGGACCCGAAATGTCCAACGACCAGAAGAACTTATGATGGACAGCAGCAAAAGAAAAGAAGGCAATTTGTTATGTCAGCGAAGACCCACCCCGGGTTGTAAGCTACAGAGAGAGAGAGAGAGATAGAGTGAGTAGAAACAAGATTATTTAAATTTTGCAAATGTAACATCTGTTAGATTAGTTAATGATTGTAATGACAATTATTTAGAGGTTAGCGATAAATAAAAGCTATTCTAACAGCATAAAAATTATTCCAACTTCATTCAGCGGGAAATTTCACTTCAAAATTAATCCAGAAATACTGGCTTAGTGCCACCCTGGTTTAGATGTTATCTTCTGGTATCAATTTGCAAAAATACAAATGTAAATTTACAGCAAGAGACATTGAACGCATTTTAATCGGCATCTTTGATCTCTAGATTAACAATCTTCTGATTGTGATTTTAATTTTGGTCTATTTCCGATTATGGGAACGCGTTATTTGTGCAAGTGATTTTTTACGAGGAAAAATTCTTTTATAGACACCCCCAACTGTTATACAGTGTGTATTAGCCAAATGGAATAAATTCGGTAATTAATAAACGGGAGCGTGTTCAAAAAACGCTTGGACACGTCGTTTGGTATTTTTAAAAGCGCATTTTTTTCAACAAAAACTTTCTATACACGGTGTATCATGAAACAGCGGCCAATACCAAGTTTCTTATTTCAAATGCAACATCCTGTATTTTATTAAATTTTTAGATGCTTCAAAATTTTTTAGACATTTTATGTACAATGTCCCATACCCATCTATAACTTTTTTCAGATTAATTGCAAAAATTAACATTCAAAAAAGGAAATTAATTTAATTACAGATTACATTGCCATCATTTGTTTACAAAAATACATTTTGATATTAAAATCGTCTTCCATGAACTTCTGAGCTAGTATAATTTTATAGAGATGCAAGAGTACAGCCAGTCCCTAAAAAAGGCAAAAAGACCCTACCTAGAAACTACAGACCTATCGCACTGCTATCTATTATTTCAAAGGTCATGGAAAAAGCCATCAACATCGAGCTCATGAAATATCTGGAAGACTCAGGAATTATCAATGATAGGCAATAGGCTTCCGCCATCAGAGATCAACTGGTGACCTGCTCGCATACGTCTCACATATATGGCAGCTATCTATTGAAAAGTATGGAGAAACTTTAGCTGTGGCATTAGATATCTCCAAGGCGTTCGATCGAGTTTGGCACCAGGGACTCCTCGCCAAGCTTCCATCTTATGGCTTGCCCCCTCAGCTGTGTTCTCTGCTTGCTAGTTTTCTCTCAAACAGGTCTCTCCATGTAGTGGTCGATGGAGTTTCATCTGACACTCTACTCATAAATGCTGGTGTTCCGCAAGGATCCATTCTAGCACCAACACTATTTTTACTTCACATCAACGACCTATTGAAAGCAACTTTATGTCCCGTACACAGCTTTGCCGATGATAGTACCCTCCATACCGCTTTCTCTTCCAGGGCCCCTACATCAGCCCGTGAAACCAGAAATGAACGAGGAAGAAATGTTAACAATATAAATATGGACTTAGCAACAATTCTCGAATGGGGATCCAATAACTTGGTAGAATTCAATGCAAACAAAACACAAGCATGTCTTTTCTCTAGAAAAGCCGATCTCACTGTGCCTAACATAACTTTGTCAGGAGTAACCATACCACTGAAGTCATCCATATCGATGCTTGGTATTACTATCAGCAATAACCTTTCCTGAGAAAATCACGTGAGGTCCATTGCCAAAAGTGCATCCCAAAAACTTAGTTTTTTGTTTCGTGCCAAGAGCTATTTCACCTCCAGTCAGCTGCTTATGATCTATAAGGCACAGATCCGACCTGTACTGGAGTACTGTTCCCATATTTGGAGTGCAGCACCTAAACATATCCTGAAGCTACTGGATTCTATCCAAAAAAGGGCAATTCGTCTCGTCGGTGATGCCTCGCTTACAAACTCGCTCACTTGTCTGGAACACCGTAGAAAAGTTGGCGATTTGTCTCTATTTTATAGATATTTTCATGGGCGATGCTCTTCTGAAATATCAACAATCGTTCCTCCTTTGGCAGTCTTTTCGAGATTAACCCGTCAAGTTCAGTCTTCACACCCCTTCGTGGTCACTTTGGAGACCTGCAGAACATCACTTTCCAAAGACTCATTCATCCAACGAATTGCGAGGCTTTGGAACTCATTGCCTAGGGAGGTGTTCCCCGAGGCATACAACCTCCAGAAATTTAAGAAGAACACCAACTCCTACCTTCTTTCCCTTGGTTCCCACGATGTTTTTTGAACATTACAGGATATGCCTTTTCGTGGGAACCAGAGCATAAAAAAAAAATCTTTTTTTTTTGATCGACTAATCGATGAATGGCTAACATTGGGGCTGCCAGTCGACTAGAAGTATGTGGGTTTTCCTCAAACTCAAACATAATATCCAATTTGGTATTATTACTTATTGCATTGGCAGTTGCTTTTTTTATCTGCCTCAAATGTCCAAGCTTGCGACTTTGCTTTTATATTTTACTAGGTTAGGTAGGTTAAAACGGCGGTTCGGAGAGAACCCACTTAGGCCTTTTGGCCCGTTGTGATACCGTGATGGACGGCGGTGCCTTTCCTCTCTACCGTGAGAACCAATTGGAGCTTTTAATAAAAAGTGTAAGGTCTTTAATGCTAACTGAGCCAAAATAAGATGAGTCATCAAAATTCGGTTGCCCTAGTATAGAAAGTCGTTTTCTGCCTGGGACAGGGCAGTGGCAGAGAAGATGTACCATTGTTTTCTCCTCTTCCTCATCGTGACAGCTTCTACAGAAGTCGTGTCGTAGCTCTGAGATTTTCATGCGCCGTGCATGGGTTCTGTTATGGCCGCGATCGCATTACCAATGGACTCCCTGGATAGAGTTAAAACATCATTACTTCGACATAGATCTGTTTCGATGATGTGCATGTGGGTTTATTTTGCTACCTTAAGTTGGCTTTTTGAACTACTTTGCTGTGCAGGAGAAGCCATCAGTTTGAATCGGTACTCATCGTTGAGATGAGACAGATACAGCTGGGAGAGTGGTGCCCTCTCTTGCTAGCTTGTCCGCCTAACAATTGTCTGATATGTCCCTGTGTTTTATTTTACTTACTGTCTCTTGGGATATAGACGGCAAATTTGGAAATTTTTCATGAAATAAGCGAGTCTCCGTGTGTTATATCCATAACCAATCATCTTTGGAATTGTTATTTTGTGCACTTTTTTCAAATGCACCATTTTTTTAATGTAGTGCCGGCAAAAAAAAGTTTGAGAATAAATCGGTTCATCTTTCGAGCCGGTACTCTGCACATCTGTGACAGAGCTAGAGAGAATTTGATAGTTAATTGGTTCATCCGTCGAACCAGTTCTCTGCACGTCTGTGTCAGAGCGAGAGAAAATTTGAGAATAAATTGGTTCTTCCTTTGAACTGGTACTATGTAATGTAGTTAACGAAATTTAAATGACTATAATACTAACAATTACTGTCATGCAGTCAGACAACAATTTGCTAAGGCTCGTTTTACAGAAAAGTAAACAAAATTTTATATAGGTTTTTTTATTTCATAAAAAGAAACGTTGAAATGGTTTTTGCTTACTTTTTCATCATCGAGATCTAACTGGGAAATATTTATTAAGTGTGGTGTGAAGATTCTTTTTTTAATGTTAATTTTTGCGATAAATTTGAAAACACTTAATATTTCCGAAACGGTTAAAGATGGGTATAGGACATTGCATGTCTAGAATTTTCTGAAGAATCCAAAAATTTAATAAAATAAAGGGTGTTGCATTTGAAATAAGAAAGTTGGTACCTATTGGCCGCTGTTACATGCCACACCTTATATAGAAAGGTTTTGCTGAAAAAAATATGCTCTCAAAAATACCAATCGACGTTTTTGGGCCTTTTTTTGAACACGCCCCCGTTTATTCATTATCAAATTTATTCCATTTAGCCGATACATACTATACAGAGTGGACTAAAAGTCTGGAAAGGAACAATTATCTCGTAAATTGCTAGTCCGAATTGTACAAAATTTGGGAAAAACCTATTTTGAGATACGGAGATTTCAGATTTGACATTTGCAGTGTTGTCAGATTTTTCGTTTTTCTGATATTATTAGTCACTTTCCTTTTTTAAATACATCACTCTGTATATTATTGTCATAATTGTAATCTCCTTTTCAATACAAATTTAGCCATATGTAACACTTATGATTCTATGTAGTCTAGAAGGTCTTAAATAAATAAAACAGAAGTGTGGCAACGCTTAAATGTCTCAATTTTTTTAATAAAAAATATTTTCGACTACATTTAAACGTAACAATTGAAAGACAACCTTTTTTAACAAAATGATTATTTAATCAAGTGTTCAAAATGTACTCAGATAATTGTCCGTTTCCAGACTTTTGGTTCACTCTGTATATTATATTATAAATTAAAAAATTATACTGAGATTCATACTGGGAATCATTCGTCTAAAGAGATGGTATTACTATCGCCTACTTCCTTACAGTATTTTGACCATTTCCATCAGATTTTGGTTTAATTTTTTTGAGGACAAAACTTTAACACTCCATATATTAGTAAAAATAAAAAAAATAGTAACTTTATCATGAAACGTTGATGTAAAATTACATGCCGGGTTTCTATCGCCAAGCCGGTGGTTTTAACAAAGTGAAAGGTGATTTTATGTACAGATATCGAATTGATCCTTTTAAACAATTTTAATTTAAGTGATGTTACTTATTAAGCTCGTTTCTGTATAATAGAAACTTCTTGATTATAGGCCCAACATGCAAGATTGATGTGAGATTGGAGCACTGCCTTCGTATCGTCGAACTTTTAGCTTTGTTCTGCTTGTGAAAGACAATAAAATAAGTCCAAACATTAATAGTACCTAAATAAATCCTTGCCGCATTCTTTAAAGTAATAAATATGAAATATTAAGGTTGATTTAAAGAGAAAAGAGACCCAAACAAGAAAGAACACTTACAGTTGGAAACGCTTGCACGTTGTTATTTTTCGGGCTAATTAATTAACTATTCTGTGTAGTCTCTTTTAATCTTGGTAGCTTTTTCAGAAAATTACCCGCATAAGGATTCAAGATGCAGCAGAAATTTTTTTTAACGGAAGCAACAGAAAACATTAAAACGGCAGATGAAAATATAAAAGCTGCAAACATATAACACTAAAAAAGAAAAAGCAATAAATCTTAAGTTATTTCTAGTTTCGAAATTTTTTCTTATTATATTTCAATAAAGTTCTAGGACTCGTTGGCTCAGAGATATACTTACTAATAGTTTAAATTTTATTTGCAATATGTCATTATTTTACAAAAGTTCAGCTTTCGAACAAGACTGTACTCGTTTTGCTAAGTTTTCGTTTGGGGGCAGAAATAAAAAAAGCACAATCGTCACGTCAAAAAATGACCAGTGAAAAGGTCGATAAAAGTGAGGGACGTCCCTTACATAAAAACATAACGACATTGTAACGAAAATCAAAGAAATTGCTAAAAAGGATCTAAGTTTATTAGAAAGACTTATCAATAGTCTTTCTTTTCTTTTGTATAAAGTAGAGTCGTGAACCCTGACCAAGGCAATAGCCCAGAGACTTGAAGCGTTCGAGATGTATTTGTACAGAAAAATTCTTTAAATATCCTGGATATACAAAATATCAAACGTCAGGGTACCGCAAAAACTTTTTAAGGAAAAAGAAATTATTTTCACAGTAAACAAAAGAAATTTAGAACACATTAGTACACATCATAAAAAAATATCAGTGGTCTGGGTGCGACCCGAGAGGTCCACACGACTAACTTCCCAGTGGAAAGAAAAAAAAATTGTTGTTATAATTATTAACATTATTATAAAAAACAAATTCAAATTGTTTGTAATATATTATAATTGCCATTAACAATATTCTGTTTATGTCAATCGTATTCTTTCAAACTTTTTCTTATCATTTTATAAGCGGGAGCTATTTTCAATGTTTATAAAAAATGAAATTTTTTAATTATGATCAATAATCATTTGTTAATAACAATATTCAATTGTTATAAACAATGCTTGATTATTACTAACAATAATTTTTCAAAGTTATAGCGTCTTTAATGCTATTCTCTCATTACTGACACAAGTTTAAAATTCTCCAATTCCTATTTTTGTTTTCTAAAACTATCTCTTTTCATGAAATATTGTCATCATATTTTTCATACAAATATTCCTAACATGCAATAATCATATTCAACAGATATTAAAAATAGTATTGTTTATAAATTGCAAAATTCAGGTAGTTTACCATTTTTTTTATTTTCCATAAAAATAGCTCAACCGATTTTGCTGAAAATCCTATCATTTCTAAGTTGCTTAATTATGCGTCGAATGAAATTAGTCCCACGTCGATATCATTTTTTGTTCTTGAGATAATCGAGACGAAAAATAATTCCGAACGCACATACAAACATACGTACATACATACACTCACAGACATCCACTTAAAAACTGTTGTATGAGTTACTAAAATGTACAATACAGGGTTAATTTCAAGGTAAAAGGTGGTTAAAAGAAAACGAATATCCTGGCTAAAAAATTTAAGTATCTGGTTTAAAACATCCACAACAGGACAAAGAAGTAACATACAAAATTATCATTGCCAGAATGATTACCAACGTTCTGTAACGGATATACACTAGGAGAAAAAGAAAAGTCCTTAGAAGTAGTTAAAAAAAAAGTTACAGCATGCAATGGTAGGTCCAGTAGAAGTAGGCAGAGACCACTTATTTTTACTTGCAACGGTTCTTACACACACCTTTCGCTTTTTTTACTTTCATTAGCGCTTTCATACATGCTCGTCGGTTGCTGGTACTCGTGACCTGGCATTTTTTAAAACAATTTTGATCCGATCGAGATACGTTCGCCCAGTTCGATCTTTACCGACTTTGCCCATTCACACTCGCTTTATTAATCTGTTACGTCAATCTTCTTTCATCCATCCTTTCTACGAGTCCAAACCATCTAAGCATTCCTTTATCTATCTATATAACCACATCTTTTTTTGTTTTCCTGCCAACACCCTTCGCTCAATGTCACTGTCATACTTTCCATCTCTCGTAAACTTTGAACCCAAGTATACAAACTCATTTACTTGTTTCAATTAATGTCACTGTTCCAAAAGCGTGGGGTGCTTTGTATGACATTTTTAAACTAAATCTTTGTTTCGGAATGTAAGCACTCCACGCTCCACGCTCTTGGAACAGTGACATTAATTTTCTCGTCTGTAATTTTAATTCTAGGTTAAGAAATATTTTTTACTTTTTAGTTTGATTAACTCTAAGAGCGTGTTTTTTAGTTTTTTTAAATTATAATTTATTATAGGAACGATGCAAATATATTTGTTCCTTGTTATCTACTGTAAAGTTTGATCGCTTTAAAATGGTCGCTCGCATAAATGGAGACACCAAATTACACTTGTCAGTAACTGAGCTACTCTACTGATTTAAGAACTATTTGAAAAAACTTGTGATATCCTTTAACTTTATCTGGTTTTGGGCAATAAAAAACTTTTAAATCTTTGTATGGAAACATGCGTAGTCTAGAAACTGTTAAACACGTTTTTTTCGTATGTGATTTTAATATTTATTTAAAATTTTACGAGAATAGACGCATAAAAAATGTATTTGCGTAAATTATAATAATTATTTAAATAATAACGTCTCCCGCATTCCTTTATATGTTTTCACATAAACTAACATTTTAGATACGGGCGAGACAGCTTGGAATATAAAGTGCTCACCGTGAATTCGGAGAAATATAAATATTAATTTTTTTGGATTGTGCGGAATTTTTGTTAGTCTTTTAATACAAATTTTGAAACATGCTGATAGAAATAAAAAATTTATAATATATGCTTTGTTTTGGTAGCAGTGTCAAACAATTTTGTATTTTCCTAGACCTCTTTAGTGCTTTTGACTGCATTGATTTCTCTATCCTATTGATGAAACTCCACAATTATGGAATCCGAGGGATTGAACTATACTAGTTTGAATCTTATCAACGGGAGCTTTAAAAGGGCTATAAATTTAGGCATACTATTCGATATTTTAAAGAAGGGGTGGGGGAAGTTAAAGAGGTTTAACTTGGCATTTACGCAATACAAAAGTTTTTTGGACTGGCTGCTTTTGAAATGAAAGCTTTGTATTTGGAACGAAACGAAATTTTGTTCGATATTAGAGAGAAACTTTTTATTCAAAGGAGTGATCGAAAATTTAAAACTGGATTACGTAAATACAGACATCTGCTGCTTGTTTACAAAATCCTTAGCCTCATTTACAAATGCATGTTGTATTTTTTATCGTTTTGTCCAAGTTGAGCTAATAAGAAAGAAATTAACATTAACATTTTAATAATGAAACATTTTTTTTGTATTTTATTTTATGCTTGTGATGCAGTGATATCTAATCAACATAAACATTTTTTGTTATTTTTTAAACTATTTTGTTTCTCTTAATACCATACCAAAAATTCGCCAAGAATCATAAACATCTTTTCATACAGGTTGGAAACTTGAAGACATAATTTCGTACTTTTGAAAATACTTTTCTGTCGAAAAATATCCAACTGTACTCCTTGAAAGCTGCTCAATAATTTTTTTATTGATATTTATTTATTTATTTATTTTCCTATAATTAAATAAATTAGAGTTTAAAAAAACTAAAAAACACGCTTTTAAAGCTAGTCAAAGTAAAAAATAATTTTTAACACAAGAATAAAATCACTGACGAGTAAATTAATGTCACTGTTCTAAAAGCGTGGGGTAGATTGTAGATTGTAGGGAGGTCGTGAAGGGTATGCAACCTCTCAAACACCTCGACCTATCAGATCTTAATCTATTCGAGGCCCGGGATTACGAGACTTCGAGCAAAGTTTATCGGTTTCCTGGGGGCTAAGTTTCTGACATCGAAGAAAAAAAGCGTGGGGTGCTTTCATTCCGAAACGCAGAGTTAGTTTAAAAATGTCATACAAAGCACCCCACGCTTTTAGAACATTGTCATTAAGTTTCTCGTCAGAAATTTTATTTCACGCAGTAGTTCCATCTCTCTTACTCTAATGCCCGGGGAAATTTATTAATTTTAACGAAAGTAATCAGAACAATTGGGTATTTTGTTCGAATTATTGCATTGTCATCGTCTTTGACAAGTGTGCAGTTTAAATTAAATCTGATCGATTAAAGTAGGGCAAAATAGAAGCCAAAGAGTCAGTTACAAACATAGATACATACATGCATACATACAAGATACAGGTGAAACTAATGTAAGCGTCTTAAAAATAAATTAATTTTGGTGCAAAGCTTGCGCGCAAATATTTTACAAGCATATATCTTGACTACCTACACCTCACAAATGTTTTGATCGGAATGCTTTTGGTTTATTATCATGATAGTATTCGACAGAAAAAAAAATGTATTTTATTCGATTTTTATACGTATATAACGTTGATAAATACCGAACGGTTATTTGGCATTAATAAATGTCTTTTAAAAAAAAATCTCTATAGCTCCGTACTGCTCGCTAAGTAGCAGTATCATTGTGCTGAATCAAAACGATTTATAAGTACCTTCTGCAGGTCGTATAACCATTAACGCGGGTATAACGGGATAAATATTAAAAATAATTACCAATTTTTATTACATAGACATAAAAGCCATTCAATTAATGAAGCAAAACTGTTAACATGTTTAGAAAAAACGTACATACATATATTCACGCCTTTTTCCCGTAGGGGTAGGCAGAGACCACTTCCTTTCACTTGCTACAGTTCTTACACACATCTTTTGTTCCTTTACCTTTATTAGTGCTCTCATACATGTTGTTGGTACTTTTGACCTAATCGAGATATGTTCGCCGAGGTCGACCTCTACCGACTTGTCCATTCACATTCCCATTATAAATTTGTTTTGTCAATCTTCCTTCATCGATACTTTCTACGTGTCCAAACCATCTAAGCATTCTTTAATCTATCTATGTAACCACATTTTTTTTACACCACGGCGTTCTCTTATCTCACTATTCTTTACTTTATCCAACCAAGTTACTTCAGCTATACTTCTCAGACTACTCATCTCCGCAGCATTAATTCTATTTTCATGCTTCTCCTACCATACCCAACATTCACTACCATACATAAGTGTGTTTAGTTCCAAATGGTCTTGAGCGGGACACGTAGCTAGACAACCAGAAAAGAGATAAGCAAAAATACTATTATGCTGGAGACCACGAACAAAACGCTCAGTGGGACGACCTCCCAAGAGATGGACTGACGACATAAAAACCAAAGCTGTTAAAAACTTAATGGGAAAAGCACATGACAGAAAAGAATTAAAAATGTTAAAAGGGGCCTACATATTGCAGTGGATGGATAACGGCTGAAGAAGAGAACAAGAGCTCTGGAAACAAATCGTATAAAGTAGTTGTTTTTGCTTTATTCGAGTTTTTAAAAGACAAAACTACTCCAAGGCTACGCGATGTAACCAATAAAGGTTTTGTTGCCAACATTGGCAATCAACTTCGGTTGTCTAACATTTTGGTGGCAAAAATTGTTGGTAACATTGCTTGAAGGGAACATGGGGGAATCGTGCGCACTTAAGAGGGAATTACTGCTGTGACAAACACAAGAGTTGGATAACTGGTAAGAGCAATAATGAAAACTTTAGTCATTATACTAGTGCATCATTGAAAAATTATGAAAAATAATAGCACAATAATGCAAAAATGCATTCCCTAATCAGGCAGGCAATCGTGCGCAAGGGTAGGGAATAATCATGCGCACGATTGTAAATTGGTTCATAATAAATGTGACTTTTAAAAAATAGAATATTCATGCAAAAAACATTTATTTTTTTATATAATGAATTACTACAATTTTTTACTATCCCGGTTAAATAAATACACGCACGGGTATGCATAAAGCTGGCTAACTAGGAGATTTTATCGGGATAAGAAGTACAAATATTCATCTGAATCAGTATTTTATTTTTGACTAGACTTTAATTAGGTTTTTACTGATAATCTTGGGTAGATAGCCTCAAACAGCAACCACATAAATTTATGTATTAATAATGGGCGCTGCTGTAATTTAAAACACTAGTTTGATTGAGAATATCGCGATTTCGAAAAATAAAAAACGTTTAAAAAATAGATTCACCTATGACTCTCTTTTATTTAAAGATTTAAAAATAAATATAACAAATTCTGGGGGCACGGTAGTGCCACCGCCAAATTGAGCAAAAAAACGACACGGCCGTATCATCCCATTCTCGAAGCATTTCAGGCCATTTTTGACCCCCTTATAACTTCGTTGTGGATAAAACTAGATACCTGAATTTTTAGTAACCAAGCAGGGATTGTATAAACACGGTTTATTTTAAATTTTATTTAATTTGAACCAGTAGTTTAAGAATTATAACTAGTCAAAGTTTCTTAATTTTGTCACCCACTAAATGAATGAATAATTTTTTTTTATGAAAATAGTCGCAAAAAGGGTAGACCTATCGTGTGGGCCGCGGACGGGCCGCACTGCGACTATTAGAAGGGAAAGGGATTATAGAAAAGAAATGATTGTGGACACGCTTTTTTAAAAGTTGCAGGTCATAGTTCTCAGGAAAAACTGATTTTGGAAGCTTATTCCATTCCGTAGCAGCCCTGTAAAAGAAGGATTCTTGATGAAGATTGGTCCTTGTAGTGTCAATCTTGAGAGTAAATGGGTGAGACTGATCAGCGTGCCAAGTTCTTCGGCCGAATGTAGTAAATGGTGGTACAAGAGTTCTTATTTCTCTGGAGCATCTGCCATGGAAATATCTGTAGAGCAATGACTGGTCTGCAACTCTTCTTCTATGTTCTAGAGGGTGAAGGGTATCTGTGAGAGTTGAGTTGTTTATCAAGCGTATGGCTCTTTTCTGAATGGAATCTAGAAGACGAAGAGAATGCCTTGGTGCTTAACCCCAAATGTGCGAGCAATACTCCAGTAGAGGTCGGATTTGAGCCTTGTACGTCGTCAACAGTTAATCAGGAGTAAAAAACTTTCTGGCTTTCCACAGAAAACCTAGCCTCTGGCTTGCTGACTTTGCGATGTTAGTCATGCCAAGACATATTATTGGACACCGTGACTCCCAAAATCGAGATGGAGGGACTTGGTTCAAGGGTATTTCCGGACATTGTGATGGGATGATTTGAGGAATTCACTTTCTTGGAAAACGTGACACTTTGTGTTTTTTGGGCGTTGAACTGAACAAGATTGTTGGTTCCCCACTCGACGATTGCTTTAAGATCTCTATTGATGGAATCAACCTGTTCCTGCCTGAGTATATTTGTATCATTCACCGAAAGTCATCGATAGGATGTGAAAGTTGAGACAAGTGTGCTATCGTCTGCGAAACTGTAAATGGGGTTCGTGGTGGTTTTCAAGAGGTCGTTGATGTGTAAAAGAAATAAGGTGGGGGACCCAGCATTGTCTGCTTTTTGAACCTTTCCAGCTCCTTAGTTTAGTTCCATTTTTTCAATTCTCCTGTTAAGGAGTAGAAGGTCATGTACTGCTATTGCCCCAGGTGGATCACTTCCTTGGTCTTGTATACAACCCAGGTAGTGCCCCAGGTGGCTACACATTTAAAGATAATATAAGTGGCTGTTTCCTCCTCCTTATTACATAATTTGCATATAGGTTCTGTGTCAAACACGCCTATATTGTGCAGATGTTTCCTTAAAGACCAATGTCCGGTACAGAGCCCTACAACTGTTTTAAGTTTTTCCCTACTTAGCGAGAGCAGCTTTCCTGTCTGCTTGGGTGAGGGTTTTTTCAGCATTAGTTTGCCCTCTGTCTGTGCCCACTTCAGCTGATGCTGAGAGTGGATCCAGCCATTGATCGCTGCTTAAACGCTGGCCTTGGGTATCCCTATTATTGGTTCTGGCCCAATAATTGGTGTTCCAGAGCCCCACCTAGCTAGTTTCCGGCACATTTCCGGACAATTTTTAAGTCTATTCTTTATGATGCCAAAGCTTTGAGTGCAGCTTCACTATCTGATTTAATAAAGATCGTTTTTTATTTATATCCTTGTCTCAGATTTTCAACAGCAGAAGCGTTTATGGCATGTACTTCAGCTTGGAAGACCGAGGCATGCCTCCCCAATGAGTTTGTTTGCTCATATTTGGGTTTTGAAGAGTAGACGCCTGAGCCAATTCCTTCGCTGGTTTTTGATCCTTCTGTGTACCAGATGAGTTTACCAGGTTGATCATTATTTACTTTGTCATCCCTGAGTTTTGCGTGAACCTCATAGTTTGTCTCAAAGGATATTTCTGCACTAATATAATCAGTTGCCATTTCCATAAATGGGTGTCTGATTATATTTGTTATGGTTGTATGCCCATATGTTTTATTACCTTTCCAGCAGTTCTGTTGTTCTGGTCTATACGCGCATTATCTTGCCTCGCCCCGTATATAATTGTCACTCACTGACTGACCGTTCAACAAAACTCTAAGGCCCTTCTAGCTGACATAGAAGCTTCAAAAATAAGAAAACAATTAGTGTTTAGTGTATAAATCAAGGAAAAACCAAAATAAATAAATAATAATGTAAATAATTTTGTAAACCCATATAAATATATAGGATTAAAAAGTTACACTTGCAGTAAATGAATCAGTGTACCTGTATATGTATAATAGAAAGAAAAAAAGTAGAACTATCTACAAAAAGAAATGAGATGCCATCAAAAACATAACTTGTAAAAAGACTAAGACTAAGACTCTTGCAACTCAATTCTTTTACCGTAAAAAGTTGTGAGATCCATGTAATACCAAGTCGGTTAATTAATTCAGTCCCTACCTAAGGGTCCTTCCGTCTTAAGTTATTACATAATTAGCTAACCTAACAATATCCATGTCAATATTAAAAACCTTTTTTTTTTAAATAAATAGACTGACTTGGCAATCGCACTAAACAATCTAATTTAATATAATATGTATTACTTGTGTGACACATTATGTTTTCATGCGATGGTTAAGTCAATCTATTTATTTAAAACATAAAAAAAATTTAATATTGATATGGTAACTAAACGATGTTGTTAGGTTAGCTAATTACGTAATAACTTAAGACAGAAGGACCCTTAAATAGGGACTGAATAAATTAACCGACTTGGTATTACATGGATCTCACAACTTTTTACTGACTTGCGAGACTTAGGGTTTTTTACAAGTTATGTTTTTGATGGCATCATTTTATTATGTGCACATAAAAATAATGTCAAGCTTTGCCTATAATTACGACTAACTGTCATACAATTTTTAAACCCAAAAATCTTTGTTTCAACTACAAGTAGGCAATCTTACACGGGAAGGCTGTTGTTCTAAATACACATTCTTTTAAAAAATTAATTTATCAACGGTGTTGAAAGTAACGTGTTCTTAAAAAAAAATCCTGTTAATTTTTTCTCGTTGGATTTGCAGCGAATAAATTTCTTGGACACGTACGAATGAATTTGTTCAAATTGAATGCAAATTGTTAGTGTATTTATGTCTCGCAAGAGCAGACAAACATCCGCGACAAATGACATTGATGAAGCCTTTTTTGAATCGACAATTACTTTATTTTTAGTAACACATTCGATAAAAGGCCAATCAGCGATTAAATACATTTTAATAAACATTTTTTAACCGGTCCACAATGAAAATTTTTGCCTTGTTCAATTGAGGATACAGTTTATGAAGAAAATGCCCAAACATGTGTCGTAACTAATTAATGATCCTAATTTTTTTTTTTATTGACATCTCAATTACATTATGATCTGCCTTTAATTCACAAAAGCATGTAAGCATTAAGTAATATTTATAGTAATATGTACAATATTAGTCCATTTAACTACATTTTCGCTGGAAGGAGCAGATTGTAGGTACTTTATACCTTTGGTTTTATTAACTTCCCAGTGGGAAGTTATAGTAATGGGTCCGATTTTGCGAATCCCGAATTTTGACATATCTTTACATTTCAAGATCCCCAGAGTCGAATACAATAGTTTTTAAGTGGACGTCTGTGTGTGTATGTACGTATGTGCGTATGTTCGTATGTGCGTTCGGAATTATTTTTCGTCTCGATTAACTCGAAAACAAAAAATGATATCGAGGTGGGACCAATTGCATTCGACGCATAATTACGCAACTTAATACTGATGTCTTCTTCCTTCATGTGCCCTATCCGGTCTCCCGAACGTTGGCTATCACTCTGGCTAGAGTATGATGCCGTCATATTCAAAAGCCTGGACTTCGGTACATGAATGAATGACCCCAAACGAAGCTGCCAGACATAATTATACGTTAACCCAAATTATCTCTCTTTCATTTTCAACTTTCGTGTGGGACGCCAGTGCCTTAAAATACTCTCTCGTTCAGAAGATTTGTTGGAGGAGGGTAATTTCCTACAACTTATCATAATTTAAATATTTTGATAATTCTTAAAAAATGGGATGACCAATTAATATTTGGTAAGTGTATTTAATTATAACCCTCGTGAGTTGCATCACAACATCATAGGTGATGTGGGACTGCATACAGGCCTCACTGAGTTAGCGACTGCAAATAAGGTCACTCTTACATGGGTTGCTGGGCATACAGGGATAAATGGCAAAGAGGTAGCCGATGAACTGGCAAGAAATGGGACCCTGGTGGAACCAAGAAGCCAGTTGGTCGGATTGCCAATTCCGAAGTGAAACATGAATTGAAACTAATCCTTGAGCAAGAACATATCACTCAGTGGAATGCAAATACTGGCTGCAGAACATCAAGACAGCTGATGAAAAAACCTCTCCAGAAGATGGCAGACGCACTCTGGACGATGAACCGGAGTAGGCTAAGCTGCACTCTTGGCCTGCTCACTAGCCACATCGCACCAAGGACGCACCTTTTTAAACTTAAGCTGGCAGCTAAGAAAAACTACCGACTATGAGACGAAGAGGAAGAGAGCAGCATACACATTCTAGCGGTGTATAGGTACCAAACCTGGGGCTGCATGATAATGGATCTAAAAGGGCCAACAGCAATCCTGCAGTTTGCCAAAACCAGCGGACTGTAATTCTGATCCCCCGAAGACACAGCGGTAGTCACAGAGGATCATAAGATCCAGGTGACATAGGTGCCTATACCAATGGACCAACCGCAAGATTGTAATGTAAGTGTATTTAATTACCTTAAGTACCTATATTTTGCATCTTACCTATTTCGATCAAGTTCATCACCATTTCCAAATTAATATACATGTTGCCACGCAGTATTATTGGATAGTGTAATTTAAGTTTTCGTGTTATTTAACTTATTGTGTTTTGTAATAGTGTTTTAAGGACTGTGCGTTCATAGTCTATGGACAAGGGTATGTGTCCTTCGCCCTTTACTTGTAATATTACTTTACATGTAATAAAAAGGTCACCACTGGAAATCTTATTTAATTTTTTATGTTTATCATGTTTGGGTTACTCCTCTGTCAATCCTATTGACACGAGTGTCAGGGTCCGATACCGCATGATCAGTGGTCCTTATTTTTACCTTAAGGAACCGCTAAAAATTATGGAGGTGAGCAATGTGATTACAACACTTTCATCTTTAAGGTGTTTACCCAAAGACGAGGGTTTTATTTTGTTTTTCAGTAATAAAAGCACTGTTGGCTTTTGTTGCAACATTCTTGCTTTGCTATAGTTTCCCATTGTTAACGTTCGGTATTGTTACAAATCCGGTTCTGTCAACAACCGAGAGGTCGACGGCGTCGAGGGTCTGTATTTGACCGCTTCCTTTGTAACCGCCGACGGGGCCTAGGAAAGTCGCGCAATCTCTCGAATCCGCGTCGAATAATGGAGAAAGTGAATATCTAAGTGGTTAATGAAAATAGAAGTTATTGTATTGAAATAAACATTGTTTTGCAATTGGATCGAGAGTTTGAATCGCCGAACCCAAGAGAGAACTAAAAATTGTATCAATATTTTTTAAAATATTCAATTTTTCAAATTACTAATCCATTTATGACATTCAAATAGATTCAAAAAGTTACCCATATTTTTTTCGGCATATTGATTGTAAATAAATCTTTATGTTGTAATTGTGTGTAATAACGGCGGGCGGTGGTAAAGTAATGCCAGCTTAAGGCTAAAAGTGTAATTACAAGTGATCCAATGATTACTGGGCGGTCTCCGATAAAAATAATATGATTATTAGTTTTGATATTTATTGCTTCCCAGTTTACACATTTTTTTTACAGTAAAATTAATTTTAAAGTTTTTATCTTTGATATGCAGATTGTCCCCGATGTGATCACGAATATGTGTAACGATAAGTCCTAAAAATCTTCTGGCAATGAAACGAAACGTAATATTTTCTTCAAAACAAATCTTCCTGTAAGAGGGTAAATTATTTCTTTGTATTACCTACTATGGGCCACATTGTATAAAAGAAAATTATTTGTTGAGTAAAGAAACGCAAAGATAACACGAATATTTTTTTATTATTAATACTCGTTGGAACACTTTGCGCTTGTGACAATACGAGTTAATAACTATAGTTTTGCAAAAAGATACTGTTAATTGTCATAAAATTAAATCAGATTTATATATAAGTATTATCAATATATCTATATATATATTTACACTGATACCGCGGATATAATTTATGTTTGGCAACGTTGCTTCATTCCGATTAGAACTTATATAGTTTGTTATCACTTATAAATGTGTTTTTGATTGGCTTAATTGAACGTGCGCGGTTTTCTATTTGTTGACACTGCACTAATTTTTCGTTTTAAATAGTCCACATGAATAAGTGATATCTAATTACAGTGGTTGTACGGTTGAATACATTTATTTCCCATTGGCTCAATATCCAATCTTATTGGTTGTTCTGGCACGCGTCGTTGTGTTGAAGTGATTTATTTCTTATTTCAGTGTTGTATTTGGATTTTAATTTTTTGGAGGACTTTCAAAAGTAATAAAAATTATATGGTCCAAGAAAGTTTTTATTAAAATAATATTGACCCATTTTTTAAATAAATGCTTGGGTATTGTTACAACCTGGCCCTGTTATTTTTCGGCGTCCGAGAGTCGACCACATCTAGGGTGCATATCAATGGGGGCTTTGTCGGCCTCCGCCTCCGTCTAGTAAATTCTCGCCGCGTCTAGAGACTTCGAGATGGTAAAAGGATTGATATGTCGCTTTCGCAAAAAAGGTCGAGTTATAATTTAGAGGTATAAAAAGGACAGCGGCCGCGAAGAAACAGTTTTTTTAAACGTCCAAAGCCAAAAAAGCTATATTGCATATAATTTATTTTGTTATAAAAGTTGTTTTAGTGGTTAGGTTATCTTTAAAAGAGATTGTTTAGCAAACTTAAGTATATACACTTCTCTATAGAAATTTAGTCACATATGCAATAGAATTACGATTTGGCTTTTGCTGTAACTAAAATTTCCTTCATTAAAAACTTCACGAGTGATCAAATGACAGAATATATGTTGTTCACACCTCGATCCTATAATTTGTCATTGACAGCGCCATCTCGCGTTACGTGATTTTTCCCTACAGTCCCTTATAAGGTTGGAATTTCGAACAGAAAAGTCAGTGATTAAGATTTGTTGAATCGTTTAAAGAAAAGTTTTATTTTCGTACTACTGGTGTTTATTTATTAAAAATACTGTTGTTCGTTACAAACGTTAGAAAAAGAAAATTCCCGTTTGAGAAAATATTGTGATATTAACATGACGTTCCGAAACGGTTAATGCTAAGATGTATGTCAATAAAATTTGTGCCGGTATTCTCATATCGTGACAGCTCCTGTTCAACAACTAACGGTAAACAAACTAGCAAAATGGGAAAACCAAAAGTGTAATAACATCGTTTCTCTCCATCGGAGCTGAAAAATAAAGTAATTTTCTTCAGTAACTAACACATTTCGTTGGAAATCTTTCAATATGGTGATCAGTAATTAATATAATCATTAGTTTTACCCCCGGTATTTAGTGATTAGATATCCAGCTATCGAGTGGTGATTAGTAATAACACCTTTCGTGAACCATTTTCCTATCTATCATTTGGACAATTATAGTTATTATTTAAAATGGCAAAATAATCATCCGGAATAGATTATTACTGCATTTATTTCGTGATGATTAGGGTTATCCTTAGTTTTATTTTGTTTGTTCACCAATTAATAATACAGGAATTACGAATAAAGTACATGGTTCTCATTCCAAATAATCAACATTAATTTTTTTATTTTGTTTCAACAATATACAGGGTACAGGTTTTAAAAAATTGCTAACGTGAAATAACTAATTATACTGAATGTATCATAAGTTTTTAAAAAAATTATTTTGAAATCATGTGGAACTTTTTTATTTTTTATCACTTTTTGATAGTTTTAGTAGGTTGCAAAAAATCGCTACGGTTATAATTATAAAAAGTGTATCAATAATTAACAGAAATGAATTTGAATTTTTTTTTTAATTATTATGATCAATAATCATTTTTTAGTAACAATATTCAATTGTTATAAACAATGCTTGATTATAACTAACTTTAATTTTTCACTAGTATTGCGTCTTTAATGCTATTCTCTCAATACTAACACAAGTTTAAAATTCTCCAATTTCTATTTTTGTTTTCTAAAACTATCTCTTTTTATGAAATATTGTTATCATATTTTTCATACAAATCTTCCTAACATGCAATAATCATATTATTCAAAAGATCTTAAATTCTGTATTAAAAATAGTCTAATTTATAAATTGCAAAATTCAGGTAGTTTACTATTTTTTTTAGTTTTTTTTATCCTCCATAAAAAACAGCTTGACCGATTTTGCTAAAAATCTAATCAGTTCTAAGTTGCGTAATTATGCGTCGAATCACACGTCGATATCATTTTTTGTTCCCGAGATAATCGAGACGAAAAATAATTCCGAACGCACATATGAACATACAAACATACGAACATACGTACATACACACAGACGTCTACTTAAAAACTATTGTATTCAACTCGGACCAATTTCTACCATTACTTCCCACTGTGAAGTAAAAAACACCTAATAAAAGAGTACAATATATATTAATGTTAACAAGTGTCATTCTTGCGCAGGAGCCATGTTTATCTATTTTGTACCGTTCCAATTTTGGTATAAAAAAATTTGACAAATCAAAGTTAGACTCACGTTCAGTAATAATGAATAAAAATTAACACTTGCTGGCTATAGAAAAAAAAATGAAAAATGCGGGGTTGGTTTCTGCCAAACTTCACACGAACAACCGCCGGGCTAATCTAAAGATTGTCCGAAAATTTCATCAAAATCGGTCCAACCGTTGGCTATAGAAAAAAAAATTAAAAATGCGGAGTCATATTAGAAAAGACCCCTTTTTAAAAAAACTAAAAAACACGCTTTTAGAATTAATCAAAGTAAAAATAAATTCCTAACATAGGAATAAAATTACTGACGAGAAAACTAAAGTTACCGTTCTAAAAGCGTGGGGTGCTTTGTATGACATTTTTAAACTAACTTTGCGTTTCGGAATGAAAGCACCCCACGCTTTTAGAATAGTGACATTAATTTTCTCGTCAGTTATTTTATTCTTATGTTTTTTTTTAGTTTGATTAACTCTAAAAGCGAATTTTAAAGTTTTTTTAAACTATAATTTATTCCTTGTGATTTCTTAATTTGACGCGCTGTATACTGAAAGGGTTATAAAATAATTAGTTAAATATCTGCAAGCAAGCTTAAAACTTTTTTATTTAAAACCATTTATTTAAATATGGGAAAATAAATTTTGTTGAAATATTAAAATGACGAGTAACTATTACGTTTTATTTAAATTAATCAGGTTTTGTTTAATTTTACAGTAATGTTCTGTATTACTGACCTACCAAATATGTATATGGTTGCTCCTATTAGCGATTTATTTTTATAATTCTCTTGGGATTCATCATTCTGTGGCGCAATTACTGCCTTTCGTTGTACGTCTAGCGGCATTTTATTTAAATGAATACTTAAACGTACTCATATCTCTTTAGTTTCCAGCGCTTAAACATCGTGCAGTATTATTAGTCCATTGAAAAGTTACATTTGGGGTTGCGTTTTTTAGAGGACGCAATTTTATTTTTTTGATATGTAGGGGGGGTCAGTGTAAAGCTAAAACCAAGTTTGTGGGGTCGCCACCCTTGTCCCACGGCAGCCATCTTGAAAATAGGGGTTGAAATGGTTTTTACGATATATCTCTTAAACTATTTATTTGATAAAAAAAATTTATTAACATTTTTTGTTGCAAATTAAATTCTCTACAACTTTGGTTCAGTAATTTTTTGTCGTAGAACTATAAATAAAAAAGTTATAAGCGAAAATCTTCAGAAATTCGAGAAAAAAATTTATATTTTTCGATATAACTTTTTTTTTATAATCATGATGATGAACCGCCGACATTAACACCGTTTCCTTCTCCAGTTCTCCCACTGGTATTTAATTCAGAAAGCCGATCAGATGCTGAGCCGCAGCCTGGTCCATCGAAACGACTGAGGACGGAGTAGTTCTAATTTAGAAAATCACCGTGGATTATGCCTATTGGGGATAACACGTAAAAAAAAACGCGCCTCTAGACTCTACCTCGTGGTTGGTGGGGAAAAGAGTCAATAATTAATTATTAATAATATTGCAAAATTTGTAATTAAAAAAGTTATAATAACAAAATAAAAAAAAAAAACAATAACTGATGACATATTACATACACACGTATAATATAGGTATAGTTAAGAATATTGAAAAATAGTACTCACTTCGGAGCGCTGTAAAACCTTAGCTATTGACTTAATGAAAAAATAATGCAAATAAAAGTTGTTCCTCCAAAAACGATCTACAAAAATGGTCGGATATCATTTTCTCGTAAAATGATAAAAAAAAAGTTATATCGAAAAATATAAATTTTTTTCTCGAATCTCTGAAGATTTTCGCTTATAACTTTTTATTTATAGTTCTACGACAAAAAATTACTGGACCAAAGTTGTAGAGAATTTAGTTTGCAACAAAAAATGTTAATAAATTTTTTTTATCAAATAAATAGTTTAAGAGATATATCGTAAAATCAATTTCAACCACTATTTTCAAGATGGCGGCCGTGGGACAAGGGTGGCGACCCCACAAACTTGGTTTTAGCTTTACACTGACCCCCCCTACACATCAAAAAAATAAAATTGCGTCCTCTAAAAAACGCAAGGTAAGGCCTAAAAAATGTAACATTTCAATGGACTATATTGGATTTTGTAAATGTTATATAATAAAAAGTGTTTGGATACATTCATGAAAATCGGAACGGACGTAAGTCACAAAAGTAATTACGATTCAAGAACGATCCCTTCTTAATTGTAATGACTAAATCAATATGTTCCAAAAACAAAATTTTTTACGATCTTCTTTAAAATTTATTTGTAAATACCTGCGATAATTACTTACGCCTCTGTAGCTTGAAGTCAAGTAAGAAGAAGGAAATTATACGGAACGAGTATCCAAGCACAACAAAACATTTGCATCAGACAAGCAGCAAATGCACCATGGTACGTATCAAACGCACAACTACAAGAGGATCTAAACATGACAACAGCCCTGGACAGAACGAAGATGCACGCAGAAAAAACCTTCGACAAACATTTTTTTTAACTGAAAATAGTCGCAAAAGGGTAGACCTATCGTGTGAGCCGCGGACTTAATCGTCCACCTCTGGACCTCAGGGACTCGGTACGAGAGACAGCCTGCTACAGATGAAGTAATGGGAGTGGTGGCCAGCGCAACTCTTCAAGATGCACTGGGGGCTATGACAAACTTGACAAGTGGGCAAAGTGCCCTTTTGGCAAGAACTCCAAGCTTGGGATCTCCGGCGCACTTTGGCGCAGAGAGTGTAAATACCTGACAGTATTCTGAACGCATACGAAAAATTTCCACCCATTTTGCGGTACTTAAATTAAAAATATTAGCATTTTAAATTTCTATTTGAAAAGGCAGTTAACATGGTATGGCCATGTAGAGAGAATGACAGATGAACGGCTCCCAAAACTAATACAAGAATTGTAGACCAAAAACTACATGGATAAGTGGAATACAAAGAGTTATGTCGGAAAGAGATTTGCATCCAGGAGATTGGGAGGATAAAAGACGCTCGAGGCTGGGAACCGGAAAACGTAGGACGCTATGAAACCGGATCTATATAAATATAAAAAAATTTCTATTTGAACGTTAATTTACACATTTCGTACTAGTTCATGTAGGTTTTAGTGTCTAACAATTTTAATTTTTTTACAATTTTTTTTAAACTTCGAGAATTGGCAGATAATATTTACAAAAATAATTTCCATACAAAATCGGTACAAGAAGCGGCATTTATTATGTTGTAAACAATGTGTAAAGCAAATCTCAGACTCTCCTGCATAAGCTGATCAGTAGTGTGCGACTTGGCAACGCTGCAACAGCGCGGGACGTTTAAATTGGTTATCCTATATAGTAGAACCTGGGTGTTTCCATTTATTGTTGACTGATTTCTTTTAACAATATTTAAATTACTATTAATATTTACTTGATTATTATTAATATTACAATTACTAATAATACTGATTATAATTTAGTTCATTATTATTTTGAATACAAATGTTTAGTTGAAACAACATGTGTTCTACTTTTTAACAAATTCATAGGCTTAAAAAATATAATAAATAATAAAATACACTGTTTATATTGGAAATATATTTAATATTTATTGACTAATAATAATTAAAATTAACAAACAATTATATAAAATGATAAAAAATTCATTTATATTATATAAGTATAACTTTATATTACCGAAACTAATAAGTAAATTGGTCAAGAACAGAGAGGTACATTTTGCATTTGTGGATATCCGAAAGGCCTATGATTCTGTCCCTCGGTCTAAAATCTGGGAAGCCATGTTAAAAATGGGTATAACGCAGAGAATTATCAGAACAGTCCAAAATATGTACAAAAAAAATACCGTAAGGATTAAAGAGGGAAATAAACTATCAAATGCCTTCAAAACAACTAAGGGTCTCCTCCAAGGCTGCTCAACATCACCCACACTATTCAAAATATTTCTACAACAGACACTAAGACCATGAAAGATAAAATGTGCAGGAATGGGAATACCAATTAGGAATGATCATCTGTATACTCTAAGCTTTGCCGATGATCAAGTAATAGCTCAAGATGAGGAGGATTTAGGTTTTATGATGCGGAAACTAGAGGAGGAATATGGGAAAAATGGAGTAGAAATCAACCTCGAAAAGACCCAATATATGTCAACAGCACAAGACAGGATATATCACCTAGAAATAGATGATAACCGACAGATCTCAGGAACAGACAAATTTAAGTACCTAGGGTTTATAATATCAAAAAGTGGAACAACAGAGGAAGAAATAAAAAATAGACTAGGTCAAACGAGGGCATGTATTAATCAATTAAACCCAATATTATGGGACCGCCACATAACCAAGACTAATAAAACGAGAATATTCAATTCAATAGTTCGCAGCATAATGACTTATGGAGCTGAAATGTGATCAACAAAAAAAACAAAGGGAAGATTGTAGCCACAGAAATGGATTTTTGGAGAAGGAGTTGTGGAGTGAACAGATTAGATCGAATAAGAAATGAGGAGATCAGGAGAAGAATGGAGGAAAAAAAAGACATACTAGAACACAAGAGGAAAAGAAACTAACGTGGTACGGACATGTTAGAAGAACTCCGGAGGATCGCTGGATACACCGGGTAACTGAGTGGAGTCCATTAGGCAGACGAAAGAGAGGTCGACCAAGGCGATCATGGAGAGACGAAGTGGATGAGGCGATGGAATTAAGAAACCTGCAGGACGGAGACTGGCAGGACAAGGACAACTGGAGACAAGGGCTGAAAGCAGGAAGGCAGCGACAGCTGTAGATATCCTGGATTATATATATATAAATAAATTATTTGGCAGTTTCGTTTTTAAATTGTATCACTTTAGTAATGATATCTTTTCTTTTTGTTATTCTAACACTCTTATCGTCCATTTTCTCAGTAAATAATTTGATAACAGCTCCTTCACCGTTGCCAAGTCGAGTAAAACGACGCAGTAGGTCAATTTTTTCGCTTACGCGCATGGGAGGCGGGGCAAAAGAGCTGGTCAACTAATTCTTACAGTACAAGTGTTAATCGTGACTTACCTGCATGGCCATTCGTCTTGGCGTGTCCAAACATGGAACCGTGTCCATTCGAACAGAATCCATTATGACCGATATGACCATTAGCATGGGCGCTATGATTGTGATGGCCGTTAAATCCGTTCGATATGAAACCGTTTTGTCCAGCGTGACCGTTATGACCGTGATAGTTGTGATGACCGATTCCTCTAACCACCGTTTGCGGCATGCTGACGAACAACTTCAAATGATGAAAGTGAAAATGTTTATGTTTTCATTATAAGATAACGACATATCTGCGACTGATTTATCTGCAACAAAGAATGACGATAATGCAAAAAAAAATTATTATTAATTAACAGATATTTAAATAATAGTATTATATCGTCCGCAAAGCGCAAATTTGTCAGGTATATAATACTACTGTCAGACGACCTGAAAGATATTAAGCAGATGCTTAGGGAACTACAAGAAGTTTGCTCTGAGATTGGTTTAAAAATCAACTTTTTAAAAACGAAATACATAACAAACCTGGTTCCTAGTGAAAGTTTGGCTGTTAATGGACAAGAGGTAGAACTTGTGAATAGCTACGTATACCTGGGTCATGAAATAAGAATAACGAGAGACAACCAAACATGTGAACTGAATAATAACTGAAGAATAACACTTTCCTGGGCTGCCTACGGAAGAGTGAATGATTTATTTAGAGCAAAATTACCAATGGTAGTAGTTTACTCAGCATTGTCGGCAAACTGTATGCAAAGATATAAATTAAAAGAGAAACGAATGAATCTGAGAAGATGATATGGGATGTGCAAGCAGGATTTAGAAGAGAAAGGAGATCAGTATGGATCTGGTCTTTTCATTACGAGGTAAAGTCGAAATTTTTTTGGCTAGAAGTCAAAAGGTCTACTGCACTTTGATAGACATGGAAAAGGCATATGACAGAATGGTGAGGAATGAATTGTGGTCGACATTGTCTATGTATGGGGTGAGCGGTAGTTTAATACAAGCACTGAAATCACTTTACGAGGATTCCACTGCTTGTGTCAGAATCAACGAAGCTTACACGGACTGGTTTAACATCGAAAACGGTGTTAGGCAAGGATGTGTGGCTTCGCCATGGCTGTTTCACTACATCATAGACAATTGTATGAAAGATTTAAAGAAGAGTGCGTTTGGATTGAAAATGAATGATTTGATCGTCAAATGCCTTCTTTACGCCGATGATCAAGTCATATTTACGTCATCTTAAGAGGGGTTGTAAGCAAGGGTTAATGTTATGCATGATGCACTAAAAATCAAACTGATGAAAAGTGGTAATTATTCATCTTTTTATGTGTTTTTTATTTTAAAATTTGAGTGTTATTATGCTTTTACAATGACGCTGAGTGTTATGAAGGTCATACTGACATCTAAATAAGAGTGCTTAATGTGACACTGTTATGGAATAAATAATGAATACTTTATCCTAATAAGTATTAAATCCCAGAAGGATTCTTTTGCCATTTCGTTATCCCATAAATTAATTAAATAATCAATTCCCAATAAATAAAAATAACTGTAACCTGCAGATAAATCCTTTATTTTACGGCTTTTGCAAATTATACCCTTTTATTTATAAAGAATTCTTTAGAAAATAATGAAACCATTTTTAATGAATTACTTTTATTTGTTCTTCCAAATAAATATTTAGGATTTTATCCATTGAAAAAATGTATTAGAAAGTCATGGAATTCTTTGGTGCTTTAAAACAAAACGAAATATATAATATTTAAGTTATTCGAAAAATAGACAATTCGTATAGTTAATTTTTTACCGTTTCAATGTTTTGCAAAACAAAATTTTTATAAGACACGCGATACCGTCATGCAGTAATTATAAAAAAAAGTAAGAAGTGATGATTAAGGTAGTCTAAATGTTATTAATCATTATTAACAAACGAAAAACAACGGTTATTGAAAATAAGTAAGAAAAAATCAACGAAGCACGAAAGCCACTGGCCGAGGATGAGGTGCAATAGGTACGAAATGCAACAAATAAGAGAACGTTCTAGCTACTTTATAGATTTACTAACAGAACCCGGTATACGTTGCTACACCTCATTATTTTATTTCATTTATTTTGGGATGATCAATCCATATTGAAATTTTATTAATTTAACAAATGTTCTATTTTAATACCAGCTAATAAACAATATTAACAGTTGTGTGAACACCTAAAGATTTTTTCATTATACTTACCTGAAAACACTATATTTACATGCCTATTTAGCTCACCGAAAATGGGCTTTTTAAGGAAATTCCACACCTGCAATTTTGAACCAATCAAAATACGTTATTTTGACAGATCACCACGGCAACGGAGGTATTTTAATGGAAATTTTTTTCTCGTGGGATATTCTCTCCAGGCCAATTTATGACCAGCAACGTGGAAAAACTTTTTCTGCAGTCATTCCGGAGTGTTTTCGTCCCAAAACTCATTAATTTTTCTCAGCTCGTCTGCTGATAATGCAGATGAACTTTCCTTTCTCTTGGTTGGATCCATTTGTAGCTTCCGGCGCTTAGCATTTCTTGCAGCTCTTGTGTTTAAAAATTGTATGTCAAAGAATGGATTAAATTTGCGATTATACTTTTCAAAAAAATATTCCTGCAACTGCTTGGCTGTGGAGTTCCATAAAACTTTTATAACACTCTCCTTGCAGTCTTCGGAGTTCTTTTTTCGCATGTTGAACCCGTAGTCTTCAAGAATAAGCGACAATTCTTCCACAAGTATATCCACTCTATTGAAATTATACGATTGTTCTGCGCAAAAGTTTGTAAACTGCCTCCATACGCTTGACTTCGATTTCCTGTAATCGCGGGTGTCAACTGCTTAATCTCCTGGCGAATATTTTTTCTGCTTTCTTGACCGAAGCGAAACATTTTTTTACGTCGTGCCACTTGACAGCTTCAAAAGCAAAATAATAATTTCGAGGTTAGGGTCTCACTCGGTTACCATGGCAACTCAACAATCAAGTCGACCACACATTTTATGTTTCGCTGGTGACTTGATGAAGAAAATAATTTGCATTGTTGAGAATCGAAAAAAAAAATTTAAAAATATTTGATTTTCCACCACAATTCGGTGTGGAATTTTCTTACTGGTTTTTACGCTTAAAAACTCACCCCCTTCCACTTCCCGACCTCAGATCGCCCGTAAATTATATTTTCTTTAATTTTTGTTATATTCTCTTTATTTTCCAATGGGTTTCGTCCCACTATTACTTTTTTTTACTTTTTACCATTTTCAAAGACTTTAGCCCTGGTCTAGAAGTATAACTTTAAAATAGTTATTTATGTACCAAGGGTATAAATAGATGTTTATGCCCTGAGGGCGACGTTTTACAAACCCGAGGGCCTCTGGACTGAGGGTTTGTAAGTCGCCCGAGGGTATACACATCTGTTTATGCCCGCGGTACATACATAACTTTATGTCATACTAGTTCGTTATTGCAATCCAATCTCAATACAAATCAGTATTTTAAAAAATCCGGTTTGAATTAATAACATTGCCATTTTATCATAGTAGACACCATCGTTGCTAGGTGAATGTTGACAAAGGTAAATGTCATAAAATCACAATAATTTTTATATGCATCAAAGTTAGAAGTTAACATGTACGAAAATTTTGGAATTCCTGACGAAATTATTGAAAAAGCAAAGAAAGCAACTGAAAATCTGTTGCCAAAAAAGTCTAAAGAAGCTTACAACATGGAATACGAAAAATTATTAAATTGGATGCAAGAAAACTACGTAAAAGATGTTAATGAAACAGTGTTGCTTGGATACTTCGGCGATCTCGCCAAAACATTTTCTCAGAGTTCCTTGTGGTCCAAATATTCCATGGTAAAGAAGACTTTAATAGTAAATAAAAATATTAACATTGCTAATTACTATAAGTTAATGGAATATTTAAAGCAAACTTCAAAAGGCTACAAACCAAAGAAGTCTAAAATTCTGTCTAAAGAATATGTTTTAAAATTTATTCATAAGGCACCGAACGAGACGTTTTTAATAAACAAAGTTGCTTTAATATTTGGAATATTTGGTGGATGTCGACGGCAAGAACTTGTGAACATGTTAGTTCCTCATGTAGAAGATGGAAAATTGGTTTTTGTGGTAAATGTACCAGATACAAAGACCGATAAAAAACGCATTTTTACCATTATAGATGAGGGTGAAATGAACAGTTTAAAGCTAATAAGAGATTATATGTCACTACGGCCACGTGGTTGCTCAGAAAAAAGGCTTTTTCTGACCTATAGACAAGGTCGATGTACTGTACAGCCAGTAGGAAAAAACACGTTTGGAAAAATCCCGTCCATTATAGCGGAATATCTGGGTTTGAGTGATCCTGAGAAATAT
The DNA here is from genome assembly GCA_950111635.1 of Agelastica alni. Classification (NCBI taxonomy): domain Eukaryota; kingdom Metazoa; phylum Arthropoda; class Insecta; order Coleoptera; family Chrysomelidae; genus Agelastica; species Agelastica alni. The sequence goes on from OX467714.1 coordinate 34,327,414, forward strand.
ACAGGTCATTGTATGCGTCGAACGTCAGCAACTATTCTTGTAGAGGCTGGAGCCGGTATGACCACGTTGAAGCGCCATGGTGGATGGAAGAGTATGTCGGTTGCTGAAGGATATTTAGAGGATAGTTTATCTTCAAAAAATGAAGTTTCAAGAATGCTGGCAGGTGTACCTTCCGGGTCTGGCGTTTCGGTGCAGAAATTTGAAACTCAAACTATGAAACATGAATCGTTTGCTGTAGGCAACTTAACTATCACCGGATCATTTAAGAACTGCCAATTTTATGTTAATTCGTCAAAATAATGTTCATCGAATATTTACATATATTACTATATTCTGTTTGTAATTTCATTAATAAAGGTTATTAAATAAGTTAACCAAAAAAGTATTTCTCTTTAGGCCCGCACGGGCCATAAAGTGAACTTTATGCCCGCACGGGAATAAAGTACGACATTAGATAGTTGGTAACTAAGTAATAAAAACACAATAATGACCTAGTATGACATAAAATGTATATTAACAAAGCTACCGCTATACCACTTAAATACTGGTACTGGAGAAAATGGAAAATTTAAACATTAAACCTACCAAAGTGTATATTGAGTATTAATATATTTATGAAGAATATTAATATTAAGTCTTAAAAATCACTTTTAAAACCACAATAGTGTTTCTTAAACCCAATTAAACGTCAGAATGATCACTCTATGTTTAAAAAAAATTCAAAAACGCACAGAAAACCGAAATCATTACCATTAGACACACATAACCCCATGGAAGATATGTCATTTGTTGTACCACCAATCCCAAACTCTGACGTCAGGTGCACGTCACCCATTAGACTACTTTAAATTTGTACGAAAGTTATGGCGCCCACCATATAACGCAGAATTTTTGACCTAACCTTCACAGGTGGTCAGACTAACGATTTAAATTATCATGAAAACATTTTTATTTTAATCTCAAGGTAGAGACGTACTTATTTCAAGTATTTGTGTAAGTAGGTAATAGCAACAGATTTACCGTTGAATATTTTATTATCCGCATGCAACAACAAAAAAAAGAATAATGCAAAATCATTAAATGAAATTTTACCTACTTTTAGCTTATTATATACCGCTTTTATATTCGTGCGAATTAAATGTTTAAAATTACTGGAATAATTTATTTTATTATGGAATAATTTTTGTTGAATATTATCAATAAAACATTCAAACACCTGGTTGACAGACTTAAAGTTTACTGACATTAGTACGTAAATTCCAGTAAAAAGGAATGTTGACCAATGGGATCGACTAAATACAGTAGCTATCTTGATACGAGGGTGGTCGGAAAAGTTTCCGATCTTAACATGAAGATGGCAGCACTCGTCGATAAATGCTAGGAATGTAGTTGCGCATCTTTTGACAGATACTCGCCAAAGTTTTAGCCATTTTGGACGCTCAGTTGTTTAAAAATCGTTTGATGTAAGAGTTTTTGTGAACATGGAAAAAATCGAGTATCAAGCTGTCATTAAATATTTGTTTTTTAAAAGGCAATACACCATAATTTACCACTGTGAAATTTTGAGCAGCTAAATTTAAAAGTGGCCGAGCCAGCTTGGAAGACGATGAACATTTGATACGTTCAAAAACAATAACATCGTCCATCAAATGGTGCTAAACCACCGTCGAATAAAAGTGAGAGATATAAGAGAGGCTATGAATTTGTCCAAAGAACCTGTTTGTCACAGATTGAATCAAGAACGTGTTCGAATGAACATTTTTAACGCTCTCTTGGCGCAGTTTAGGCGCAATAAATTGGAGTTTTGGCACCGATTAATTACTGTAGATAAAACTTGGACGGCAAAAACAAAAATTGGCCAAAAATCATCCATAAGAAAAAAGCAAAATATGTTTTTTCTGGTGGGAAAGTGATGGTGACTGTTTTTTGAGATTTTAGATTGTATATTGTAGGGAGGGTCGTGAAGGCTATGCTGCCTCTCAAGCACATTGACCTATTAGATCTTTTGTGCACAACCCTTAATATATTCGAGGCCCGGGATTCCGAGACTTCGTGCTATGTTTACCAGTTTCCTGGGAGCTAAGTTCCTGACATCGAAGGGGCTTTAGGAAGGCCCTTTCCAGAAACTTAAGCCTCTTGCAGAAAAGCACTGGGTATTTGCAAAGCAACTATCACTCTCTATTATCACTCTCTTGTCCAACTCGAGAAGCTGTTTAGCTTTTCTTGGCGAAATGCTTACCAGCCTTTTCGCTTGTCTTTGTCCTGGCACTTTATGCCAATAAGATTTCATTTCATCTGTTTCCCAGCGTCGAACCTCTTCTTTCAAGTGGGCTTTGGAGAGTCCACAGAAGGGTTTTGGGACGAAAATTTGTGTATTTGCTCCTTCTTTGCCAAGGCAGTCTTCGTTGTCTTTAACTCCCTTATGTCCTAGAACCTACATCAGAGTAACCTGATTGTTTGTTGCCTGTTGTCTCAGGGATTGTTTACAGTCCCAAGTCTCCTTTCGATGCACTCCTGGGCACATATCTCTATGGCATGTAATTCTGCTTGAAAGATGGTTGGGTGTTACCAAGGGGTTTTAAGAGCCTGTAACGCCCACTCTAACCCTTTCATCCATCTTGGATCCATCAGTGTACCACACTAAAGCATCTCTTCCTAGTTGAGGTCCGTTCTCTGTGTAAACTTGGTGATTGTTTATAACCACTTTAAACTGCATTTTGAAGTCGTCCCTAACTGGTATAATATCTGTCAGCTTAGACATGGATTCAAGGGTAATATTTTCCAAAATCTTCAAATGTCCAATCCGATTTCCTGCTATAAGATTTATTGTCTAGCTTAGTCTGAAAGCACTGATTGCTGCTTCCTTCATCGATTATCTTTAAAAAGGAAAAACCATAACAGAAGCATACTGTACAAAGATTGCGGTTGCCTAGGTGAAAATTCTTGATTTACGATTTGAACTGCTTGATTACCCTTCTTACTCACCAGATCTAGCACCAAACGACTTGTTTTTAATGCCTCATCTAAAAATTGCGTTTGGAGGACAGAGATTTTCTTTAAATAAGGAAACCATCACACTTATTTTGCAGAGAAAGACACTATTTGTACGAGTTATAGAGATGAAAGAATCGCTTGGAGAAGTGTGTTTGTTAGGTCAGAAATTTTTCAGACCACCTTTGTTATCATTGCAAATCTATTCTAAAAGAACTGGTGCAACAGTATTGCTGGAGATTTATCTGTCTATTAGGATAAAAATCTCAAAAGACACCCAACGTAGAGATTATTTTAAATTTTTTTTGTACAACAGACTATCAGATGATGGTAAGATTGGGCAATGGACACTGAGACAACATAAATAAGTTTTGTAAACAATTTCAAACAAAAATTAGTTGGAAGTGTTTTTATCTACCTTAAAAATAAATTGAATCTTTTAAAAACTACGTTTTAAACATGACAATTTTTCACTTTTTTGTTCTAGTTTTGTTCTACTCAGCCTTTGTAGTAAATACGTGACAGTTATGCTATATTTTTTTCCCCGTAATAAACTAACAAATTTTTTATGGAAATGTTTTTAAAATTGATTTGTGTACTGTTTATTTTACTGATAACAACGGATACAATAGATTAAAGATTTAAACAAATTAAACTAGAAATTTCAGCAGTTTCATTTTGTAATTTCTTATGAGTCTCTGAAATAATTCTCATTATTATTAAAATGTTTCCGACGTCGGACAATTAACCACTATGTAAACTTTTAATGGCACAAACCATTACACTCCATTGATATTCCAACAATCTCGTCAGTATTTAACGTTTTATTATCAATTGTTTTCAGTTAAAGCTTTTTATTTATTGTCTTTTTTATTGTTATTCACCTTCATTAAAACTTTTTTATGTAAATGTATCGATGATAAAATCTCGTACCTCAGAGTGTATTGAATATCTCATCGCTATTTCTTATAATTTTATCGTTTTTCTCATACAATTGATGTTCCTTGTAGTCTCTTTCTTCGTCAACATCCTTTGGTATTGCTTCTCGTCAGACAATTAGATTCTCTAATAAACATTTTTGTAGCAAATGCTGATCTTAACTTTTCTGTTCGTCTGGTAACACTTCGGGTACTTTTGCACGAACGCCATGCTAAGAAAAAGTTGAGTTGATCAGTCTCACAAAAGCTTGTGTAGAGGGATCTACAAGTGCAGTAAGACTTGAAGGAAATTTATCAACCTTCTTTCCAATCGACGATGGTCTCAAACAAGGAGATGCGTTATCCTCACTCCTCTGTAACATCGCCTTGGAAGGCATCGTACGAAGGGCAAACATAGAAACGCTCCTATTTGGAAATCAGGGTCCGCGCATTGTAATAGCTTTCACTGACGATTTAGATATAATAAAAAATACAACTATTCACGTTAAGGAAGAGTTTATTTAACTGGAAAATGCTGCAAAGAAGGTTGGCCTACAAATAAACAAATATAAAACAAAATACATGACTACAACAAGAACAGAACGAAGAGACGGGATAGGACAAAATGTGACAATGGACCGCTATAATTTTGAAAGGGTCCATGAGTTTAAATATTTGGGAGCTACAATCACCTCAGATAACAATATAAGACAAGAGATTAACAACAGAATTCAGGGAGCCGATCGCTGCTGTTTTGCACTACAAAAAATAATGAAATCGAAAAATGAAACCCGCCGTACGAAAGTAACAACTTATCATGCAATTATAAGACCTATAATGACATATGCATGTGGAAACATGGATGTTGACAAAACAAAATGAGAACCGACTAAAAATCGCAGAACGAAGAATTCTTAGAAGGATATATGGACTAATCAAGGACAACGCCACACAACAATACAGAATTAGAACTAACAGGGTAGTGCAAGAACTATATAACCAACCAGATAAAGTAAAAATAATAAAGGCAGAGAGATTGAGATGGGCCGGACATGTGAAGAGACAAGACCAACGTGTCGTAAAACTGGTGTGGGAAGAGACCCCGGTAGGAAAGCGGCCGCTGGGAAGGCCAAGGATGCGGTGGAAAGATAAGATTGCAGCGGACTTACGGACCCTAAATGTCCAACGACCAGAAGAACTTATGATGGACCGCAGCAAGTGGAGGCAAATTGTAATGTCAGCGAAGACCAACTCCGGGTTGTAAGCTACAGAGAGAGAGAGACATGTTTTTAAAACTCCAGCCAATATTGTAAATCTTAATATTCAGTTATCATATATGTAATCAGTAATTTCGATAAATCACTCTGTATACGTATAAAACAATCGTAAAATACCGGTTTACAATTTAGTTTTTATGAAAAAAATTCTGCATTATACAAAAAAATACACTGCGATATACTACAGTTAAAATAACAATTAATAATTTTGATAAATGAATTTCTCTAGCAATTAACTCTAATTCCAAAACAATTGGGACAGTTACATGCATGGGAATGAATTATCTTGCACAATAACAAACAGTAAGTACTTCATTGCAGGTCTGGTTTGGTAATAATATTACGCTTATTAAAGGATCTTTGCATGTATAAAACGGCGATGCATTTAAGACGAATTTTTATTCGGATTTTTATTAGGATTCGTAAATTTAGAAACATCTGCTAGGTAGAAGAATCAAAAGCATAGCTAAGAACCTTACTCGCTACACTTTCTTTTCTGCTTTTAAGCTTACTTACGGTAACCAAATAATAGTAAACAATTAAGAAAGATTAACCTTTGACTATATTACTTTTAAAGAAATTATCTCAATACTATATTTATCGACTATGTATTTTTTTTAGGTAGGTATCTAATTAAAGCTTATTTCACCAATATACGACGGTATCGGATTAGTCACCAAGGCATCGACTTAACGGGCGCACTGTGTTAAGAGGTACATTAATAAATTCAAATTAATTAAACCCAAAAATATTTTGTTTATTATTATGCTTATGTTGATAGGTTTTATTTTTATTTTTTGCTTTTTTGCGAACAGAAATCGTTGATGTAGCTCTTGATGAGTTTTTGGTTAAAAATAGGCACATATTTAATTATGTTAAAAGGGAAAGCAACATAAATAGATTATCGGTAAAAATTAAATAAATATGTTTAATCATGTAGGACTTACGGTATTATCAAGAATCAGATTAAGAGTCATCATAATCTAGACCTCAAAATATGATGATTCTGCCCAACATGCCAATATGAAATGTAAGGCTGTGTGAACGTATCAATGTAATTGATAAATAAAACAAAACTTGTATTTCGTGTATAAAAAACTTTTTATTAAAATAGCATAGCGCTTTCGACTTTTATCTCATCTTCAGTGCTTACTTGTCAGGTTTACAAGATCCGTCAAATTATATAAAATACATACGGACATGTTAAAAAGATTTTTTTTAAAAACATTTATACGTTTACACCTTATATACATGTATATGAGGTGTAAAACTGTAAATGGTTTTAAAAAAAAATACGTTTTGTTGTATCTATTAATTATACAAATATTGCTAGTTTCCGAAATACCGGGTGTTTAAAATTTAAAAATATTGGAGAATTTACTTTGAAGTTTTTTATTTTTGGTTCTTCAATTTGTTATTGTTACAAATCTTTTTATAAAATTAAAATTCATTGAAATTTCTAGAAGCAAATAACTTAATAATTGATAGAGGTACATAAATCAAACGGGAGTAACTTTTGTTGTAAAATTTAACGCTTTTTAATATTTTTTATTATTTTACTCATAGTTCAGCCAAAAAAAATTGCTTTGATTTACTAAACACAACCAAGTGTAACTAGCGCACTCTATTAACAATGCTAAATTAGAGTCCAAGTTGGCAGTCGTCATGCCAAAAAATGTAAAATTGCCAATTTTCAAATATTATTGTGAAAAAATGAAAAATTATTGCGAAAATCAAAATCCATATTAAATAAACTCCCGGTATCTCGGAAACTAGACATATTTGTATAAGGCATCTCAGGCAGAATCATCATATTTTGAGGTCTAGAATCTACAATTCAGAAATTGGACATTCTTCATGAATCACCCTCTATATTTTTTTAAAAATTATTTTTAAAAAGTTGTTTTGTTGATGACTAAAATATTTATTTTAAATTTGTATAATTTTTAATTTTTTTTACAAAGTAAAAAAATACATATATTTTTTTAATTTAATGTTTTTAAAGTAAAAAAACAACCACTTTACTTGCACTTTTTGACAAAATCTATTTTCATAAATGTTTAGGCGCTAATGTTTTATTCAAACTTTAAAATTTTTATTCAACGTTTCGGACTCTGTTTGTAACCATCAGAGAAATAATCGCGGACATGGTCAGATTTTTTTGTTTTATTTTGGAGAGCATTGTCAATAAAAACTCACCGGATAAAATCTACGCAATTCTTTTTACAAAAAAATTGTCATCGACCACAAAAGTATTTCCTCGAAAAAAATGTGCTTAAACTAGTTACACTCACAGTCTAAAAAAAATATCGAAAGAAATGCTACCAAAAACAAAGCAAACGCGACAAAACTAGACGACATTCGCGGTAAATAAATCGCACGTGAGATTTCACGGGCTTATTTATTGCAGTGCGGCGCACTCCGCCAACTACGACCATCACCGGAATACTTAAAAGAAAATACACTGTTCTTCCATAGCTAGCCTAGATCAAGCGCGCTGTTGTCGCGCCTGGGGAAATTTCACGAAACGCTGGTAAACATCTTCCAGGATGCCCTAGCTCTAAATTTTATGAATAATAATATTCGGTCACAATTCCATGTTTGCCAACCAAAATTACGAGACGCCCCTTATAGCAGCTATCTATTGAAAAGTATGGAGAAACTTTAGCTGTGGCATTAGATATCTCCAAGGCGTTTGATCGAGTTTGGCACCAGGGACTCCTCGCCAAGCTTCCATCTTATGGCTTGCCCCCTCAGCTGGGTTCTCTGCTTGCTAGTTTTCTCTCAAACAGGTCTCTTCATGTAGTGGTCGATGGAGTTTCATCTGACACTCTACTCATAAATGCTGGTGTTCCGCAAGGATCCATTCTAGCACCAACAATATTTTTACTTCACATCAACGACCTGTTGAAAGCAACTTCATTCCCGTACACAGCTTTGCCGATAATAGTACCCTCCATACCGCTTTCTCTTCCAGGGCCCCTATATCAGCCCGTGAAACCAGAAATAAACGAGGAAGAAATGTTAACAATATAAATATGGACTTAGCAACAATTCTCGAATGGGGATCCAATAACTTGATAGAATTCAATGCAAACAAAACACAAGCATGTCTTTTCTCTAGAAAAGCTGATCTCACTGTGCCTAACATAACTTTGTCAGGAGTAACCATACCACTGAAGTCATCCATATCGATGCTTGGTATTACTATCAGCAATAACCTTTCCTGAGAAAATCACGTGAGGTCCATTGCCAAAAGTGCATCCCAAAAACTTGGTTTTTTGTTTCGTGCCAGGAGCTATTGCACCTCCAGTCAGCTGCTTATGATCTATAAGGCACAGATCCGACCTGTACTGGAATACTGTTCCCATATTTGGAGTGCGGCACCTAAACATATCCTGAAGCTATTGGATTCTGTCCAAAAAAGGGCAATTCGTCTCGTCGGTGATGCCTCGCTTACAAACTCGCTCACTTGTCTGGAACACCGTAGAAAAGTTGGCGATTTGTCTCTATTTTATAGATATTTTCATGGGCGATGCTCTTCTGAAATATCAATAATCGTTCCTCCTTTGGCAGTCTCTTCGTGATTAACCCGTCAAGTTCAGTCTTCACACCCCTTCGTGGTCACTTTGGAGACCTGCAGAACATCACTTTCCAAAGACTCATTCATCCAACGAATTGCGAGGATTTGGAACTCATTGCCTAGGGAGGTGTTCCCCGAGGCATACAACCTCCAGAAATTTAAGAAGAACACCAACTCCTACCTTCTTTCCCTTGGTTCCCACGATGTTCTCTGAACATTACAGGATATCCCTTTTCGTGGGAACCAGAACATATAAAAAAAAAAAAGTTGTCTAATGAGTTCATGCATAGACAGTTTCTGGGGCAAGCCCAGAAACGCCCTCTTTCAAAGTTATAGGCATTTGTATAGTCCATGTTAATTTTTTTTTAATACTGAATGGATATTTCGAACCCAAATAAGTAAATTTCCATCTAAAGCTCAGAAATTAAAGAACTTAATAAAACTAGTCACAGGTGAGTTCTCTTTGATAATCAATTATACGAGATCGCAAATATGTAAAAACTAAGAACCCTTGAATACTCGGTTAATGCAATTCAAGTAATGTATTCGACTATCCAACAAAGTAAATAAATAAACAATATCTGGTAAATAAGAATAAATAAATTTGTTGCGTTAAATTTTAAATGTATAAAATAAGTATCTATGAATCAAATGCTTTTTTAAACGTTGGGTTCGGTTGAGCTAGGTAAAAATATATGAAACATTTTTTTCCACGAACTTTATTTAAGTACCTATAATTTTGTACCTTTACATTTCCGGAGCAAATCATGTACATGTATGAATTTAGCCACGTCCAATCGATATCCATGAAGACCATTTCTATTTACACAACAAAAACTTACTACTTCATAATTTTCAAATCAAAATATTCCGAAAACGGTATACAGTATCAAGTTTTACTAAAAGTACTTTTTTGGTGTTAAATTGAATGGTGTTTAAGTTCACTTGAAATTATGATTAATAAATCTAACCTTAAAAAAGTGATGTTCAATGCTACTTGGTACGAACCGTGTAACTAGCGCCCTCTATGAGAGTCAAATATGAAAACAAATTTATGGGATGTATCAGCTTCTAAAACATATTAGTATAAAATTTTATTACAATGTTTCCAGTAGTTTCGGCAAAATCGTAAAAAATGTGTATACATTTATTTCTTCAACGCTTTTTATCTTGAATACAGATGGCGTTACGAAAATTTTTTATTAAGCAAACCCTAATTATTTTTAATTTTTTACATATCCTAAAGACGAAGCTACCTTTTTTAAAATACCCTGTATATTAGAAGGTTGGTTCATTATTATCTTATTTTAAATTTTGATATAGATGATGATATTCCACATAAATTATTTTTTCGCGATTAAGAGAATGTATACCAACTCTCTCTCTTTTCAGTTAAGTCAAAACAGATCGTCATCAGAAGACGTCATTTTGCTAAAAGTTTTAGACGCAACTGAAAACGATTTTTCTCGCTTTTACATCTACCTATTCACTTTTTACTATTTAGGCGTGAGACAACGGCGCAGATAAGCGCTGATTGCCGGTAAGCGGAAATCTGATTCCACTTGGTTTGTACCATAATACCACCCTTTTGCCTTGAAACTAATCTAATTCAACAATATTGTTAATCCAAATCAAACTCTTTAATATATTTCCGAGGTAAAAAGTCTGGCAACGCGGCTAGAAGTTTCCTCATCTACAAAGAACCGTCATCGATGCGGCACCTGCAGCGGTTCCACCTGTAAAGCTCGCTTTTTCGTCACCGTATTCTAATTCTTAATGGAAACCGTGAAAATTAAACAGATTGGTAAATTTAAATGTATCCATCATGGTTTTATGTAACAGTTATTGTTAAATGCCGACGATTTTATCATGAAAATTTTGAAGTGGAACCCAAAAATTAAAGTCTATTATTCTAATTAAAAAGGTCAATTTTTGCTTTGAATATTGCTTCTTCTCGGCCACATCTCACCTTCTATAGCTTATTGTGTGTTCCAATAATTTGGCAGTGCAACTCATTTTACTAAATTTTACGTGTTCTTCTCCGGTAGGATATTTTTTAGTATAAAGTCTAGTGATAAGCAGACGTAAGAATGTTTCTTACAAACCCTGTAGGGACATACTTTAAGAGCGCTAGACTATTTGTTCATTGTCTGTCTTCATTTTGACAGTATTTGGTTTTTTTGCTGCAATATAAACAGGAAAGTTCTTCATAGGTAGTATAGGTGTAGGTATGTTGAACTGGGCAAGTCGGTAGAGGTCGACCTCGGCGAACATATCTCGATTAGATCGAAATTGTTTTAAGGAAAGGCCAGGTTAAGAGTACTGGCAACCGACGAGCATGTATGAAAGCGCTAATAAAAGAAATAGAAGCGAAAGACGTGTGTAAGAACCGTAGCAAGTAGAAGGAAGTGGTCTCTGCCTACCCCTACGGGAAAAAGTCGCGACTATTTGTATGTATGTTGAACTGTGACCAGTGACCTGATTTCTAGGTACTATGTTAGGTTGTTCTGCAGTTCTATTCTTTAATAAATATTTTTTCATTTTTTGGTACATGTAAAAAGCGCTAATAGAAAGGGTATAAGATACTTTTATTACTGCTACCTTCCACGTCATTTTATGTTTCGATAGCTTCTTTATGTTTTTATAGCTTCTAAACAAAAATACATCATTAAACTTGATTTTTAATAAAAATACACTGTCATAAAATGAGTCAATTTTGCCATACCGGGAATATTTGACAGTCTTCTACCATCAAATCAATAAGAGGGTAGTAATTTAAGCCGAGCCTTATGATTAGTCGGTTAAAATGTTGGGTATCCATTATGATATTAACTTTCTTACAGATTTTAAATCTTATACCACATGTGATTATCAGATCAAAAGAAGCGTTAATACTTTAAGTAAAACAACTGACTGGTCCGAATCCTTTAAATAGGCCGGAACTAATACATGTTTCTATTTATCTCTTCTTAATAAAAAGTGCTCAATTTCAACGCCTTTTTTGAGATTATTGAATTATGCTTTTATCATTAAAAGTTGCTTATTTTTCGTACACACCTGCTCCAGTGGCACTAGACATTTTGGATCCGTCTGTGAATTACAGCTTTAGTAACTATTATACACGATATTGTAAAAAAAGGTAACCCCGTTTCTAGGTTAGGTAGAAAACTAAAAAATAATTGAGGTTTGCTTAGTAAAATTTTTCGTAACGCCATCCGTATTCAAGATAAAGGGCGTTAAAGAAAAAAAATGTATACACATTTATTACGATTTTGCCGAAACTACTGAAAACATTGTAATGAAATTTTATACGAATACGTTTTAGAAACTGATACATCCCATGAATTTGTTTTTATATTTGACTTTCATAGAGGGCGCTAGTTACACGGTTCGTACCAAGTAGTATTGAACATAACTTTTTTAAGGTTAGATTTATTAATTAAAATTTCAAGTAAACTTAAACATCATTCAATTTTACACCAAAACGTTACTCCTAGTAAAACTCGATACTGTGTACCGTTTTCGAAATATTTTGATTTGAAAATTATGAAGTAATAACCGATGCTGGTATAAAGTAATAAAGGTATTAAGTATTATTATTATTATTATTAATTAGTATGTATTATGTGAATAAAAAATTTTTTGTCGCGTAAATAAGACGTCATCGATAAAACGGATACATGTAAAAAATTGGGACTAAGGGCTTTCCTTTCTTGTAATGTTTCACAATAATCCATTCTAGTGGTTTCGGCAAGCCCACAATAAATGTGTATAAATTTTCTTTTCTTCTTAATCTTGAATACGGATGACGTTACGAAAATGTTTTACTAAGCAAACCCCAATTATTCTTCAATTTTTTACCTATCCTAGAGACGGGGTCGATGAAAACGATGCTTTTGGAATATTAAAGAGCCAACCAATGTATTTCTAAATAGGTAACTTGAAAATTCAAATCGATAAAGCAGTTGCAATAAGCTTTATACAGAATAATCCTGCAATTATCAGGATTATTTACTCGCTCTTGGTGTCTTAAACGTAGGTAACTGTTTATTAAAGAAGGGTAGATAAGATTAGATTTCAATGGGAGGATTTTTGTTAGTTTGCACTCCGTTCTATTGTACCCTCCCCGTGGTTTAAGTTTCTTCTCCAACCCCAGTCATTTTACCTACTTCCAGAGGTTGTTAAAGATCTCGATGTAGCTCTCTGGATTAGGTTTTTCTATGCCTTAGCGCAGGAAAAAGACCTTGCCAGCCCCTCGCAGTGGCGACGTATTACGCAGTATATTTAAGACAAAAATGGCATTGACTTTTCTGTGTCCCTTTAAACCTACAAATGTGTTTGTGTAGTCAAAAATGTCCTGTCAGTAGGCTCACTGTTACTTTCGGTCTAGTACGTCTAAGTTTATGTAGGTCTGCTGTAGTCGCATAGTTCACGTAGTTTATTTATGAACTTTCTCGCATACCTCTAACCTGTGGATTCATCACATTTAGCCAAAACTTCTAAATGGATCCAATTATAATTATGGTGCTCCTTCTGAGGTTTTTTTAAACCCTAAAACAAGGTTTAGGTCTGATAGGAATGTGCAGCAAGCACACCCTTAATTTTGTTGAATAATAGGTTATATTATATTGGGTCAGACAAAACACACACCATGTAATCTTGAGGCTGCATCCTAATTGGGCTGGTGTCTGGCACAATTAACCTATTAAACCTTTTTATAATAGACTTTAACAATGTTTTTATGAAACACCCTGTATTTGTTAAAACTTGCTTTTTGTGCTGACAAAGGTTCTCTATTTATAAAGAATGCAAGGTACCTACGCCTTTAAAAACTCGTACATCTTCTTTGATTAGCTGGCAGCATGTTTTAGGAAGGCCTTTCTTTTGACTTACCAAATACAGAAACCTACTGGGTGAAAATAATAATATTTTTAACTAATAACTAAGAATGGCCTTTTATTATGCCCGCCCTCTGCGCAGCTATTTTGTAAACCAACGTGACAGCAATCGAAAACTGATCGCATTGATAATTATTATAAATGATACAAAAAAACAAACAATTTAAATAAGTTTTGTTAATAAAATTAACTGACAATTTTGATAGTTAATAAAACAACATTTTTCAGTGTGAGTACGTGGAAGATGTTATCATAATCGTCATAAAATAACAGAACAAAATGATTTTCTGCCATTAACAGTCGCGGTTTTATAATTTAGTGTCGTGCACAAATATAAATAAAATATACGTGGACGGTATTATGCATCTCTAATTGACTTAAAATTGTTAAATGTTACGCGTTTACATAAATTAATATAATTTAGAGATATGAAATCTGTAATTTGTTTATTAAAATCCTACTGTCAACGACCACGCTTAGGTCGTACAAGTTCGTTAAATGATTATTTACAAGTAAGCACAACCGTTTTTCTAATTCAAAGAAATCGAATATCGGTCATTTAATTAAAATTCCTGCAGCACCGCGTGTTACTGAACTTTATAGATGTTTCAGCGATTTTTCCACCATTGCTCAAAACTTATAACGATAACAAAAATTTAGTAAGGATTTTTTTATTTGTCGAAGCCCCAAACTTACTTTCAAACAATAAACCAAACTATGATTTACTGACATGCAATGAGATCCACAAGAAATTCCAGTTTTTCCGGAGCATTTAACAATATTTGAAATTCCTTATTTTCAAATAATCAAAATAAATTTTTTGTTATTGATCAACTTAAGAACTTTACCACATCCATTACCTTTATCTTAATATTTTTTTTATTATTTTCATCAACGACTCTGTCTTTATGTTTTCGACAAATAATTCAATAGAATTTTTGTTAATGACTCCTTCCTACATCCCTATTTTAAATCCCCCAATCCCCCATTTTTAACCTCCTCATAACTCAAAAACTATTTTACATAAACATGAAAAATTTGGCTCATGTATTGAGAATTGCGAGATACATATGTGCTCCAAGTTTCATAATCACACCTCAAACAGTTATTTAGATATTAACGTCCAAAAATCGTCATTTTTATTACTGACCGACCTATAGATCAAAACTCTAACCCAGTTCCAGATAGCCTAAAAAGTTCAAATTTGGCATCCAGATAGGTAGTTGGAAAAATACAAAGAAATAAATCAGAAACTAGTAAATTTTTTTCATTTTATTATAATTTTTCAATTAATTGATTCTATTAGGAACACTTACTTATAGTGCCTGTAATGTAAGAATCAGCAATCAAAATTGATAACAGCCGGTCTTTATGTGGATCTTAAGGTACGAAGCATTCATTCATTTGAGAAATAATTGGAATATCAGAAGAAAACATTTTGGTAAGTGCATTTTTAACTTTCGCTTCTTTTTATTTCCTTAAAATTTGGATAAAATATCACTATAAGCAACATTTTAATAAAATAAATGTAATGGAGTCCCAATTTTAAATTGCTCAGTATATTAAATAATACTTAAACAAACCATTGAACAATTTACTCTTTCAAATCATATTTTGTCTGCCAACTCACAAAAGAACCTTCCAGTTAAGTAAAAAGTTGGAATTGAGTATCTACATCCCCATTTTAAATCCCTTAAACTATTAAATGAGACTCATACAAACCTTTCAACAACTTATTTTTTTAAATTATGTTCTGTCTATTTTGTCTGGGTACTCACAGTAAAACCTTTCATTTTTTCAGCTGAAATGGAGTTACCGACTTTCCAATTTCCGATTTCCAATCCTAAATTAAAAAACCCAATTAGCTACTGGTAAACACTTTTAATCTTACAATTAATTTTCTTTGGTTGATCGTAGAGCACTGCTAGAACTTAGCTATAAGTCTTTTCCAATAATAAAAAACTGTATACCTTTTTAACTTCTATAATTCAACAATAAATCTTTCTTCCTTGGTTAACTCTCAAGGTCTCAACAAAAAACTGTAACTATTGAAACATTGTATTTTTATCTCTTAAATTTGGGACTTTTAAATTCTTGAAACGCCCGGTATAAAATGACATTTAATTGGTTATCACAATATTTTCAATAACTTTTTGAGTCAAATAATTTAAATGTAAAACGTTTCGTCGATGTAATTTATCCCACAAATTTTTTATCAAAAATTTCAATGTCATTTCTTTCTTCGTTGACAAATTCCATATAATTTACAAATTGCAATCTTTGAATATTAACTGATAATCGAATATTACCAAAATTGATTAAACAATAACAAATAACCAAATTGCTAAATTATAATTTGTTTGTATGAAAAAGTTTACAATGGAATGAAGCCTAATCATTTGCTCCCGATGCGCAACTTAGTGAAAAAAAAAGATTAATTCGTGTGAAATTGAAAAATTTCCCACACTGAGAGTTAACAATCAAGAATTCGTTTTAATTATCCAAGACCTTAATTACCATATATTTTTAATCGGTAATCAAAAATTGACAAATGAAATTTACGTGCTGTTAATTCCTGCGATAAAATTTTTCTTGTAAGCTCATCGTCCAAACCCTAGCGTTTATTAATTTCATGATTACATTTTAATAAAAATACAAGAAATTGTAAATATGTGGCTTTTAAAAATATTTCAAATCTTTTCCTTCACTGTATTTAAAAAAGTATTGTAAAACATTATGAGATTCTAAAAACGGTCTGCTGTCTGGTTTTTTTATGGTTTTATTAATAAGAAAGAGTTTTGTAATGTTAGTGCCAAAGGTATGAGTTTTATAAAACCTTCTACAAACAACGTAGCAAAAATATTGTATTTTACGTAAAGAAAATTGTTTATTTTTCTAAAAACTAATTAACTTTTAACAGTGACTCTGATTCTAAACAAAAACTATGATAATTCTTTGATTAACAAGCAGCTTTTTGTAGTTCTTCCTTAACAAATATGACAAAAAATTTATTTTCCTGCTACAACTAGTTAACAACTATTGGCTAAATTTATTTGTAAAAAATCTTGGTTTATAATGAAAGTTCCATAAATCTAGTGTTTTAACAAAGGCTCGAAACAAAAAAAAAACTAAGTCTTCTTGAGTTAGAGGACTGTTAGGGTAAAAGCTAGCTCATTCATTTAAAAAAAGCCATTTATAATACAAAGTCATCGACCACTATCTTACATAAATCTGGTATTGAAATGAAGCAACATTACAAAGGCTTATTACTCAGAAACTCATTTTTCTTTAAAAAGAAGACTGTGATTGTCTTTTCTAGTAAGACTGCGCGATTCCTTGGAAACAATTTACAGAGCTACTAATAAGCTTAACAAGCCTAGAAGAAAAGTTTTTTAAACTATACAAACAGAAAAAGGACTGGGATTGTATTTTCTTTTCGGTAAAACTGGATGATTACTTCAAAATCATTTACAGATCTAGTCAAGAGCTTAAAAAACTGTGATATATTTTTTTTCTGGTAAGACTGAATTATTTCTTGAAAACCATTTCATTTTTATCTTGTTATAAACTTAAGAAATTAAGAAGACTAGTTCTTATACAAATAAACAAAGTCCATTTGCTTTTAAGTAGTAGCAGAAAAAGAACTGGGACTGTCTTACACCCTTTTTAATGTTAAACCATTCCGTGGAAGCTCCGTTTATCCTGACACAAGCAGTCGAATCCTCGTAAAGTGTTTTTAGTGCTCGGATTAAATTACCGTTCACCCCATTCATAGACAATTTCGTCCACAATTAATTCCTTACCACTTTGTCATAGGTCTTTTCCAAGTCCATAAAAGCGCAATAAACCTGACTTAATAAAAAGACCTGATACATACATCTCCTTACTCTTCTAAATCCTACTTGCACATCCCATATCATCTTCTCAGTTTCATTCGTCACTCTTTTAATCAATATTTTTGCATACAGTTTGCCGACTATGCTGAGTAAACTAATACTTAGGTAGTTCTTACAATCCTTGTAAAGCGGTACGATAACGACCTTGCACCAGTCGTCTGATACGCTACCACTCCTCCAACAAAGGTTAAAAAGGCGGTACCGTAGACTAGCTACCACGATTTGTCCAGCCTACAGCATTTCAACTGTTATCCTGTCGTACCCAGCAGCTTTACCCAATTTCATACTGTTCAACGCTTCCACAATTTCTGTCGTACTAATTTCACTTTCATCGCAACTTTCACTTATGTCTCCAAATATGTTCTTTATTTATGGAGCATGGACTATTTGTGAAATGATGTAATCAGACGCCATTTGAAATTCTATTTCGAATCAATATTATTAATGTAAAAAGCTGTCTGTGGTTTCCCCCATTTTCCAACCCTTTTTTATCTTAGTGTTGGGGGTGGTAAAAAAAACCCGATAGTATTTTTTATAACATTGCGTCCAATTTTTTTTTATGGTAATTGGTTTTAGATTAAGGTCATCTTTAGATCAATAACTGACTGGCAGTAATTAAATATCGAATACACTTGTAACAGATTTTGAAGTAATTTTTTAAAGACGGTTCTGCAATCATTGCAACGTTCTTTTTCGCACCATAATTAATTCATTAATCAAAAGAAGATAAATTAACACCTGATGCGTATAAATTAACTGCACCTGTTGCACTTGTCACTTTAAACACGAATTTGCAAACGATGTCGCGGCATTTTTTCCTGAATACATATTTTCATTTACAGGTTTTATCGCTATGAGTAATTAAGTTTTGGCACCTTATTGACAGATTTTATTAACAAGTTAAAAGATACCCGGTCAACGTAGGAAATAAAACAATAACATTTCTTTGGCTGTGATAAATTTTATTCTATCAATCTAAATTGCGTTTATATAATATTTTACAAATTTTTAAAAATTATGTACAAAGAAATAATTATCTTGGATATTTTCTACACATGAATTCGATACTTTTATTTTACAATAGTTTCAAGGCACGTAAATGTGTACTTATTCCAAATACACAGAATTTTTCTTCTCGTGGGTTTTTACTTTTACTTACCACTAAATTATCCAAAGTCTGGATTTGTAAGTTCTATTTCCACGATGCAGAATATTAAAAAAGTGAAATAATGTTCTAGGGAATTTCAATAAAAAAAAAGTACCGGTACGTTTTACTATGTATGTATCCTGATGTTAATTATTTATTAACTAAAAATGTAATAATACCCTTATTGCCAGACGCAAATCCCACTAAAAATATTGTATTTGGATGTAAAATATCGGGACGGTCAAATATATTTTAAATTATACAGAACGTGAGTGGTTAATCTAAGACTGTCATAAAATAGTAATAATTCGTAATGCAAGTACCCTTATTTTTTAATAGTTGTACAGTCTATGACACAATAGAAATAATTTTTTATACAGTATGTTGTATCAAAAAAAAAAAATTTGCATATTTTTCCTACTTTACCTGATAAGTGCTGTACACCGCCGAGACGTCGCGACGTCGATGCATTACTACAAAAATAACCTGTATGCTTAAAATATACAATTAGTCCAATTAATAACTACTGTTTTTTATCCAATTTAACTTATGTGCAGTAATTTTATCTAAACATTATATCATCCATCTAAATCTAGGTTTCTTTAAACCAAAAATTATTTTTTGTTTACAATATAAATCACATTTTGTTACAGTGAAACTACCCTACTGAGGTATCGTGAAAACATTAAATGAAAACTCGTACAATATACCTAAATCTAGAGAAAATTTCCACAGGCAGTTTGACCATGAAACTAGCTGTTTCGCGATACTGACCCAACACCGTTCGACTCCGTTAACTGCCTGGAAATTTCGCTCCATTAATTATCTAATACTATCACAATATGTGACGAATTTTTTCAATTTTTTTCTTAGAACCTCGACTCTACGCCTTGCTCTTTCGATTCCTCATACTAGGGTTTTAATCTTTTAAATCCAGCACCGTCTTGTCCCAATTTAAGTTCCTCGTAGAGGGTGGGATTGACTTCGTGTTGGGCGGGTACGTGGAGGGCCTCGTTCTTCCAACCTTGGCCTCCTGACGACGATGATACCGCTATACCGTTAGAACTGCCGTTGGCCAAATGGGTCGTCTCCGTTTCTCTTTGTGGAACCTAAAAGTCACAAGATTCCACATGATTTATAATGATTGACCAACCACGATCATTTACCTAATCTAACCTAACTCGACGTTTTGCTATCTCTAGTGGATGGCACCTTCTGGAGATATAATGTCTGCTTTTTTAATGCTGACGGTTTGTTACATTTGTATGTCACGATCGCAGGTTGTATACGTTTTGGTGGGCGGGGCATATTTGGAGCTGTTTAGCAATTGGTCACGTTCCGGAGTTTTATTCTTCTTGTTTTTGTAAGAAAGAAGCGTTATATTTTTAAGTACTGGTACCCATGTTCTATTAATTTTAAGTGTTTCCTTAGATTTATTAAAGTTCTGCTGGTGTTTATGTATTTAAATCGCTTCTCAATAAAGCCTCGGGTAATATGGAGATGTATTGCATAAAACTTGGGTGACCTTAAATTTAATTCTGTGATCATTATTATTAATTGTGTGCTCCGCGACAGCAGATTTTTCTGTTTGTTCAAGACGGCAGTTAGCTTTGTGTTTTTTGACCCTGGTGTTATTGGACCGTTTAGTTGTTCCAATATAGACACTTTCACAAGTGCATGGAATACGGTAAACACCTGCAGAACTTAGTGGGGCTCTCTTATCCTTGGCAGATTTCAGATAGTTTCCTGTTCGTTGGCAAGGGTGGTGGTTGGATGTATTATGTAGATAACGATCTAGTTGTCTTTTTTTCCTCACAATCAGGACATCGAAAAATGCCAATTCTTTGTTGTTCTCTATTTCCATTGTGAATTTTATGCTAGAATGTATGCTGTTAATGTGGGCGAGAAATTCGTTGAGGCTGTCACTAAGAATCTGTAAACCAGAACATTTATATGAAGAACTGAATATATATATATATATATATATATATATATATATATATATATATATATATATATATATAGCGTTTTTACCCTGAAATCTGCCAAGATTAAGAGAGCCCCACTAAGTTCTGCAGGTGTTTATCGTATTCCTTGCACTTGTGGAAGTGTCTACATTGGAACAACTAAACGGTCCAATAACACCAGGGTCAAAAAACACAAAGCCGTCTTGGACATAAAGAAAAATCTGCTGTCGCGTAGCACACAAGTAATAATAATGATCACAGAATTAAATTTGAGGACACTCAAGTTTTTTGCACCACATTTGCATATTATCCGTGGCTTTATAGAGAAGCGATTAAAATATATAAACACCAGCAGAACTTTAATAAGTCTGAGAAAACACTTAAAATTAATAGAACATGGGTACCTGTGCTTAAAAATACAACGCTGCTCCTTTACAAAAATAAGAAGAATGCATCTCCGAAACTTGACCAATTCTCAAACAGCCCTTAAATAGCCTTGCCCACCAAAACGTATACAACCTGCGATCGTGACATACAAATGTCACAAACCGTCAGCCTTAAAAAAGCAGACATTATATCTTCAGAAGAGGCCATCCACTAGAGATGGCAAAACGTCGAGTATTAACTCTGACATACGATGGACAAAAAATCCGAAAAAC
Source organism: Agelastica alni (assembly GCA_950111635.1). Lineage (NCBI taxonomy): Eukaryota > Metazoa > Arthropoda > Insecta > Coleoptera > Chrysomelidae > Agelastica > Agelastica alni. The sequence goes on from OX467714.1 coordinate 34,348,749, forward strand.
CATACACCAATAACCTTACTTTACCTGAATGTGATCCATGTTAACTTCTCTTAGATAGCTGGGGTTTTCGAAAGCGATTCCATTCGAACTTTTAATCCCCAACATCTTTCTGGTCCTCATAAACCAAACGGCGCCTGCGAAAATAGCTGCGACGATTATCAGTGCCAAAATCACCGCTACTATAACGCCCACGTGACCGTCGTGATCCTCTTGACTGGCAGCAGAAGTGACGTATTTGTCGCTCATGGTGAACTTCAACGGTTCGGTCAGAGTGGAGGTTCCTTTGCTGTTTCCTGCCTTCACTACCACCGAATACGTTGCCCCGGCTATAAAAATAGTTATTAAAAGATCACATCTTCCTAATCGCCGATCTTATGTTTTACCTTTGAGATTTTCGAATTTAATGTGAGTGGTTGGCGTATCTTCTTTAAGGCTTTCCTTCACTTGTGGATCGCTTGATTTTACCATCACCCTGTAGAGTTCTACCGTGTGAGGGTTCTTGGTAGGAGGGTCCCAGTTTATGTTCACCGAATGGGAGTCGATGAAATCGACGTTAACGTTTTGAGGTGGTCCAGGAAGCTTATCCCTAAAAAAATACCTGGCTTGGAGATCACTCAAGACTATGAGATCTGACAATAAAGTAAAACTATAAGTCGTTGCTTCTGAAACACCAGTTTTAAGGTAGTTTAGCTCTACTTACCAATTTTAACACGTTATTTTTACGGTAAACAGTGATCTGGCAACGTTGCGCGCAAAGATGTCTCGATTGACGTACTGTGAAGAGCGGGAATTTTAAATTTATTGTGGTATAAATAATATATTTACGTTAAAGTAAAAATTTTTGTTTCTATTTTTAAAAACAGTTCCTAATACATAAAAAGAAAATATATAAGAAAACAAAAAAAAAGCACAAAAATTTTGTTGCTGCTTAAATATTTTTAAAGTGAGCGTTAAAAAAGTGAACTAAATTAATATATTTTTATAAGAAAAAATATTTATTTAATTTAATTAAATGACCTAACAATAGTAACAACACCATTAAATAAACTCTTTGTTAAATACAACAAAATAACTTTGTTTAATTATTACTAGACCTAAAAAAATGTATGACTTGGTCAATTATCCTTTTATTTTTAGTATTTCTTGGTTTACCATTTTCCATTATACTTGACATCAGCTGTACAATGCCTTTTTTCCAGTAAAGGTTGACTATTACGTTGATGTCCCTTCCATCTAAGCCTACATTTTTCAGAATTTTTACCATTTCTCGATGTTTTATTCTAATAAAAGCCATTTGGTAGTCAACAAAACTTGCAAACACGCTACAGTTCATATCTCTGCATCAATGAAACAAAACTTGGATGCTATATATGGCCTCTTATGTTCCTGCTGCATCTCTAAAACCAAACTGTGTAGGTGCTATTTGCTCTTCACATATCCTGTAGATTCTTCCGTGTATGATTTTTAGAAATAGTTTCAGTAGATGGCTCATCAGGCTTATTGTTTTAAAATCTTCACACTTTTTAGCTCCTAATTTTTTAGGTAAGGTGATGAACTCCAATGTGAGCCACTTGTTATCTTGTATATCTTATTAAACACATTTGTTAACTACCTCATGCCATACCATGCTGGAATTACCTTAATACTTTATTGTCATACCCCGTATAAAGTTTTAATTTATAATAAAAATAACTAATGAAAAAACACTTCTGCATTTTAAATGGTGTATAGCAAAAGTGTGGACTTACCTCCCTTCGTGGAAACAATTTAAAATTTGTTTCGTGTGTGACAAAATGCACACTTTATTGTTCAAAACCGGTTCCCCTCTGCACCAATCCAGACACCTCCTGGATACGTTATTGTTGGCACAGCAACTTCTGTGATCTGATCCATCACTAGCGCATTTCATGAGCTTACTAAAATCTTGCACGCACTCCAATCTATCGATGACGGCGTTTATGTCCAAATAAAACGAGCAAGCGTCCATGCAAGCACTGGTAACGTTTTGCTCGATGCAACATGACGTTAAATTGTTGACGGACATTAAATTTCTTATCCTCACCGATACGGGTTGAGTGGAACTACCGAAAGCGTTTTCGGCGTGACAGTAGTACTCGCCCACGTCCAAATTGGTGATGTGTTTGATCGTCAGTTGCATCACGTATTTATCTTCTTCGTCTTTCGCTGGTTTGGTGTTGATGTCGTATTTTCCCCCTTGGATTACAGGCGTTCGGTCTTCGTGGTTTCGCCAGAAGATCATTTTCGGTTCGGGTTGAGCTTCCACTTTGCACTCCAACGTCACCGAATCTCCCAAGGTGGTCATCGTTATTCCGCTGGCTTGAATGTGCGGTCCATCTATAAAATATAAAAAAAACCTTTAAACTAATCTGTCATTATTTTTCCAGAGGATCAAACAGAAGTGAATCTTACGGCTTATGGTGATCTTTCTTGATGCCTGCATGGGAGTTCCGTATCCGTTATCAGCGTAACAAGATATTTGGTCCATATCTTTGGTGACATTATTTATCACTGTGACCATGTGCCTTGTGGTTTCTTGCCTGACTAGTCTGCCGGAAATGTACAAAGAGATTGTGGGCATGGGAGTACCCATGGCAATGCAAAGAATCGTCATACTGCTACCTTCGATCACTAGATTAATGGGGTGTACGGTGGGAGGCTAATGAAAAAATAATTTATTGTTTTAAATCTATTTTGTTATTGGTTTGAATGCTACTCACTTCAACAAAAGCTGGGTATGCGGGATCGGTCCAAGCAATTAACGTTTCCGATGGCATACTAACTCCCTTGTCCGATACTGCTAGGATATAGACGATATACTGGGTGTTAGGGTTCAAACTGTTAATCATGTAGGAAGTAACAGAAATATTCTTGACGTGGAATTGTTCGTCGGCGGTGGATTTGTAGAAAACTCTGTGAAAAAATAATAAATTACAAAATCCCAGACAAGGTTTGTTATATCAACGCTAAATTTACTTTAAATAACAACTAAAATACGAGGGCAGTTTGATAAGTCAGTGACTTTTTTAATTTCCCGCGCAGTTACTCCAAATGCAACAGTGCTGCCGCCGTCAACTATAATCTATCAGTGGGCAACTTTCTAATTTTGAGCAAACTACGTCGTGCAGTTGGTGTTTGATAGCCGTTCAAAGCAGACAACCTCGCGAATTTTTACGAAAATGGAAAAAAGTGAATTTCGTGTGCTGATTAAGCATTACTTTTTACGTAAAAAATCCATCACTGAAACTAAGGAAAGACTTGATAAATACTACGGGGACTCGGCACCATCAATTTCAATGGTTAAGAGGTGGTTTACAGAGTTCCGTTGTGGTCGTACCAGAACTAGTGACGCCGAACGTCCAGGTCGCCCAAAAGAAGTGATCACGCCGAAAATCGTGGATAAAATAAATGAAATGATATTGGATGATCGGAGAATGAAAGTGCATGAGTTGGCTTATGCTGTAGGTATCTCAACTGAACGGGTACATCATATTTTACACGAATATTTAGACATGAAAAAACTCTCTGCGAGATGGGTGCCGCGATTGCTCACACTCGACAATAAGCGCAATCGTGTGACCACTTCAAAAGAGTGTTTAGCGATGTTCAGCCGTAATCCGGACGAATTTTTGCGCCGTTTTGTTACTGTGGGTGAAACATGGATCCATCACAACACGCCAGAGACCAAGGAACAATCGAAACAGTGGTTTGCTCGGGGTGAACGTGGACCAAAGAAGGCGAAACAGAGTCGTCTGTCAGCCAACAAGGTCATGGCCACAGTTTTTTGGGATGTATGCGGTGTCATTTACATCGATTACCTCAAGAAAGGTAAAACGATCACCGGCGAATATTATTCAAAGCTTTTGAACAGATTTGAAGCAAAACCAGCCACATTTGGCAAGAAAGAAAGTGCTGTTCCATCAAGACAATGCACGTGTGCACACTTGTCTAGACACGATGGCCAAAATCCACGAATTGGGATACGAACTGCTACCCCATCCAGCAAATTCTCCAGATTTAGCCCCCTGCGACTATTTTCTGTTTCCAAACCTAAAGAAATGCTGGGCGGTAAGAGATTTGAGTCGAATGAAGAAGTCATTACCGAAAGAAACGCGTATTTTGAGAGCTTTGAAAAAACCTATTAATTGAAGGGAATAAATATCATCGTCCCATAGTGACTAATTCTGTGAATATCTGCATTCACAATGAATCACTAGTTAATGTTAGTGAAGCAAAAAATCTTGGTGTCTTGATGGATGTAGAGCTAAGATTTGAAAAGTTCGTAAATAAACTTCTACAACGTGCGTACTCTGCATTGAAAATCATTTATGGCAACCGACATTTTCTGCCTTATCATGTAAAAAAATCATTATGTGAATCTTTAGTGCTGTCAGTTTTCAACTATGCGGATGTTATTTATGGCCAATGTTTAACCACTCAATACAAAAACAAAATTCAAAAAGTTCAGAACTCGTGCCTCAGATTAATTTTTGGTATTCGTCGGAGACAAAGAATCTCATATAAACTTCAGGAAATTGGATGGTTGAACATGGAAAAAAGAAGGGTATTTCACGCAGTTTGTCTATTCCATAAAATAATTGTAACAAAAAAGCCTTCCTATTTACATAGAAAAATTACATATCGTACTGACATTCACAATTTGAATATTAGAAATAAAAATTTGCTCGCAGTGCCTAAATTCAAAACAGAAGTATTTAGACGGTCATTTAGATACCAAATTTTTCAAAGGTATAATTCTGTTCCCACCTCACTTAAACAATTAAATTCCATTAAATTCAAAAATAAATATAAAGAGTATTTGTTTGACTGTAATTAAAGTAAATTATTAAAATCTTGTAGAAAATAGGTAAACTACATTTTTATGTTAAGTATTCGTATTCAAATTATAAACGATAATTATGCAACGATCACACAGGTTTTGTTTTGTTTTCCTTCTTATTTTGACTGTCAGGGTTAAGTGGAAGAACATTTTCTGTGATGCATAGCATTGCAGACAATGAACTTCGCCTTTTATTTCTTGATAACTTATTGCATATATATCAATTATGTTTTATGTTTATTTAATGAAATAATAAAGACGATATTATTATTATTATCATAAAAAAATTAGGAAAACGCTGGACTAAATGTATCGAGCTAAAAGGTGATTATGTAGAAAAATAAAATGTTGCACTGTTGCATTTGGAGTAACTGCGCGGGAAATTAAAAAAGTCACTGACTTATCAAACCGCCCTCGTAGTTACACTAAAGCTCAAAAATAATGTAACATCCCTAATTTAACCTGTCGGACCACTTTTAATAGAAAAACTATATCTATTATTTTGTCAAAAAGAAAAAAAAAGTCTAAAAATTTTACCTGTAACTGATAAGGTCCGACGGGTGACTAAATTCCGGTGGTTGCCATGTGAAGGTCACCCAAGTGGCGCTGTGACTGGCAACCGCTAATGCATGAGGAGGAGACGTTACTCCGTTAACCCATTTGGATGCATCTGTAATCGTCAAATATTCTAAAATTGGCGAATATTTTTTTAGTAAACAAACTATTTCACACTGTTGAGTAACAATCTAAAATCGAAATTGTATCTGCACGACAATCAAAATTTCTCCAAACAAGAAATCACGCTGAAGACGTTGCTTCATTCGTATCTTATTTATAAACGAAATATATACAGTTTGTAAAGTATGAAATTAGAGAAGAGAGAATCCCTGCAGCTGGGGAAATATAAATTTTGCAACAACGCTTAATCCCTCTTTCCTACCGGGCGGCCGGCGAGAGGAAAAACAACTTTTTACGACATGTGCGTACCAAACGAGGGGCAGGAGGGGGCAGCGCCCCCCCCCTCTAACACCAAAAAAAAAATTATAATTATGGGGCTGCGTTTTAGACAACACCAAAACAAAATTAAATGTTATAAGTAATAAAACAAAACAAAATTGGGTAAGACGATGACAAATAATCAGTTGTTTACTACACTGAAATGATGTAAAAAAAATTTGGTTCCCAATCTATCAGGACTTTGTGCAAAAAATTAAAATAATAACCAAATACGAACCTTCTTTGAGTAGTTTTATCACAATAATTGAAGAGGGTAATGATGTTCCTTCTTTATTTCTCGATACAACAAATATATGATACATTTGCTTTTCTTCTAGACCAGTAATAGTTGCAGTTGTTAAAGTTGTATTCACACTCTATATAAACAAAAACAATTAGATACATTAAATGAAAATTGGTGTAACTATTCAATGTGCTTAGAGGTACCCCTTAGAGAAGAAAGCATAACAAACTGCGAGGTGCTGATTAAAAAAAGATTGGACCAAGTAAATGAGTTTTTATACTTGGGTTCAAAGTTCACGTGAGACATAAAGAATGACTGTTATATTGAGCGAAGGGTATTGGTAGGGAAACAATTGAATTGAGCATAACTTCATGAGCAGCCAGAAAAAAGGCACGACTGGCAGTGCATACAGGAGTGCCAGTCCCTACACTTATGTATGGTGGTAAATATTAGTTTTGGCAGAAGCATAAAAAAAGATCAATGCTGCCGAGATAAGTAGTCTAAGAAGTATATCTGGAGTGACTCCAATGGATAAAATAAGAAAAAGTGGGAATAAAGAACGATATGGTGTAAAAGAAGATAATATGGTAACAAAAATAGATAAAGGAATTTTTAGATGATTTGATGAAAGAAGATTGTCAAAACAGATTTATAAGGCGAGTGTAAATGGGCAAGTCGGGGTAAAATTTGAAAAAATGTAGTAGCCACAGAAATGTTCATTAAATTTTAACAGGTCATTAAAAAACACTAAAATAGTCCTATATTGATAAACATTTTAGCGCGGAAACGTTTGAAAAATACTTTTTTGTGTGGTAATACTAAAGTATTTGGTAAGTACTTAATATGGTAACCACTTCAAGAGTATTTCGTGTAACAAGTTTTTACATCGATCAAACTCTTAAAATTCCTCGCACTTTTTTGCAACACAATTTACACATTGTAATTCACCTATTTTACACATTTTTTACAATTATTTAACGGAATAATTAAACGTCAATAATTCGAAAGAAATTAATCATTATTTGATAGACATAGACTATCAACTTGTTTGACAAATGACAGTCTTCCAAACTCGAAGTTGGAATTTCGACGTTGCCAGAGTGCGCGTATATCTTTCTTTACCACTTTTAAACGTTTCCGCGCTAAAATTTCTATCAGTAGATTAATTTTAATGATCTGTTAAAATTTGCTGAACATTCCTTTGGCTACTACATTCCCGAATTTTTCCCAAGTCGGTAGAGGTCGACCTCGGCGAATGTATCTCGATCGAAATTGTTTTAAAGAAAGGCCAGCCAAGAGTACCAACAACCGACGAGCATATATGAGAGCTCGATGAAAGTAGAAGAAGTGAAATACGTGTGTAAGAACCATATCAAATGGAAAGAAGTACTCCCTGCCTTACTCTACGTGAAAAAGGCTTAACTATATGTATGTATAAACATATGGGATACCCATGGTTTCTGACGTATCTTTATTACCTGATCAAGTTTTGATACTGTTTCGTACATGGAAGTGTTATCCACTTTTTGGTAATACACCACGTAATCTGATACGTCCGTGGAATTTTCTGGAGAGTTCCATTCTAATAAAATGCTGCGCTCATCAACTATGACAGCATGTAGACCTGAAATAGGGCCTGGCAATTTTCCAGCACCTAAAATATACCGCCATTTACATTAAATCAACACAAATACAAAGGCGTGTGTTCAAAAGTATCCAATCAGCGATAAAAGAGGATGAATTTTTTTGTAAAAAAAATGTATTATCTTACCTTCTTCGAAACACTGAGCAATGTTGCCAATATAGGGCACGCAACTGGTGGTACTCGTGGAAAAGGAGCTAAGTAGCACACCGTTACAAACTGATAAACATCCGGATGGCACTCCTCGCCGATGGCAGCAGGTGGCGTGATTACGTCCTCCAGCTGCGCACTTCAGTATTTTCTGGAAATCGCCCTTGCATACGCCAGCCAAGGCTTTGATGTCCGTCATATTGGCGTCATAGGAACAAATTGGTAAGCAGACTGTGTTGATTTGAGCATCCATACAACACGCTGTCACATTGTAAGCCAGCGATTCTTCAAGCTTATCCTCAACCAACTAAAATAAAAGCATAAATCAGCAGTACGAATAAAACATTTTTATTGGACCCTTGTGTTAGTTACGTATCCAAATATGAACGTCAAGGCGTAGAAATCTTCTAGTCGTACTCATATTTGACAATTACTAATGTCAAAGCAAAACATGTTTCGTAGGTTTTAAGCAAATTTTTGTAAATTAAAAATGGAAGTAGAAAGAGATAGGCTTTATTCGTCGAAGCCTTCCGAACGTAATTCGATGCCCTATGCAAAAAGCAAATCCCCACCAGATACTGAAAAGGTACAAATATTATTTTCCTAGTGTAATTTAATTTAAATGTTTGCTTGATTGGCAAAACTATAACCTTGAACTTTCAAGTTCAATAAAGTATTTATACAGCATAAAAAAGTATCCACTATCGTCAACTTTTACTAGTTAGACCATGAGGACAACTGTATCAATGAAAAACATGTTGGTTTTTGATTAAATGTTAGCATCTGAATCCGAAAATGATTCAAGCTTTTGTCCATCACTTCAACTTTTTAAGCTATGGGATACATTTTCTTGTGATCATACTAGTACTAAGGTTTTTTTACCGTTTGGTATTAAGATAAGAACTTTTCCCGAAGTGTTCAATTTGATGTTTCAAAAATAAATCAGCCATCATATTTACCATTTACTATCTACCATGCTTTTATGATCTTCTTTTTAAGGTTCCGAGACCGATTATTAATCGTTGGCTCTCATTTTAACTACCATACTAACAATCACGGTCTTATTTACAGCCGCGCGAAACAAGTCTGCTGAAGTTTTTCCGAAACATTGGCAGATATTCTTGAGCTAGGAAGTAGTACGGCGAACAACACTTCTTTTTTTTATGATTTTTACTTGCATAACAAGTTGTAATATCTTGTACTTTTCTGGTTGGCGCATTACATGGCCAAAGTATTCCAATTTACGTCTTTTAATTGTATTTACTATGATCTTAGGATCTTTAAGATCTTCAAAACTGTTTATTATTGCTTGCAAGACGACTTTTTTAAAAAGTCAGCAAAATGGTTATTTAGAAAATGCTGCTAGACAATTTGATGTGATTCTGAACTCGTGAATTTGCAAGAAAGTCTGACGAAATTTGGATTTTTGTTATGGTTTCAATAAAATGTTCATTTTAACGAGCTGCCAAATCTGGATCGCAAACACACCGACTATTATTTTTTCAAAAGACATACTAAGAATGAGATATTTGAGACAGTCTCCCTCAGTTGGCAAAGTATTACAAGATCCAGTTTTACAAACGAAGATAGTAATAAATTGCTTTTGTCGATAATAAACTGATGTAGATAGTTTAAACACCCGATTAGGGGTTATATTTTGGCATTCAAAATGACTGCAACCAATTCAGTAGCGACGCGTGACTTTTTCTAAAGTGTTACCAAAACCAGATGTAAAAAATTTTATTTAAAAAAAAGTTTATTTTGAACCTCCCAAATAAAAGTTTTTGCTTATTTAAGGTATATTATTTAAACTTTTTTTTAAATTATTTCAAGTAAAAATTGCTGGACTTGGTCACTTGATATATCTCATCGTCTTATGACGATGACCAAGAGTTTTCACTATACCAACTAAATTTAAAATATCAAAGTACTTTTTTAAATCTCGCTTTAAATCTCTCTCTCTCTCTTTCTCTCTTTTTCTCTCTGTAGCTTTTACAACCACGGGTGGGTCTTAGCTGACTTTACGATTTGCCTTCATTGGTTTCTCTTCATCATAAGATTTTCAACTTTTTAGCATTAAAGATATTTAGAGTCCGGTCCATCTTAGTTTTTCAGCTGTAACCATGTTGACGATATTTGGTTGACGGTGTATATTTTCCAGTTCTCTGTTGTTTTTGATCCGGTACTGTTCTGAGTTTTGGTCCTTCACTGGCCCATATATATTCCGAAGGATTTTTCTTTTTGCTATTCTTAGTCGGTTTTCATTTTGTTTTGTTATGATCCACGTTTCGCACGCAGTTGTTGGTACTCTTGACCTGGTCTTTCTTCAAAACAATTTTGATCTGATCAAGATATGTTCGCCGAGATCGACCTCTACCGACTTGTCCATTCACACTCGCCTTATAAATTTGTTTCGTAAATCTTCCTTCATCCATCCTTTATACGTGTTTAAACCATCTAAGCATTCCTTTATCTATCTTTGTAACCGAGTCACTCCAGCTATACTTCTCAGACCACTCATCTCCGCAGCATTAATCCTATTTTTATGTTTCCGTTGTGTAGAGGTGTCCGTTAACAAAAGTTTTACTATAGTTTTATTAAAAGTAGATCATCCACTGTATAACTGTAAAGGCTTTTTCCCATGGGATGCTGACTACATGAAGTAATTTACAAATGTTACTATATTTTTTTATTGGTATAAGTACCCTTTGCTCTGGTATTGGACAGTGACGGGTTTTCTTAATTTTTCTACCTGCTCCAATCCCGAACATTGTTTTTCTTGTACTGACTCAAGATTAGTGTTAAAATATTGTAGTTGGGTAAACCAGAAGTAAATCTTATTCAAGATTTTTTCGGATATTATTACAACGAAGACGGTACTTGCTGCAGAATTAAAAGATTCACTTGGACAAACAATAATAAAATACAAGTACAGGTCATTAATTACGGAGCAAGGATAATATCCATGAAGTATCCAGACAGAAGGGGCGATGTCGATGATGTAGTTCTGGGTAATTACAATAATCAATTTGTTTACACAATATTTCCAAATATAAAACATGAATAAATTTTTTTTATTTTTATCTGTCATTTATGTGTTAAAATCTTTAACGTCGTGATTTTAGGTTTTGATGATCTAGCTGGCTACATCTTCTATAAAAAATATTACTTTGGAGCGACCATCGGACGAATGACAAATTGCGTGAAAAAAGGTACTTTTAAAATACAAAAAAAAGAGTACTTTTTAACACCAAACACCAAAACCGGTCACCATACAAACGGTGGGTCTGAAGGATTCGATCAAGTAGTTTGGAAAACCTACGTAAAGGGCAAAAAAGTAAATAATTTATCATTTTTATTATTATTTAACACAAGTAAATAATAGTTTATTCTTTAACAAACGTATAATTATGGTCCATCAATGACACTCCTAACATCGCTCTCTTTATCTTCCTTTGTACTATTTTGATTTTATTTCGAGATTATTTAATAAGCGTCAGTGTCTCAGCACCATAAGTCAGAACCGGAAGAACATACTGGTCATAAACCTTGCGTTTAAGGCATACGGGAATGTTGGATGTAAAGACGTGGTTCAGTTTTCCATAAGCAGCCCAAGTCAAAACAATTCTCCTGCTAAGTTCGTGTGTTTGGTTGTCTTTATTTACTTTTATTTTATGACCCAGGTATTGATAAAAGGAAACCTGTTCTATTGGGGTACCGTTCGACATAATGCAATTGCTCATTACAAGGTTTGTCATGTATTTAGTTTAAGATAGGTTTATTTCCAATCCCACCTGACGTGAAACGTTGTTAAGTTCCTCCAGCATTCTACATGCATCGTCTATTCAGTCTTAAGACTATGTCGTCCACAAATCGTAGATGACTCAACTGTTCTCCATCAACATTGATACCCTGATATAGCCTCCCCCCCCCCCCAAAGTAACAGATAAGTAACGAACAATAGAAACGGCCCTCAGTATCCGGCAGCCTGCAGACCTTTGTTACAATGGTCCTTAATTAACATTTATATTTTATTCACAAAATAACCATAAATATTATATTTGCATTTTTCATATCATAACCAAGGTCCGATAAAGAAACTTTTTTCATTTAAATTTTTACTTTAAACATATTTTTACACAAGTTACGATAGTCCTCATAGTCCTTTTCCAGGTCGCACTATTGGGGACCACAAAAAGCTCTGACAGTATGCATCCTTACATCATTACTTCACCATCAGTACTTTTATGTACTTAGGCATCTTCTTAGCAAAATGTTAATTTAATTTTATAAGTAAGAATAGTATTTTTCAGGTAATAATGAGTCATATGAGTCCCAGCGGAGAACATGGTTACCCTGGTAATCTTTTGGTAAGAATATCTTTCGAATTATCAACAAGAAACGAATTCAGTGTGAGCATGGAAGCTTTCACGTCAGAACCGACAATAGTGAATTTGTCGAATTTGTTGTACATTAATTTGGCAGGCCATCATAGTGGAGCAAACGGGTTATACAAACATGTGATTAACATTAATTGTAACTGTTTTACCAAACAAGATGACGATGGATATTGCACCGGAGAAATAATGAACGTAGCCCATACCAGATTTGATTTTCAAACACCAAAAGTATTGGGAAAATATATTGGACTCGTGCCAAATGATGGTTTGTTATATAATACAAGGTCCCACTTCAATATTCTCTTATTTTTAAAAACAAGAAGAAGTCACAAGGAGGTAGATTAAGTAAATATAGTGGTGGGCAAGGATAGAAATTTGTCTTACGACTAAAAAGTACTTCACAGAGAAATAATTGTGATCAAGTGCATTGTCCTACTGAAAAATTCAAACTTTCTTTTGTCACAAATTAGGTCGACAATACTATAGTCTAACAACCACAAATTCTACTTTATTTTTGGCCATATTTGATGACACTCGGATTCAACTTGCGCACGCTACGCGATGTAGCGATCATGGGTTGCGATGCTCTCTACTAAACTCTAACTAAACGTAATCATGACTAAACATTTTTTAAAAATCAGCATGACTGTGAGCGTGTGAGGTTAGGTATTTTTGATAAAGTTAAGTTTTTGTAGCCAACTTTTATTATTTAAAAATATTATTTTGGTAATCTTGCAGTTATGTTTCTTAATCTGTCGGTTAGTGCGTATTTTAGCTGAAGTGATCAAGATACTCGTAGAATAAATGATGAACGATTTTGTGAAGATTGCAAAAAAACTTCTTCGATTTGTTCCAACTTAGCTGACATACAGCCCTAAATAAAGCCTATATTATAGAGGGAAGACTCCGGAATTATCAATGATAGGCAATATGGCTTCCGCCATCAGAGATCAACTGGTGACCTGCTCGCATACGTCTCACATATATGGCAGCTATCTATTGAAAAGTTTGGAGAAACTTTAGCTGTGGCATTAGATATCTCCAAGGCGTTCGATCGAGTTTGGCACCAGGGACTTCTCGCCAAGCTTTCATCTTATGGCTTGCCCCCTCAGCTGTGTTCTCTGCTTGCTAGTTTTCTTTCAAACAGGTCTCTCCATGTAGTGGTCGATGGAGTTTCATCTGACACTCTACTCATAAATGCTGGTGTTCCGCAAGGATCCATTCTAGCACCAAAACTATTTTTACTTCACATCAACGACCTATTGAAAGCAACTTCATGTCCCGTACACAGCTTTGCCGATGATAGTACCCTCCATACCGCTTTCTCTTCCAGGGCCCCTATATCAGCCCGTCAAACCAAAAATGAACGAGGAAGAAATGTTAACAATATAAATATGGACTTAGCAACAATTCTCGAATGGGGATCCAATAACTTGGTAGAATTCAATGCAAACAAAACACAAGCATGTCTTTTCTCTAGAAAAGCCGATCTCACTGTGCCTAACATAACTTTGTCAGGAGTAACCATACCACTGAAGTCATCCATATCGATGCTTGGTATTACTATCAGCAATAACCTTTCCTGAGAAAATCACGTGAGGTCCATTGCCAAAAGTGCATCCCAAAAACTTGGTTTTTTGTTTCGTGCCAAGAGCTATTTCACCTCCAGTCAGCTGCTTATGATCTATAAGGCACAGATCCGACCTGTACTGGAATACTGTTCCCATATTTGGAGTGCAGCACCTAAACATATCCTGAAGCTACTGGATTCTGTCCAAAAAAGGGCAATTCGTCTCGTCGGTGATGCCTCGCTTACAAACTCGCTCACTTGTCTGGAACACCGTAGAAAAGTTGGCGATTTGTCTCTATTTTATAGATATTTTCATGGGCGATGCTCTTCTGAAATATCAACAATCGTTCCTCCTTTGGCAGTCTCTTCGAGATTAACCCGTCAAGTTCAGTCTTCACACCCCTTCGTGGTCACTTTGGAGACCTGCAGAACTCGCGTCAGGACACGTGACCTGATCGAAAATTTGTAAGACGGTACCAAGGTATTTTAGGTCGGACGGAAGACTGACCGGTTTTAACTCGTGAAAATGTTACTTTCATAGCTCCGTAATTTTGTTTAAAACAGACTAGGTTTTTTATACAATAAACTCGAATACGTTTTAAATAAATATTTTCTTTAACCGTTGACGCATGTCATGGACTTTATTTACTTTGTTTATATATTATTAATAGAAATAAAACGTACCCGAAGCTTCGTAGATCGCGTTTAAAAAAGTATTCGTTGATTCAGCGATATTCTCGTCGATTAACCGATATAATTTTCGATATTTTTTTTAAGTTACTGTCATATCGATAGCCGTACGCATTAACGGAAGTATCTTTTATACAAAAAATATATCACAAATGAACAATAATCATTATAAGAAGAATAGTACGCTATACGAACCCGACATGTCTACCTTGTTGCTTCGAATAAGTGTGTATCGTGTATAAAATACTAACAATATTGTGATAAAAAAGAAACAAACATAATTTAAGTAATTAATATATCTTTATATTAAATTAAATTAAATATTAATGATTCATTCAGTCAGTCAGTGTCCGGCCGTCCGTCAGATCGGTCGGTCATGATTTTTTTTGATTTTTTGATTTTTGTAGTACGACAAAACGCACAACATACTCATAATTCGATGCAATATTTATCTTGTATGTAGGTAGCAGCATGATTTATTCGCCAAAATACCCTTGTGTATTGCCTCATTATATATAGACGACATACTCGGCTTAAAATTTTCCGCAATACTATCATTTAAGAATTTGAAAGTTTATTCTTAAAAGGGATAAATCATCTTCTCGATTTGTTTCGTTATGTTTATATTTTTTTATATAATACTTTTATAATAGGTAAGCATTTAATTATAATTATGGTTGTTCCCCATAAATTATTTCTTTATCGATGAAATATTTTAAATAAATTTTTGAAGTGAAAACTTCTTTAGCGGCGTTTTACACTTTTTTTGTAATGGGTAAAAACTCGCGTCAGGACACGTGACCTGATCGAAAATTCGTAAGACGGATGGAGAGTAGTCAGCTGGCGTGGCGTAGGAGAGGGAGTATCCCCCTCTCTTTCTACGGCGCGGCTAAAATGTATGCCTGCGCCGGCTGTTTCGTTTAGGCGGCGCAGGGCGCACAACGTTAATACTTAAGTTTTCACTTCTGCCGGCACTGCCAGAGTGCAACCAGTAAAATTTTTTTTCCTCAGAATTGTTATTAACTTTTTATGTGAGTTTATGAAAATAGCTATTAATTTGAGTTATGCCTTTTAATATAATTTCATTTCCAAGCTTGGTACTTATAAAATTTGCATCATAAATCATAGTAGAATTTGTGGTCGCTAGACTCTTGTGTCGACAACGCCCACACGTTCTTACAATTTTCCAAAAACTTGATATTTTGATGGACATTCTGCCTTTTTGAAGATTTCTTCTGTTTTATTTACACTGTTATCAATTTTAAACGTTTTTACGTTAATCATTTTACACTCATTATTGGCCTCTGTTGACCTCTTTAGCCATTTAAAAAATTTCTCTGTACACATTTTTTAACATTCGACATGTCTAAGGCAACAATTCCTTAACATTTATTGTCAAACCTTGTATTTATCCAGTTCAATGTTTATATTACTTTTGATGTCGTCCACTGTTTTTTAGTTGACACTTTTTAATGCAGATTTTACCCATTTTTGGAATCGTTTGCCATTGAAGAATAAGAGCGAATTTTTTTCATAGGATTTGACCAAAACCTGTGCATTAATAAAGGATGCGATCAGGAGGAGACTTTCGTAGCCAGGCTCGCCCACTACCCCAGCGGAAGAATGTTGGAAATATACAGCAATCAATACGGCGTCCAATTTAACACCGCTAATCATTTCGGGTTTGGTCATAGAATATCGACGGATCAAATTTTAAAACTTCCCGCACCCACCATTAAAACGTTAGCGCCAGCGTTCACAGAGCCCGAAGATATTAGCTTAAGAATAATCGATTACTTGCATGCTAAAATGTTGATAGAGCTACGAGAAGAAGAGGTTGCCCGTACACAAAATATCCGATATTACAATATAAAATCTTTGATCTTTCTTTTCAGGAAACCTACTACGCTGGGTTTAGGGAATTTATACAAATCCTAAAGAAATTTGCTTACAAGAATACTCCTCTTAACGTGACTCAGGGTCTTGGTGCTAACACTATGACTAGTGGACTTAGGTCTTCGTTGGCAAAGCGAACTTCGAGCATGAGACCATCAAAATTATCTCTAGGAAAAACTTCGGTTAGCTTCGAAGATGACTTACGGTTTTTTACCTGCACTCCCAAGCAAATGACGTACCTGCAAACACTTCAAGAAGTTCTTATGGGTAAAAAGATCAAAACACCACAATCTATGTACATAAATACTAGGGTGTTTTTTTTTGCGACTATTTTTTTTTCGCTTTCGTCCTGAAATTTTGTCGGAAATATCCCAAAAAAATGTCCCTGAAAGTTTGAGCTCTTAATATTAATATTCAGTACTCGCTCACAGCGTGTGTAGATTTAACATTTAAATTAGACGTTTTTTTTTTAATTTTTATAGCTCACCAGCATTGTATGGTATCACCTCGCCCAAAGTCGGTATTTTTTTAGAATTGTATGCTCTTCAAAAGTGCCCATTGTGGTCCAGTGAACGCAGATTCAGCCCCCTGTTTTGCAAGGGTGTCGGGGGACCCAGAACAGAAGTGAAACTTCACTCTCTTTACATTGAAACAAAATTTATCCAAATTATAAATATTTTTAATTGATTATAAATGACAATAAATTATAATACATGCATCATTAAGCATTGTATATGGAGTGGTGGGAAGGAGGTGAAGCAGAAGAGAAAAAAGAACGAAGTGGGATCGGAGTGGATACGGCTCGTATTTTCGTAAGATTCCAAAGTGATGACGTCACGCTTTTGCCGATTCACTTTCTGTAGTAAAAGTTTCACTCAAAAAAATTCCATACGCTCTTACAGTTGCTGCAGTATGTGGGCATTATTATCCTGCATGTAATGCAAAACAACATTGCAGCATTGACAAATGGAGAGACAACAGTTCTAATATACGGTCAATATATTAAATTTGGTAAAAAGTACCTTGCACAAAGACATCAACAGTGCGACGGTGAAAAATTATTCCAGCCCACATCATAACTTGCAGACCACCATATGGACAAACACCCTTAACATGTTTGAGTCTCTTTTGTCGAACAGGTCCTCTCACTCTTCTTCCGTGCCCACCTTAATCTTAATCCATGATGAGTATTAGGGTGGGTCGAAAAAAACTTTTTAATTTTTTTTCTTTAGTTACTATAAAAATATCGTCCAAGATGACGAAAAAATATTCTGGTAAGTTTGAGCTCATAATATTAATATTTAAATGTCACTATATGTCACAGTATATGTATTCAATTCCACTGGCTGATAATTTGTTTAAGCGTAATAAAATTGTAATTAAAAAAAACAATTTTTCCCGTGTTATTTAAATGGAAAATTAAAAATCAGGATGAGCGACATCTACATATTCATATCAAGAATTTTTTTTTCGTCATTTTGGAAGATATTTTCATGGTAACTAAAGAAAAAATGATTATACATGACTTTTATGATTTGTTTTAAAAATTAGAAGAAATAGAATTTGTTTTATTTAGGCGAGTGCTTCGACGAATCAGCAAATTGGCTCGTTTCCGTGATAGAAAAGCTAATTTACTATTCCACCAAAAATGCGGAAAAAACTACTTTAAAACCTGCGACTAAAAGGCTGTCCAATGTTTCTGGTTCTGCTCAAAGTACCAAAACGGAGGAAAGTAATCACATTCCAGCGAGCTTTTCAGTTGCCGAGCCATCAGAAAGATCATTCTCCGAAATAGAAAAGCCTGTTTTGGAAAAACCTACAGCAGCAAACGCGTCTGCTGAAAAGTTAGTGTCGGAAGTACGCGAAAGTCATGTGAGCTATAAAAAACAAGATACGTCGAATGGTCTTGTTGAAGAGAAACCCGCCAACATTAGTGAGCAAATAAACAAAAATATTCCTACGAAATTGCCGCAGGTGCCTCCAAAGAGAAATGTCATTCCTTCGTATTATAAATCTTGCGACGAAATTATCGGAAAAGAAAGAAAACTGTACAAAATGCACGGTGGTGAGTACTAAAATTAACCGTTAATTTACTAATAATCACAGTTATTCCAAATGTTTAAGGTGTGGCTTTACAAACGCAAAATTATCCGAATTGCGCAAATTTTGACAATTTTCCAAAATGCGTTTTGCTTCCCGGTGAAAAATACAAGAACACGATAATCTATAAATTTTGGATCAGACCAGGTAACCCCAAAAGGTGGATGAAGCGAAACAAGTTTGAAGTGTACAATAATTGGACGAAGAAAAATAGCGAAGCCAGAGAATAATGGCCAATTTTTTTTTACCTGTGAATGCTTTTCTAGTACCAATTATACTTTTGTGTCTTCTCCTTAAATCCTACAATTTTTATAATAATTCAATGCGCAATTCCATCTCTTAAGTAACCCTTATTGGGTGATAACCCAATCCTTTATTTTACCCTTCTTTCCCACATAAAAAATAAACCTAAAAGAAAGAGGGGTCGAAAATGGCAACAAAGTCTACCCAGTATTAAAAAAATATATTAGAAACTATATAAAAAAAGACAAGAAAAAAAGTTGTACGAAGAGCGTAAAAATATAGCAAAAAATGTCAAAAAAATAAAACTGGAAATTCATTCGTTTGAAAAAAATTGGTTTACTATGACAAAGAAAATATGAATTATAAACTATTTTAAATCCCAAACTATATTTGGACCTGTCGCTTTCTGCAGATAAAATTTTTAATGAACAATAAATTAATTCTCCTCGCAATATAATTTCCAAAAATTTGGATCAGAAAAAAAAGATATGCATTTTTTAACTGAGTGAGACACAACTTTATTATATGTTTAGTATAGTTTCAAAATTTTATGACCTCGATGACTTACTGCTAACACTAAGTATATTAGTGCCAGAAGGAGGTTCAAGATCAACTAGTTACGGAAAAGACAAATACAAAAGTTTACAATATTACTTAAAATAAAATAAAATTTCTTCGTTTTAAAAAATATTGGTTATCTATGACAAAGAAAATATGAATTATAATCTATTTTAAATCCCAAACTATATTTGGACCAAATTTGGATCAGAAAAGAAAGATATTCATTGTTTAACTGAGTGAGACACAACTTTATTAGACAAAGTTTTAAAACTTTATGACCTCGATGACTTACTGTTAATAGTAAGTATATTAGTGCCAGAGGGACGTTTAAGATCAACTTCAGTTACGGAGAAGACAAATATAAAAGTTTACAATATTACTTACAATTATGGTAGTATCAACTATAACAATAATTAATATGAATCTTTTTGTAATCTTAAAATTTTCTACCGAATACCATTCGTGCTTTAAAAATTAACCAAATCATTCCGAAATAAACCATGTCTTTTTGAAAAAACTGCACTCGGTTATTTTTTTCGTTGTTTTTTTTATAAATAAACCAAACCACAGTTTTGCAAAAATTCAGATGACAGTAATTATATCATTAAAATCTTTAAACAGTAATGCCACACAAAGCAAAATTTCAAATAGGAAACCAGTTGTTTGGTTATCTTCAAAAACACGCCATTTAACAAATATTTTCTTTAATAATTAAACCTGGTATACTTTTTTCTACGTTATCTTGATCTTCAATTTACATCTTTTGTAGCCAATTTCAGAATTGAATTGTTTGCTGATCATCTGGTTCTTTTTGGATTAACTTAGAGTCTTAGTGGATCATTTTTTTCTACTCTAAGAATCTTAGTTTTGAAAAAAAATTTTAGAGTCTCCTTTTTATCTGGGCTTAAACTACAACACCTGCATTGAATACACATTTTAACTGTAACAGTTAGATTGTAAAACTTACTCACGTGTAGGAGAGCTTAAGAGCTTGAGTTTTTACATATTGATCCAGTAACAAAAAGTTTCCCAAAATACCAACACTTGTCTGACTGGAATACCACTTGCTATCAAAACTGGATTTCACATTAAATGAATCCGAATTGGATAAACCACCATGTTTTTCAAGATAAACGTAAATATTAATATAGAAAAAAATAAAGATAAAAAATGAAGCTTACCTTGCTTCCAGTTCTAAAGGTCAATATACTGCTAGGAGTTCCAATACCGTGCGTGTTGGCAGCTTCCACGTAGACCTCATAATCCGTCTCGCTGTTCAAATTTTCGACGATATAAGGACTGTGAACCTTTTTAATGATTTTATAATCGGTTAGTTCTTCATCGACGTCCCGTATGAAAACGTTATAATATAAAACTGTGTCTCCGAGCGTTTTCGGTGGGGACCAATGGAGAATAGCGAACTCCGTTTCTATATTTGTCACGTGGAATTGTGTGGGAGAAGTAGGAAGTACTCCATACCCTTGAAGAAGGCAGTTGGTGTATTCGCTCATATAGCGGAGACATCTGAAACAGTTAAAATAAAATCATTGTCAAAGCCTGAGCAAAAAGCATTGGATGGAGATCGCTAGAGCCATCTACATTTTTTTACTGAAAATATTGAAAACGTAATGTGTGCCTTCATCGGATGACAGGTAAAACTATATTTTTATCCATTTTTAAAATCAAACCTTTTTTATTCATCATTTGTAACGAAACAGAAAATAAAAATTATGCGAATTCTACGACACTTTCCATAGAATTGAATACAATCTGATTTTGGTTGGTAATAAATAGAAATTACTATAATTTTTGTCCAGTTCGATTATTTTATGCATTAAAATCAAAAAGAGAACACATAGAAATTGACCGTTGTTTTTTAACTGTCAATCCATTTTGGAAAATAAGAAATTATTGTATCAAAAACATACCTGTGGGACAAAACGAGATACCAAAGTGGAATAAGAAACAGGCATACCAGATGGGACTAGACGTGGAAAAAAAAAATTACCAATCACACATTGAGGGCAACAGCGGTGTCAAATTTGGTATTGAGCCGAGTTGCTGAGCAAGAACAGGACATGACAACTCCAAATCTATTGCGAGCTATCTAAAGATAGATGAAAAACACCATCAGGCTGTCGCTGAAAAAATGCGTGGCAATGAAAATCTACAACCATGCGTGCCAGAAGAAGGTTCAAGATCAACTGCAGTTACGGAAAATACAAATTCAAAAGTTTACAATATTACTTACAATAACTGTAGTATCAACTAAAACGATAAATAATGTGAATCGTTTTGTATTCTTAAAATGTTTTACCGACTACCATTCGTGCTTTAAAATTTAACCAAATCATTTTGAAAAAAAAATGTTTTTTTGAAACTTTAATAACAGAATTTAAATTAAAATAAACTCTTTAAATTTCTGTTAATAGCAAAAATTATAAAATACAGCCTTTCGTTCACTGTTATAATACAAAGTGGTTGATAGCTAATAAAATACGATGGCAGTTTGATAAGTCAGTGACTGAATTTCCCGCGCAGTTACTCCAAATGCAACAGTGCTGCCGTCAACTATAATCTATCAGTGGGCAACTTTCTAATTTTGAGCAAGCTACGTCGTGCAGTTGGTGTTTGATAGTCGTTCAAAGCAGACAACCTCGTGAATTTTTACGAAAATGAAAAAAAGTGAATTTCGTGTGCTGATTAAGCATTACTTTTTACGTAAAAAATCCATCACTGAAACTAAGAAAAGACTTGATAAATACTACGGGGACTCGGCACCATCAATTTCAATGGTTAAGAAGTGGTTTACAGAGTTCCGTTGTAGTCGCGTACCAGCACTAGTGACGCCGAACGTCCAGGTCGCCCAAAAGAAGTGATCACGCCGGAAATCGTCGATAAAATCCATGAAATGATATTGGATGATCGGAGAATAAAAGTGCGTGAGTTGGCTCATGCTGTAGGTATCTCAACTGAACGGGTACATCATATTTTACACGAATATTTGGACATGAAAAAACTCTCTGCGAGATGGGTGCCGCGATTGCTCAACCTCGACCATAAGCGCAATCGTGTGACCACTTCAAAAGAGTGTTTAGCGATGTTCAGTCGTAATCCGGACGAATTTTTGCGCCGTTTTGTTACTGTGGATGAAACATGGATCCATCACAACACGCCAGAGACCAAGGAACAATCAAAACAGTGGGTTGCTCGGGGTGAACGTGGACCAAAGAAGGCGAAACATAATCTGTCAGCCAACAAGGTCATGGCCACAGTTATTTGGGATGTACGCGGTGTCATTCACATCGATTACCTCAAGAAAGGTAAAACAGTCACCGGCGAATATTATTCAAAGCTTTTGAATAGATTCGACGGTGATTTGAAGCAAAAACGGCCGCATTTGGCGAAGAAGAAAGTGCTGTTCCATCAAGACAATGCACGATGGCCAAAATCCACGAATTGGGATACGAACTGCTACCCCATCCAGAATATTCTCCATATTTAGCCCCCTGCGACTATTTTCTGTTTCCAAACCTAAAGAAATGGCTGGGCGGTAAGAGATTTAAGTCGAATGAAGAAGTCATTACCGAAACAAACGCGTATTTTGAGAGCTTTGAAAAAACCTATTATTTGGAGGGAATAAAAAAAATTAGAAAAACGCTGGACTAAATGTATCGAGCTAAAAGGTGATTATGTAGAAAAATAAAATGTTTATTTGCGGAAAAAAATTTGTTTTATTCAAAAAGGCACTGACTTATCAAACCGTCCTCGTACCTACATTATTTTAGACGAACAAAATTTATGCTTTCGGAAATATTTCCTATGGTAATTCAAGCACTAGGGAGATTACTAGTGATAGTTTTTGGCAGCATGGGTGTAGCGGAACCAGGTTGAGTTTCGATAAATCACGTAAATCACGTATTTTCGTAAGTTAAGAACAGGACGACTTGATATTGCTATCAGTGATTTATTCACAGTTTGTAATGTATCGCCCATCTCTAGCGTTTACAGGTACTTTTTCACAACTTTACACAACATTCTGAGATATCTTACTCCAGCAGGAGCCTTTTAACTTTTAACTGGCAATATAGTTAGTTGTATATCATTGTATTTATTATAAAAGCCATGTGGGTATTTAGGCAACCAACATTTAAGGTTCGTAATGTAGGTTGCATACGTTTAATTTTTTAGTATTGGTTTTTAGCAGAGATCGTGGATCCTGAACCGTGGCCTGCATTTATTTATTAAAACCTGAATAGATTATATAATTTACAATCCTACAGAGATAAACATAGTTTATCAATTTGCAGTCTGGTTACTTAAAACTAGTAACAAATTTTGCATTTTTTTTATATTATAATAAATTCCTTATGTTAATTATAATTTTATTACACCATCATATTATTTTATAAAACCTCATTCCTAATAAATGTATATTATTAGCAATAACACTAACTCATTACATTTAATTTAAATTTAGTGGACTTTTTATTTATTTTCGAGATTTTAAGATCATACTATTTCATTAAATATCTTTACAGCTTTGCAATGGTTATTTTTGTCACAGCTTTTTGTTTTTACGTAGTGGTATATACAGGATGTTAAAAAAAGGTGGCTCCGTTGGTAGAATAGGTAAAACACTGCAAAATAAGTTGGGTATTTTGGGTATTCAAGACACAGGGTGCTGAAAGAAAAATTTTAACACATTTTTTACGATTATGTCAAAACTACTGGCAACATTGTAATGATATTTTGTATGCATATGTTTTGGAAGCTGACACATCCCATGAGTTGGTTTTATATCTGACTCTCATAGAGGGCGCTAGTTACACGATTCGTACCGAGTAGTTAAATAGACAGGTAGCCTCATAAATGTTTAAGGTATTATAAAGAGCACTAATAAATTGATCTGAGTCATTGGAGAAATAAGTTTCATTCTCGCGTAATTTCGACGTGAAGTGGTCAATGGAAAACATAGCCTAATAATTTTTTATGAGATTGTGATGATATTTTAGTAAAATTTCTTGTGAACTTTCTTGTGAAATTTGATATTAACGTTATCGATTACTTTTATTTCTGCTATCAAATAAGGCTATGAACTTATTTAAATACTAATTTCATATTACTTGTGATTTACTGTATAATAGGAGAAAATGATAGTTTACATCAAAATCATGCTTAAAATCTGAGTAATTTTGTTGCCAGGTATCAGAATAATTCTTTATATATAAATGTTAATGAAGACATACCTTTGAATACAAATTCTTTACATGATATATCTATCGCATTAAAAGATTTTTTACTTTTAAATAATTCATAGTCAAAAATATGAATCAAGGTTAAAAAATTCGAAGATTTTAGAGAAGTCTTGCCTCTTTAAATGGGCATTCCCGCGCTTTTTTGTCGATCGCTGATTGGCTCAAAGTTATGAGACCACCCGTCCATATTCTACTAACCTTGATTTTTGAGGTAAAATTTTTTAGTCCAAATTTTATGTAAACATCACTCAATTTTACACCAAAATATTCGAAATATTTTGATTTGAAAATGATGAAGTAATAACTGATGCTGGTATAAAGTACGTATTATAAACAACAATTACCTGTGTAATGAAAACCAAAAACATTAACATTATTCTAATGCTAAGGTTATTAATAAAAAAATGAATCAAAAGAAGAAAATTAAATGGATGGAATTGTGTATTCGTGAAAACAAAGGACATTTTGAACACTTACTCTAACTTATCAGATAAGTATTTCATATTTTTAGTCGATTTTATTTAAATATTCTTCTTGTGATTCCTTTTTTAATTCACAACTTTAACAAAACAATAATGTTTTTGATTTTCAGTAAAGAGGTAATTGTTTTTTATAATACTTTTAACAGTAATAGTTATTACTTCATCAATTTCAAATCAAAAT
The DNA here is from genome assembly GCA_950111635.1 of Agelastica alni. Taxonomy (NCBI): domain Eukaryota; kingdom Metazoa; phylum Arthropoda; class Insecta; order Coleoptera; family Chrysomelidae; genus Agelastica; species Agelastica alni. The sequence continues at coordinate 34,374,020 of OX467714.1, forward strand.
ATTACGAAAACCGTATATAGTATCGAGTACATTTTTGTTTTAAAATTAAATGATGTTCATATAAAATTTTGACTAAAAAATTTAACCTCAAAATATTTATTATTTTTAATTTTAATAATCATAGGGATTTGTAATATTTGTTAAAAACATTTGCTTGTGTGAGAAAGATCACCATTTTCTCATACCAAAATAAAAATGTGCAAAAATATCAAAAAACAAATTAAGCTCTCATTTCTACAGCTTTCCAGAAATACAATCTTATTGTTAAAATTCGATAGTTACCGTAATGGATAATTTCAAAGAAAATTTCAATTTCACAGAAACGTAGTTAAAACAAAACAGATAAAGCTATCCGCAACCCGAATAGCAATAATAATAAGGCCGACACCATCATCAAAAACAGCGACCGAAAATATTTCTTGTATATATATTCACGACAAACCGTAGAGAATATACAATTACGTCGAAATGACTAAATCTTTTTAAATATTCACGAAAACGCCACGAAAATTCGTCACCGGGGATTCTCACGGTGGTGAGCAACGAAGAATATGTTGCAAGCTACAAGACGAGCTGTATAATAATTTAAACGTCGTAAATTAAAAAATTACAGTGAAAAAAATCAAAAATTTACACCCAGGAAATAATAACTACGTACATACATACATACATACATAAAGTTACGCATTTTTCCCGTAGTGGTAGGCAGAGACCCACTTCCTTCCACTTGCTACGTTTCTCACACACATCTTTTGCTTCCTCATCTTTCATCATTGCTCTCATGCATGCTCGTCAGTTGTTGGTACTCTTGACCTGGCCTTTCTTCAAAACAATGTTGATCTGATCGAGATATGTTCGCCGAAGTCGACCTTTACCGACTTATCGATTCACACTCGCCTTAAAAATTTGTTTTGTCAATCTTTCTACGTGTCCAAACCATCTAAGCATTCCTATCTTCATCTTTGTAACCACATCTTCTTTTACACTACATCGTTCTCTTATCTCACTATTATTTACTTTATCCAACCGAGTTACTCCGGCTATACTTCTCAGACTACTCATCTCCGCAGCATTAATCCTATTTTCATGCTTCTTTTGCCAAACCCAACATTCACCACCATACCTACATAAGTGTAGAAACCAACATACCTCTATGCACAGCCAGACGTGCCTTTTTAACACTTTCTGACTGTTCATAAAGCTAGATATAGTGTCTTATTTCATTTATTCCAATATTTATTCGATCTTGCAATGCCAAATATTATGTATTAATTTAGGCGTAACCATACCGATCTATTTGGAAGCTCGGTACTACTATCATTAATATTTTTTCTTGGGAATACTATGTGAGGTCTGTCGTTAAAAGTGTCTTTTAAAATCTTGTTTTTTTGTTTCGAGCTAAGAGGTATTTCTCTTCGCGTCAGCTGATTATGATGTACAAGGCACAGATACAAACTTTTTCTGGAATACTGCTCCCACGAATGTGTTGAATGTAACTTCATTATTCGAAATACCTTTCTTTTTTTCTCCGTAGCACTACAACCCGGGGTAAGTTTTGGCTGCCTTCACTACGTGTCTCTATCTAGGGAGGTCTTCTGCGGCTTCCTGCCATATGTTCGGGTTCACTTCTATTGTTGTGAGGTCTTTCCTGATGTTGTCCCGCCATCTTAATCTTGGCCTTCCGAATGGTCTTCTTCTTTCTTTGCGGTACTTTCTCCCACACTGCTTTAATTAGTCTCGTGTTGTGACTCCTCTGGACGTGACCAGTCCAGCGCAATCGGTTTGCCTTTACTTTATGTACGAGATCTGGGCTATCATACAACTGGTATAGTTCTGCGTTCGTCTTTGTTCTGTATTGGCCAGTTTTAGGGTTCCGGTGGGGTCCGTATATCCTACGTAATATCTTTCGCTCAAACCTTCTTAGTACTTGGGTGTCATTTACGGTTATGGTCCACGTTTCGCCTGCATATGTTATATATAATCGGTCTTATGATGGTCTTGTATAGAGTGATTTATAAATTTTCTACTGAGGTCCTTAATAAAGGTTGTAGAGCAAAGTAACATTTGTTTTCATTATAAATAAAAGAAATATTTATATGTGTATATTTGTATGCATAATATGTAAACAGGAGACGCCGCATTAGATTTGAATAAAAATTAACTAACTTGAAATAGTTGAAGTCGATGCTGGAAACGTTTCCGGTGCACAGCTGCTGACAGATATCTGGGAGTCCTCTGGCTTTGCAACAAGGAGTATGATCCACGCCGTTGGTTAAGCACCCGAACGTATCAGCGGCCCAGGGTGCGCAGATCATCAGATCCGTTATTTCCACCGAAGAAGCCATCACGGGATCGCACAATTTCGTCATGCACGTCTTGTGGGCGATACCTTTGTTGGCACAGCAACTTTTAATGTCTGGTAGTTGGGGAGGCCGTTCGGTAGTGGGTTTTTTTACGCTTCCTGGGGTTAGGGTAAGCGAACGGACGCTGTAGCTCGGTAGACTGCTACCGTGACGATTGATGGATGTCACTAGTAAAACGACGAATTAGAACATAATAAAAAAAAATAATAAATGAGACTTTCTTACCGGTAATGTCGTACATCGTGAATGGTATCAAGTCCTGCAGAATCGTGCTATGTTGATTAGCTGGCACTTTAACCAGCACACTTTGCGAGAATGATGAGCTAACGTTTGCTTTCTTATCAACGTCCGTGATTCTCATGTCGAAACTCTTCAAAGATGTTACGTTTACAGCAAATTCTTTCAGAGATTCTGCATTCGATGATGGCGGTGACCATTGAACCTTTAAAGATTTTTCAGAGAGCGCTTCTACTTCTACGTTTTCTGGTTGACTAGGCAGCAGCTCTACAAACGTAATTTTTTTTGGATGTTTACAACTTTAAAATGTAATAAAACAGAAAAGCAAATTTTTATCAGTAAATTTGTTAACACGGCTTTAAGTTTTGTATATCTGACAAAAGTCTAAGTTTCATGTCGTCCCATCTCTTTCAGGTCTGCATTACCAGATTAATACTGGATGAGATATATATATATATATATATATATATATATCTGACAAAATTACCTGTACCATATCTGTAGATAATTTGGTTTGTAGGATTATGCACTCAAACAAATACCTATTTATTTAAGACTTAACCATAAAAGAACAAAAAAAATTAGGATTATAATTAACTGGATTGTACCACGTATGAAAGCGTGTCTATTAGGCATGTATGTATAATATGGAAACGTAGAGTTTACTGTTGCATGACCAGGATTGCGGAGTTAAGATTAACGGTAAATTGATCAATACCATTCGCTATGCCGATGACACCACAATCTTATGTGATGATATCCAGGGCTTTCAACGTATTTTAGACTTGGTTAACGTGATGGGACAAGAAATGGGTCTAAACATAAATGACACTAAAACTAAGTTTATGGTTTTGAGCCGTCAGCCGTATAATAATGCTGCACTGCAAATGAATGGTCAAAACATTAAAAGGGTTCCATGTTTTAAATATCTTGGTTGTTACATTACAGAGCATCTCGACCCGGATAAAGAAGTTAAGTGCAGGATCGAGTCAGCTCGAGCAAACTTTCAAAAAATGAGATCGCTCTTTTGTAATAATAATCTAAATTTTAAGCTCCGCCAGAGAATGATCAAGTGCTACATATGGTCTAGTGACGAAAGTTAAATTTATATTTTTAATCATTTCTTGCCCTCGTTTATAATATTTTAACAACTTTAAATTATTAATAAACAAAGACAGAAATAATTTCTATAATAAGAATGGAAATTTTTTACTTTTGTTTAATTAAAAAGCAAATAGAATCGTAAAAATACCGTGAGATTTAAAACAATTTATATCTAGATGCCTGGTTTAATAAGTTTGACATCCCTCGTTAATTGTTTAGACTTGTACTGACTTTGTACTGATAGCATTGTTAGTTTTTAAGTAATTGTGATTTCTAATTCGGAAAGTTATTTAGATTTTCCAAATACACCCCAGAAATAGCAAATCAAGCTGAGAAAACCTCTTAGGATTTATTACCAGTAAAATTTAAAAAGAGATATGAATTTTGCGTATTTAAATGTGTTCTTTCTTAGTATACAGGTAGTGGCGCAAAAAGTTTTGATTAAAAGTAATTGCGGATACATTTATGTTAAAAATCTGAAATTACGAAGCTGTAGGTTTTGCATGACGCTGAGTTTAAATATAATGTTGTCCTGAATGTGGCACTTCCGATTATACTGGAAGTAGACGTCAACTTTGTTATTTTAAATAGAACCAAAGATAATGAAATATCTCAAAAGTGATTGGATTTATGTATAAAAAATACCAATACCGAACGAATTTGCTTAAAAAAATACAGCGAAAAATGTAATAAAATACAGGGTGTTCTATTTAAAGTAAGCAACTTATAAATGATTTAAATTGTGCATGTTGATGGCTAAGTTTAAAACACTCTGTATGAAATAATAAAGAGTTGGACACATAAAGTTAACGGGTAAGCGCTTGCTGTTTATTTCTTTATTTCACGTTACTAGCTTCGTTATTAATGGAGATATCGTTATTCAATGAGGACTGGGATTTTTTCAAAATTTTGAAAAAAATCGAAATATCTCGAAAATACATTGTGCACAAATTTTATTTAAAATTTTATGTAGAATTCAAAAATAAAATAAAAAATATTAGGTTCTATTTAAAATAACAAAGTTGACGTCTACTTCCGGTATAACCGCAAGTTCCGCATTAAGGAAACATTATATTTGAACTCAGTGCCATCCAAAATCTTCAGCTTCGTAATTTCAGATTTTTAACATAACTGTATCCGCCATTACTTTTAATCAAAACTTTTCGCCCCACACCCAGTATTATTATGGGTTGTCAAAAAGTATAGTGTTTCTCTTGTCGAAAACATTTTTTGAAGCTCGTAAACATTACCAGCATTGGCTGTTCTTTCGCTTCAAATAATGTTACTTTTATCACTCGTAAAACAATATACCATTTCACTCAATAAATTATGGGTTTTTCTCTTCAATAACTCGACTGCTTGAAAATGGTTACAAATTTTAACTGTCTTATTTTGCAATTCAATAAGAATCGTTTTGTTTTATAAAATTAAATTATTTATTTTTGTTATTAGTCTATGTAATAATGTTATGCACGTGTGTGTATCAAGCTTCGCAAGGTTTTTTATATCGCGTATCGACGCTTCCTGCTTGCAGGACAGAATGCTACTGCCAACTTTTGGCTTCGAGTCCAACCTACCGTGAGCGATCAACTGTTCTTTAGTCCTCCTTCCTAGTAGTGCATTTACACACTCGCTTAAAAATTCTAATATTGTTCTTTTATTTAATTTAAGATAATGATTGGAAATTTTGCCAATATAACTAAGCTCGCTTTGTATAAACTCACTGTTTTAAAGATGCAATAGAGAGAAATCTTAACACATTTAAATTCGCGAGAGGGTAAATACATATTATTATTGGCTTACCAATTCCTTCGACGATGCAAGCGAGGGTTTGTTCTGTGTAAGAGGAACAGGAAAAGTGCGTTTTGATATTATCAGTGATGGCGGTGTATTCTCCCCTGCAAACGTCCTGGCAAATATCCGGGACCCTCTCTTGGATGCAACAAGGCACGTGATTTCGTCCATCTGCCATACAACTAACAATGGACGGAAAATCCGATTCGCATTGCTCAGGATCTTGTCCAGTCGTTCCTGCGAAATAATCTAAATTTTATATGCAAATATTGTTTTAAGTACGGGCGAAAGTGACTAATAAAAGCCGATTAGTTTGATTAAAGTGCAAACGTATTAATAAACGCTCACTGTATTTTTTTTATAAATATTAAAATAGGTAAACTGATTAAGCCAATTAAACTCTCTGTATTTTTCATAAAAGTGACCGACCTTCTTGAGCAGACTCATGCTTGGGAGTATTTGTTAAAAAAGATTTAGTAATTAGTACCACCTAATTGAAGAAAAAATAGAAACAAAAACCTCACCTTCCAAAATGCTTTGTATGTTACAAAATCCAAGACACATGGCGGACACGTTTTTGCTGACGCAGCAATCGGTGTAATTGTGATTTTTGCTGCTGATCTGCTTTTGGTCTTCAACTGACGTAGATGAATCAGTTGAGGTGTAATTCGGCGGCAGCATCGATTTGGACAATACTAAAACAAAACGCGTTTTAGCAATTATAATACCAACAAATTTAATAAACAAAAATTACCGCTTAGTTTGTGAAAGCTTCTCACAATTGGATTGCTATTTACTTCGCATACGTAAACTCCCGAATCGGCTGGTTTGGAATCTTCAATTACCAATACCCAGACGTCACCGCCTGATTGTAAATGGGAATTACTTTCAGGAGCTTTGGTTATGGGATCTAAAGCATAAATTAACAATGCTACTTTACTAAAATAATTACTCAACCATAAGATGCAGTTTCATTAATCTATTCCTGTTTTCATTTACAAAACTCATTTAGATTTAAAATATTTTCTACCCTACGAAGTCCTACAGTACGATAGGGATACCCATTGTACAATATACAACTCCGTAGGACATTAAAATAAGACGAGATAATTTCATGACAATCGAAAGCTCGTTCCGAAGCCGAAGGCTGAGGATTGTTACCAAGCAACGAGCTTAAGGAATTTGTCATAAAATTATAAGACATTTGTCAATGTCCAAAAAATATTCGGCAAAAAATTTTTTGACAAAAAAATTTATGACAACACCACGAAACATTTATTTATTAAAATGTAACCCAACATAAGATTCGTTGCTGTTTTCTACTATAGAACTGATCTATTACCACGCAAATATTAATGATCTTTTTGTGGTGTTTTTGATCGAGATTTAAGTATGGTTTTATAGAATTTTAATTGCTATGGCCAGTAATTTTCTAAACCATTTTTTTCCAATTCGCTCTTGCGCACCCCACGATTTTAGAACAGTGACATTAATTTTCTCGTTAGTAATTTTATTTTTATGTTAAGAATTATTTTTTACTTTTTAGTTTGATAAACTCTAAAAACGTGTTTTTTAGTTTTTTTAAACTATAATTTTTACTTTTACAGTCAAATGTGCAACTTTTTACTGCCTAGACTTCGTCTAAAACAGTAAATCTCAGATGTAACCTCACATCTACCAGTGCCACCCTTATATACCACATTTTGGTGGACACTTTTTCAATAAAAGTCCCATATTAAATTGTTATTATTATCTCTACCGTCCATATTAAAATCATTGAATAATAAATAACCTAACAATAGTGGGCTGTCAGCTTAAAGCCAATTTTTGACAGACAGATAGAAGAAGAAAGAACCGAAACGTCACCATAAGTTTGCCCTTCACCAAATTTTGCTCAACGCGCCTAAGGAAGTTCAATAAATTTGTAAATTATGCACTTTAACACATAAAAGTACTTTAAATAATATTTAAAATACCTTTTAAATTTTCTGTACAAGAAAAAATACGTTCAGCGTTGGAATAAGTATTGATTATCCAAATAGCACTCAGAAAAATAGTAGCATAATTGAAAATTTGGAAATTTATATTGAATTTTTTATATTCAAATAAATATATTTCCATTTTTTTATAATATACGATAAAAATAAGGATTTTTACATCCACATCTTATTGTTTTCGCTACCTGCACCGTTGGAATGGGGGCAAAAGAAAACTCATCAGAAGTTTTTGTTTGCCGACTGAAAACCAATACATTGCGATATTATTCAAACATTTTTGATCCAAATTTCCAATTCAGATTCCTGCTTATAAAATATTTCCAAGTAAAAGATGTTTTTTAACGTTCATATACAAAATAGAAAGTATTGAAATGTATTTATTATTGAAAAGTATCCTTTCAGGACCGTCCTAAAAATTTAATTGTACGAAAAAAATTTACAGTCTAAAAATTATTGGGCACAACCTGTACAAATACAAAATTTAATATAAATTAATTGCTTTTATAATTGTGCATATTTGTAAAAAAATCCGGAACCTATCAATTTAGTTTAAATAAATTAAGAGTAAGAAATAGTTTTTAAAAACAAGCTTTTTTTAAGGATGTGTATTAGGTCAAATTACTTAGTACAGCGACATTTTCTGTTAATTATAATGAGTTTCTAAAAATAAATTTTAAAAATTTTTTTATAATTAAATATTATAAAAAAATATTTAACATTGAATTTGACTGCCGCGTTTGTAGTCGGAAGAAAATCTGGCAACACTTCAGGCCACGTGGCGTCTGAAGTTGTGTATTTAAAATTATACCCCTAAAATTCTAAAAGTCATAGATACTACTAGTGATGCACATAAAAGTGTTTATTCTCCTTTTAATAGAAATAAAAAAGGTCAATTTACATCGAAATCAAAAAAGCGATGCTTAGACAACGTGAAAAAGGGTGATGTTTATATGAGCACGTTGAAAGGTAGATGAATAGTTGAGCTTGCAGAAGAATTGTGGTGTACGAAGTGTAATATAAGATTATCACTTCAGGATTATCAATTATTACAAAGATGACAGTGCAAAGCCAACACTAATGACCCAAAAGTTTATCAAATATTTTTTTTCCTTTTTATCTCGCTTATTTGGAACGGTCCAATGAATATGTTGATTAACAATATAACAATATCAATGTTATTCAACAGTTCTTCTTGAAACTACCTACGATTTCTTGATTGATATACACTTATGGGTACGTACATAAAAAATTCACAATTAACTTTTTACCTCCTAAATAAAATAAAAAAGACCACTGACGTGATTTGACACTATACCTATCCAAACATGAAACTTTTAGGGTATTAAGTATATTTTTTTCTTATCCTATGGGGATTATCTCTAGACCAGTATCGGTAATTTTAACGATCCGTTAAGTGTAAAAGTGCACTCATCAGAAAACAAAATATTAAGTACATGTGGTTTCTGGTGTGAATTTCGATATTGAGAATGAAGAGACATTTTTTATGATGTGTCACAAGCATTTACGGAGAATGGATTATTAGAAATGCTCCAGAAAATTGGGAGGGTGGAGTCTCTTTAGGCGAAAGAAAGTGTCAAACCTACGATATGCGGATGACACGTTAGTTCTGGCACAAAACGAATGTTTGAAATACTTCAACGTGTAAAAGCTACTAGTGTAAAATCAGGTCCACTACTAAATAGGACCAAATGCTGTCTGTTGATTGTGGACAGACCTCAGACAATCCCAATGCCACTTCGACTCATCCACGATATAGAAACCAATGACACTGTCATTTATCTTCGCCCAAAAATAGCCAACAAAGGAGGCTCCAAACCATAAATCGGGAGAAGGATTGGAATGGCAAAAGAAGAGACTTCTTAAAGCGCTAATATTCTCCATCGCAACCTATTCATCAGAATCTTGAACGTTAAACGCAGCATGTTGCAAGAGAATAGAAGCGTTTGAAATAATATGTTAGCACAGAATGCTGAGAATCCCTTGGACAGCTCATAGAACAAATATCTCCATACGCAGAGAACTGATATTCGGGATCACAAAATGCGCCTCCCAAGCATCCAGAGGCGTATACTTAAATATTTTGGTTACTTGATACGGAAGGACGGGATAGAGAAAATTGTGATCCAAGGGAAAGTGGACGGCAAAAGAAAACATGCGGTTTATGACTGTCACTCGAAGGGGTTTCAATGTAGGGATGAAATGTTTTCGTTGTAGGATGTCATTCCATAAAATAAAATTGACATGTTTTGGGATTTTTTATAAATATGCATAACAATTAAAATAATGAATATATTCTATTTGGCTGTTTAACACTGTATGTACCCAAAGAAACATGATTTAAAAAATGGTGCTTGCTTCGCCAAAATTTATCATCTTTTGTGCATACACCAATTTTTTAAGTAGTGCATAATTGTTTTAAATAAATATCAATTGACAACACCGCTATGTTTATAACCAAAAACTGCTTCTTTGTTAATAAATTAAAGTTATATACAGTTGCCATACAATTGCGTCTGATAATTATAATAACGTTTATTTCGAGGAAAAATATACATTGGGATAAATAATTAGGTCGACCTCGGAGAACATATCTCGATCAGATCAACATTGTTTTGAAGAAAGGCCAGGTCAAGAGTACCCACAACCGACGAGCATGTATGAGAGCACTGATGAAAGTAGAGGAAGCGAAAGATGTGTGTACGAACCGTAGCAAGTGAAAGGAAGTGGTCTCTGCCTACCCCTATGGGAAAAAGGCGTGACTTTATGTATGTATGTACAATTGGTTACGAAATCATCGCTTGTATGTGACAGAAATAGTTTATAAAAATTGATGAAGACCATACGTACACTCTAACCGACACACCACTAGGAAAATTAACAGTACATTTTTAAATTGCTCTCCATTGACCACTTAACAATGGCTTAAGGGGGGAAACCGGTTTAGGAGGCCGACATTTTGGTGTTTTTCGTGAATTTTTTAATCAAAGAAGAAATAATCAGAAATTGTTTAAAGTTGAAGGGTATTTTATTCATGTTTAAAAGAATATTTTAGAATTTTTTCAAGTAATTTCCGCCGGATAGTGGCGTTAGAACGTGCTGTCCATGGACGATTGCCATCAGAGTATTTTGCTGGTGGGCATTACTGTAGTCGAAATTTTTATCTGTAATCATTACAATATTTTTTTGCGTTAACAACATAATTTCTAAAAATATGAACTTAATTGTGATTAAAAAAATTTAAAATTGCATTCATAAAAATATATTTTTAATAATATAATCCCAGAATAAGATTCATATGGATTGGAATCGAATAAAGAATATTCACGATAAATTTCTGAACGATTGGTCAATAAATTTTTGAGCTAGAATGCCCACCAGTCGTTTCGAGAAAAACGCGTTTGAAATAAAATGTAGAGAAAACGAGAAAAGCCGGAGCTCGACGATTTGTCGAAATATCGTAAACGTTCGAGACCGCAGGTCAAACAAGAACCTCTACTGAAATCCCCCTCTCTCTATTATTTCGTAGTACAGCGTTATTAAGGCAGGTAACCGAAAAAGGGCCCCTGAGTGACCACTCCGTCTTCCGACCTCCATCCATGAGAAAACCATGTTTTTAAAGTCGGTTTTTTGTTTATATTTTTGCGTACGGATTATTTTTTTAAAAAATTGTAAATTAAAATTATAAATTCGTCTGTTTTTCTATGTTTTTTCATAATACTGTTTATTTAGCTAATAATGAATTTATGCGGTTAATTTATGGACGCACTGTATTTGTACACACATAAACAGACTACTATTACAGAGCTTATTTTTTAAAAATTACATCATTATTTTCGTCCTACTTTTGCCTTTGTATTGTTTACCAATATTTTCAGTTTTCCACTGCATTTAAATATACCGCCCTCTATGTGGGACCATTCTGTTTATCAAAATTTCAGAAACCGGTGTACGGATCTGTGCAAAATTACGGATACCCAATGGAGCTAAATTGAAAGAAAATGTATTTGCATGCAAGTAGATACGGATAAGGATATGCGCCAGGATATGTGAGTCGGTTATTGGTGTGCACGACTTCTCAATCTTCCTTTTTATATTCCACGAAATTGTGCAACATTTGGATCGTTCTCCACATCGGTGTCGTGACGGAGATTTTCACTGAAAAATTTGCAATTGAATACGTGAATTTTGTTTAATTTTATGATGTTAGGTGAGGATACCAATTACTAATTTTGCATCCGTTTGGAAAACGTTATCTTGAATACTACTTTTAAACTTGAATTTAAAGAAAATTATTTGTATACAAGGTTATTTAATACATAATTGTAAATGTTTATCAATGCAAATGTAGACACATTTTCTTAGATAATGGAAACTTAGTGATAGTGTTGACAAGCTTCGTTGGGCTATTGCGCTACTATATGGAATAATCTGTATTGTGTGACAATTGATATAAATATATACAGTTGAATAAATTGACCTTTACACTGACGTCACTAACAATCAACAGTAGTTAACACAAACTTTATATACCTCATCCTTTTCTACTGACAGTAGAAACACATCATACAATATGCACACTTGTCTTTCAAGCAATGACATACGTTTTTTTGTATTTCTTATTATGACCTCTAAATGTTGAAAAGAGATAGCGCCAATAACGATTAATCGGTTGTATTCATAAGAAATTATTTTGACATCTTATAACAACTGTCATTACTTTGATACATCGAGTTTTGTTGTGCACTAATTTTGCAGCCGGATCTCTTACTATAACATCTCATCATTAGAATCATTATTATTTCCTGTTTGGTAAACATACTTAAATTTTAAAAATAAATAATTACAATAAACACCTTTTACAATAAGAAATATTTGACGACATTTAAAAACAATTATTGGTTAAAAAACCTACTACTTTTTTGACATAAACAATTTGTTTATAATTTTATTTACAAACCACTGTAACTTGAGAAATATTAAAGGTAGAATTATGCGGTCTTGACGGTTGTATTTGTAATTTAATACATTATAAAAAGCCAGAAATATAAATAGAGTGTACTATTTAAAAAATTATGTTAATAAGTTATTTTGTAGTAACGGTGCACCATGTATACTTCTAATCGAATTATTTGAAAAAAAATGTATGCAACATTTTATTTTTTCATTTATTCTGGGACCACGTACCACCATTTTATCTCAAAAGAAATTAGCCAGTAGTTTGCCGGGCTAGTGCATACAAGATAGTTTTATAAAATATATATATATAAAATCCTTTAATAACCAAGTTTTGAGTGCCCTATTTTCACCAAAGTATAAATTGTTTTAAATATTTACAATAACTTTATAAAAATTAATATTAAATAATTAAACCTTAAAGATTTGTACGAGTCCATTTTTTTAACTTTCCAAAACAAAAAAAATATCGTTTGTCCAATAATGTTTCAACTCTGGTAATATTTTAAGTATAACTGTACAGCTCCTTTATTAACTTAAGATACTTTTCACCAAACCGATAGGGAGCTGCAAAAAGTTTTCACTTCCATTATTTTTTTCGGAACTTCTTAGATTTAATTTGGTTTTTGTATAGGGATTCGCCGGAAGAATTTCTAATCTTTGTAATGTTATTTTAAGTAATTGTTTTGTGTTATACACAATCGGGGTTTTTAAAATTGATACCCTATGTCAAATTGTTTATGGACAAATTTTCTTTTAACAATTAAACTTATCTTCAAGTGTAACATTTGATCTACTCCATAATTTCGCATTTTCCATTAGGGTACTAGTTGATTCGATGGCGAATAACCCTCTATCGGATCTATTAAGAAACTTACGTATAGTCCCTTCTCAGTCTGTTTAATCGCCTGTTGTAATTTCCGGAAAGTAAAACTTAGTTTCGTCGATAACTGTCCCGAAAAGTTATGATATCTTGGCATCGATGTTCGGAGAATTTTAGTCCCTAACTAACAGCCGAACTTTTTTAACAACTTTTATTATTACCATCTGTTGTTGTTTTGACAGAAGTCGATTAATGTAATTAGATATTGGATTAATGTTCCTATAATCTTAATTGTTGATATTTAATTTAAAAACTGTCAAAAAGTATTAATTAACAGATTTATAGTATACGTACAAAAATAGTAATTCTTCTTGGTCGTAAGCCTAAGTAAACAGAAACATCGTGGGTAACTACAAGGATGTAGGACGTTGCAAGTGAAATAAAAAAAGCATGAAAATGTATTACATAGGGAATATGCCTACCAAACAGGCAAATCTACGGATTTAGCTCTAAACAATCTAGTAGGAAAGATCGGCCATTCCCTTAAACATAAGGAAATTGCGCTGGCAGCTTTTCTAGATATAGAAGGAGCGTTTAATAACGCCTTACCACAGTCACTCTATACATCAATTAGGGATAGAGGGATAGACAGTAAAATCTGTAACTGGATCAAAAACATGATTGAAAACAGATATATAATATCATCACTGCATGGAGAGTCGGTTAGGTTCAGGGCGGCGAAGGGGTGTCCACAAGGCGGGGTACTTCCCCCCTAATGTGGTCACTTCTAGTCGACTCTCTGCTGAGCGAGCTTTCCATGCAGGAAGTAGATTTTCAATGCTATGCGGATGATCTGGTTATAATAGTTAGAGGTAAATTTGAAGCGACGATCTCAAACGTCCTCCAAGAAGCCCTTAACACAGTATACAGATGGTGCGAGAGGGAACAGATGACTGTAAACCCCCGAAAAACTGTAATGATTCCTTTTACAAAAAGGAAAAAGCTAGATAAGCTTCGGCAGCCTGTTCTATACGGAGAGAGCATTCCATTTGCGACGGAAGTGAAATACCTGGGTGTAGTTCTGGATAAAAGACTCACCTGGAACGCCCACTTGGAAAAAACAATAAACAAAGCCAGGTTTTCTCTCTGGAATCTTAGAAGAGTATGTGGCAAATCTTGGGAAATGAACCCCAAACAGATTTACTGGATTTATCAAACAATGATAATATCTATGGTCACGTATGGTTCAGTAATCTGGTGGACCAAAGGGTTACAACAGACAGCTAGAGCAAAGCTTGCTGGCCTTCAGCGGCTGGCATGCCTGGCCATAACTGGAGCTATGTCCAGCACACCAACGGCAGCGATGGAACACCTCCTACATCTCCCTCCCCTAGATATTCTCTTAGAGAGGGAGGCCAGGATAGTTTCTTATAGATTCCTATCTTTGGAAAAGCAAATAAATGGAGAGCAACTCCGGAATCACTCCGGGATACTTAATAAAACAAAAAACCACCTAATTCTCGGGATGGTTCCTGACTTGCTAGCCGCAAAAATACACGTAGAAAAGTCGTTCAAAGTCCTCTTTCCGAAGAGAGACGAATGGATGAAGGGACAAATCCTCTTCCCAGAGACTGAATACGTAATGTACACAGACGGTTCAAAAACCCCAGATGGAGTTGGGGCCGGTGTTTTCAGCAGGAAACCAAAGATTAAAATATCTACCAGTCTTGGCAGGTATGCCACAATCTTTCAGGCTGAAGTATTCGCTATCGAATTGTGTGCAAGAGAGTTGACCAACAGACCTCTAGCAAACAAAAACATAAATATAATATCAGAAAGCCAGGCTGCTTTAAAAGCACTGAGCTCCAACAAGATAAATTCTAAACTTGTATGGAATTGCATCGAATCCTTGGAGTACCTTGGTGCGAACAACAGGGTGACCCTACTGTGGGTACCTGGGCACCAGGGGGTGGAAGGAAACGAAAAAGCCGACACCCTTGCAAAACAGGGGGCCGAATCTGCGTTCACAAAACAATTATTTCGGACTGGGCGGAGAGGAAAATACTCACGTACTGGTCCGACATACCAGGGCTAACCCACTCGAAGGCGTTTTTACCGTTACAACCCTCGAGAAACACAACTAAGCAGATCCTGGAGTGGAGCAGAAATGACCTGCGTATTCTAACAGGACTGCTTACGGGACACTGTCTAAGATATATAAGATACCACCTCAGAAAGATAGATCTGAACCAACAAACGGACTGTCGGTTCTGCTGTGTGGAAGACGAAACTGCTGAACATATACTATGTTCATGCCCCGGCCTGGGAAGAATAAGGTTCAACATATTTGGTTACACTAACCTAGAACCTACCGATTTTAAAAAAATCTCACCCTATACAACCATGAACTTCGTAAGAAGGGCTGGATTGTGCGGTGAACTGTAGCCTCTAGGGGTGAGCCACAATAGACCTACTAAGGGTCGCGGTGGAGGGGCGTTCACGCCCCACTCACATGAAACCTAACCTATTACATAGGGACCACCCAATCGTGCCTTTTTTGACACGTTCTGGCTGCTCATAAAGTTGTGCAGTGCCACAGATTAGAAAATATACAGATAAGAAGGTTAGAAAAGACAAGCGAAATTAGAAAGAAATAGAGTTGCACACCAATTTAAAACCCTCTTTGAAGACTGTCAGAATTTTGAGGTTAAGGTGGTTAATTTAACAGTCAGTTATCTGCAAAAAAACAATATTTTATAAATATATTTCTCATTTCTGACACAAACCGATTAAATTTATACGCGCCCAATGAAACGGCAACACTATGCCCGGGATGTTTGTTTTAGAACTGGCAACATGGGTGCACACCAATTTAAAAGTCCAAAGTCACAGAGTCGGCAATGGCGACTTTAAAAAAAATGGGAGGAGCTTCATATCTGTATGTTTTTCCAATCTGTTGCAGGGCGCCATTTATTTGTTTCCCTGCCAACACCCTTCGCTTAATGTCACAGTCATATTTTTTGTCTTTTGTAAACTTTAAACCTAAGTATATAAACTCATTCACTTGGTATTCTTCAATAAGTGTACTTCGCAGATTGTCATGCTATATTCTTTTTCAAAACCATTACTTTCGTCTTGCTTACATTCAATTTTATTTCTTTAACTTCTAGGGCATCATTTAAAATATTCACCATCGCCTGTAACTTCTTATCAGATGATAATAACATGATCTGATTTTTGGCTTAAAGTAGGAATTTGACAATCAAATCATGCATTCTTAATACATATGCAACTTCTTTAAAATCTTTTAAACAATCGTCTATGGCAAAGCCACATATCACTGTCTAACAACTTTGTTGTTAAACCGGTCCGTGTAAGCTCAATTTATCCTGACACAAGTAGTGAAATCATCGTAAAGTGATTACAATGCTTGTAATATACTCGCCCCGTGTATAGACAATGTCGACCACAATTCATCCCTTACCACTCTATCATTGGCTTTATTTAAGTCTACGAAAGGGCTTTAGATCTTTTGACTTTTAGCCAAGAAAAGACCTGATCCATACATCTCATTACTCTTATTAATCCTGCTTGCTCATCCCATATCTCATCAGTTTTATTCGTTACTTTTCAATACAGTTTGCCTTGTACCATTCTCCTAGTTTGCTTCCGTTTTTCGAGCAAAGGTTAAAAAGGCGGTACAGCAACCAATTTAACCAGGATTTCTCTGACACTGCTATTTAAACCTAAACACACATACTGTATGCTATTTCCTGACCGTAATATTTGCAACGTTTGTAATTTCTTGGTTTTTTTTCGGTCCAAATATAATTTAAAATTAAAATCTATTATTGAACGTTACTAATTATATTTATTAAACGACGTACGTTTCGGCATAATACAAGCCATTTTAAAGTTCTAAAAAATTTAGATTTAGTTAAAATTGTAGCTATTAAAAATAATACAGGTTGATTTCATCAATAGAGATCTTAAAGCAATCGTCAAATAGGGAACCAACAATCTTGTTCAGTTTAACGCCCAAAAAACACAAAGTGCCACGTTTTCCAAGAAAGTGAATTCCTCAAATCATCCCATCACAATGTCCGGAAATACCCTTGAACCAAGTCCCTCCATCTCGATTTTGGGAGTCACGGTGTCCAATAATATGTCTTGGCATGACCATGTTGCAAACATCGCAAAGTCGGCAAGCCAGAGGTTAGGTTTTCTGTGGAAAGCCAGAAAGTTTTTTACTCCTGATCAACTGTTGACGACGTACAAGGCTCAAATCCGACCTCTACTGGAGTATTGCTCGCACATTTGGGGTTCAGCACTAAGGCATTCTCTTCGTTTTCTAGATTCCATTCAGAAAAGAGCCATTCGCTTGATAAACAGCTCAACTCTCACAGATACCCTTCACCCTCTAGAACATAGAAGAAGAGTTGCAGACCAGTCATTGCTCTACAGATATTTCCATGGCAAATGCTCCAGAGAAATAAAAACTCTTGTACCACCATTGGCCACATTCGGCCGAAGAACTCGGCACGCTGATCAGTCTCACCCATTTACTGTCAAGATTGACACTACTAGGACCAATCTTCATCAAGAATCCTTCTTTTACAGGGCTGCTACGGAATGGAATAAGCTTCCAAAATCAGCTTTTCCAGAGAACTATGACCTGCAACTTTGTAAAAAGCGTGTCCACAATCATTTCCTTTCTATAATCCCTTCCCCTTCTAATAGTCGCAGTGCGGGCCGTCCGCGGCCCACACGATAGGTCTGCCCTTTTTGCGACTATTTTCATAAAAAAAAAAAAAAATAAATAAAGTTAATTACACGAAACAAAAAAATATTAAACAGTAAAACACAAAAACTATGAAATCCGTTTAACCGTTGTATACGGGGTCGTAGTATTGTATGCATATATAAGGTGATTCGGAAAGATGTAAATTTGTGATTGATGTTTTTAATTTATTAAATTGGTACACATTTTGGACAAATTTTGAATATCACTTTGGTTATTCACTGAGTTTTGATTTTTTTTAATGTGAAGCATTTAAAGTCTTTTTTGGTAGTCACTTTCGGAAGCAAGGACTTGCGCGTAGTTGCAGTTGAATTAATGAAATTTTTCCAGAGAATGTTTTAACAGGACAAAAGATTTAATCTGTCATGAAAAATAAGATCAATTTTCATACGAACTCATATTTTACACCTTTTTCTTGCAAATTCTCAACTTTTATACGCCCTAGTACATTCATTGGCTTCTGCAAGGGATACCACTTTCTTTTAAAGAGTCAAGAACATTTTATGCGGATTAAGGTCAAAAAATATTATAGCTGTGTCTTACTGCAATTAAAAAATTTATTGAGTGCGAATTTATTAATTTATAGAGTGCATTATGTGGTGAAAAAATTTAATTAGACAGCAAATATGAACCGAGCAGTGAATAAAGTAAAAGGTCAAGGAATTTCGCAGATGATCCTTGAATTAAGTAAGATGTAATATGAATTCCTGCGTTACCGGAATTCGGTCGGATGGGGCACATTAATAAAACTTTTCAAATAAGGCCACGCTCCCGCCGCCTGGCTTGTAAATCGTGTTTCCTAAATTTTATTAATATCGACTTATCCAACAATAAATTAATTTATAGGTGTTTTAACATTTACTAATATACGGAAGGCCAACCGAAAGTGAAACAGTGCCATCCATTTGCAGGAACCTCGTCAACATTTTAGAAAAATGCTCAGACACGTCAATCCCGTCTTTTCCGGTAACTTCACTACCGTTAAGTTGTTTGGTTTATTATTGTTTTGTAGTCATAGAGATAAATAATAACAATTGTAATAAAGGTAAAAATAAAACACGAAAAGAAAATTCATATCCTTTGATTTAATTTACAATATAATAAAAAGAAGTGTTACAGTCCAGGTACAGTGTTACAGGATAAAAAAAATTTGTTTAGAATTTTGTAGATTAAAAACTAATAAACGTATTATTAAGAACGATATAATAATTTTGTAAAAAATAAATGCTCTACAAAAAAAATAATTTTTTATAATTTTTCGATAAACCGACTTGTTCAAAAGTTATTCAAAGTGAATGTTAAGTTTATGTCATAATTACTAATTAATTAATTAATTTTAGGCAAAATAAATAAAATTATGACAAAATATTGTAAAATTTTCCCATGAAATCACTGCTTTTTTAAAAATATTATTTTATAACCAATTTCAATCTTTAATTTGTATTCTATTATTCGAAAATGTATACAACAAAAACACCCAATTTAGATTTTAACTATTATTTAATCGAAAAACAAATGAAAATACACCCATAGTTTTAGGTTAGAACGAAATTTAAAAAAAAACATTATTGTAGAATAAAACAGCACAAAATAACTGTATCTAGTCATGCACTTATTCATTTTCAAATAAAATTAGTTGAAATTTGGCCGACTCCTAATTTATTTCTTACTTCATTTTAGTTCGTGTATATACGTTTCCATTGTGGTACGGATTGTAGATTGTAGATTGTAAGGGGGGTCGTGAAGGCTATGCTGCCTCTCCAGCTCTTCGACCTATCAGATCTTGTGTGCATAACCCTCTATTCGAGGCCTAGGATTTTGAGAACACGTACAAAGCTTATCATTTTCCTGGGAGCTAAGTTCCTGACATCGGAGTCCCTTTCACAAACTTGAGCCTCTTGCACAAAAGCGCTGGGTATTCGCAAAGCAAATGTTCTGCAGTTTTCGCACTAACGGCAACTATTATCTGTTTTGCCCATTTTTATCAGGTGATACCTCAGAGGGCAGTGTCCAGTGAGGAGTCCCGTCATTAGTTTCAAGTCTTTCTTGTCCAACTCGAGAAGCTTTTTAGCTTTCCTTGGCTAAATGCTAGTAAGCCTTTTTACTTGTATTTGTCCTACCACTTGTCCTGCCAGTGAGATTTCATTTTATCTGTTTCCCAGCTTTGATTCTTTTCTTTCAATTGGGCTTTGAAGAGCCCACAAAGGGGTTTTGCGCCGGAAAATTATCTAATTGTCCCTTCTTTGGCAATTCAGTCTGCTTCCTCGTTGCCTTTAACTCCCTTGTGACCTGGAACCCACATTAGAGTAACCTGATTGTTTGCTGCCAGTTGTCTAAGTTGTTTACAGTCTCAAGTCAGCTTAGATTCACAAGTGTATGACTTCAGAGCTTTTAGTGCTGCATGGATATCTAATAAAATATAGATATCTGCCCTTCGGGTGTTTCTTTCGATGCACTCTTGGACACATACCTCTATGGCATGTAATTCTGATTGAAATATGGTTGGGGTGTTACCAAGGGGTTTAAGAGCCTAAAATTTGGCCCTGTAACGCCCACTCCAACCCTTTTATTCGTCTTTGATCCATCAGTGTATTCTTCTTACAGTGTCTTGCTTTCTCAAGCGTTGACGACTCCCATATTGACTACTTCTTTGTATCTATCTCTATCTTGAGCTGCGTGGAGAAATTCCTCAGCAGTTAAACCTGTCCATTGTCGGAGATTTCGAAGCCAGGATAGCTTTTTGCGGCCTATCCATTTTTTTCCCTCGATCTTGCCATTCAGAATAAGCCGAAGCAGACTATAACGTGGTCCACGCATCACATGTCCCAAGTATTCCAGTTTGCGGCGCTTGATGGTAGTTAAGAGCTCTCTATCGTGCCCTATTCTGATGAGTACATTCTCGTTGGTAGTTCGGCTTGTCCACGGAATTTTAAGCATCCGTCTGTACAGCCACATCTCGAATGCAGCAATGCGGTCAATAATTTTTTGGTGGAGCGTCCATGTTTCGCAAGAGTACAACAGAATAGACCATACATAACACTTGGTAAACCTTTCCCGTAGATGAATGTTAAGTTGCTTGGCACAGAGTAGCGGTTTGAGATTTAGAAATGCTCTTCTAGCTATTTCTATTCTAGCCTTGATTTTTTCGACTGGATCCATCGACTGATTGATCCAGATTTCAAGATATTTAAATTGCTGAACTCTTTCTATATTCTCGCCATCAAGTGTTATTCTTTCCGGGCCAACATTCATTTTGCTAATAACCATAAATTTAGTTTTTTTGACATTGATTTTCAGTGTATGTGGCACGGTTATTTATATTTCTAGGTTACTATACCCTGTTTGTTTATAAATTATTATTTAATAATAATGATGTTCGTGTAAATGTAGTATAAATTCAATATTTTTTTAAAGTGGTTTAAAACGGTAGTTGTATCTATTAAATTACAATGTTTACAAAAAAATATTAAGAGACCAAAAAGTTTAAAGAAAGATATTCGATTTCAGTGGCGTTTTATATATCATAAAACGTTACCCTAAAAAAAAATTGGGAGTTAAACAATCGTTGACCCCTCCAGAAAACCCATAAAAAATGAAAACAAGTGAATCCGACTATTTAGAATTTATTGTTCATTGTATAGTAGTATCTAACATAAATTTTCATAAATTAATGTCAAACCGTTTTCGAGTAACGTTAAAAAATAGATAAAGATTTTTATAAGAAACACCCTGTAACTTTTTTGTGTGCACTTTTGTGTATAGGTAAGTAGGGTTCAATCGACCTATTTTGACCACAAAATATGTCTTTTTGTTCTTTCTTTAATGCAAGCAAATTACTTGTTTTTCTTCGTATCCTCTGTTGTTCAATTATTAGAGAGGTCGTCGCTCTATCTCTTGCGGTGTCTTCCAACGCTTCGGCGCCCTAAGGGCGACTTGTCTCTGGTTATTTTAACCATTCTGTCGTCATTCATCCGGTCTATGTGTTCGTTCCACTCTCTCTTACTTCCTAGTATCCATTCATTTACGTTGCCTATTTTACATGTTCTTCTAATGTCCTCGCTTTTCTCCCTGTCAAAAAGTGTTTTTCCAGCGATCCTGCACACTATTTTCATTTTGGTGGTTTCTAATATTCTCTTTGTATCTCTCTCTCTTTGTATCGATGTATATGGTCTAGTTTCCGCTGTGTATGTTAATATAGGTCGTATGATCGCCTTGTAAAGTCGGGATTTGGTCTTAATTCCGATAAATTTGTTTCAGAGAATGGTTTCGTATAGGGTTCATGCTGCTTATACCGCTTAGTTTTTTACCTTTGCCTCGATGTCACCTTATCTTGATATTTCTATGCCTAAATTTCATCTCCCCTTGCAAAATTTTATCATCCACAACCAGTTTGCATCTGTTAGGTGTTTTTGAGGTGGTCATGCATTTCGTTTTTGCTGCAGATATCTTCATTTTTAGACTTTTTGCCGTTGAATTAAATTTGAATAGTTATCTCTGTAGGTTATCTTCGTTTTCTGCAATCAGAACAGCATCATCGGCATAGCATAGGATTTTGACGTCTTTGTTCCCCATTTTCCCCTTTCAGGTTACGAATGCTTTTTATTATTTCGTCCATAACGAAATTAAACAATAAGGGGCTAAGGGATTTTCCTTGTCGAATACCACCATTTACAGGAATTTCTTCGGTAGTTGTGCCATTAATTTTGGCTTGTATTTTGTGTTGTTATTAATGATCATTGTTTAAATACCCACACGTAAAGTTATCTTATTTTCTGTTCTTCGGGACGGTCATTACCAAAAGCTTTTTCCAGGGCGTTACAATTTAGAATATAATTAAAGAAATACAATACAATACCAAAACTCGGTAAAATGAAGACAACACATTACAAGAAGAAACGAAGACAGCTTGGTCAAACAAGTGGTAAACTACAGACCACGAGGAAAAAGAGACATTGGTAGACCCAGAAGAAATTGGCTAGAATGAAGACGGAACAGGCTGCAAGCCTAATCCTTGAAGTGCAGAAGAAGAACAATACAGTCGTTTGTAGATTTTCTTGGCTTCGATTTTCTTTTACTATTTTATGTACAGATGCTTTTTATACAAAAAAAAATGCTTTTTTGTTAAAAGCATCATGATGGGATCGGTCTGAGTGTGTGCCATTACAGGGTATAAAAAATTAGCATAAAATTTTTACATTTACCTCACCCCGACATGTTTCAATAAATCTAAAAAGGTTATCCGTTCCGAATGACCGATAATACACCCGAATATCCAGAAAAATGTCGCATAATAAATCTCTATATATTCAAGAAAAAAAAAAGGTAAAATTTTATCCTTACCTGCGTCATGCAAAACTCCATATCTCTTATCGGCGGTTACCCTATTTTCGCCGGCCGTCAACACCCTCGTGCTATGTCTCTCTCTGTCTTCTTTCTTCCACATGACTGTATTAGCCCCCACGTTTCTCACGACGCATGTGATAAGAGCGTCATCACCTTCGTAGACGTGAACCGGATTTGTCAAGCCGTCTCTCATCGACGGAAGCGCGCCTGAAACAATGCAAACTTACAAAAGTTTTAAATATGACAAAGAGCAGCGCTAAAATAGTGACATAATTGGCTAATTACGAAAATTCGAGTTGACGCTGCAGCCTTAGGTAACAAAATTACAGATACGCTTGATGATTTTAAATGCATTGCTGCTATCTGCTGCGTTCCAGTTTGGGAGCTTGCGGATCTTTTCGAATGCGTCATCTACTTAATTATTTACGACACTTTGGTTATTTCTAACTTCAATTTTACAACTCTCGTATCGCTTCAAAATTGCTAGTTAACTGAATTTCATTCTGAAAGCTTTCGCTTGGATGAACCGTTTGTCACATTACCAACTATTAGATATAAATTTCGGAGACACCGTTTCAGCAATATTTTTTTTTTTATGAAAATAGTCGCAAATAGGGTAGACCTATTGTGTGGGCCGCGGACGGCCCGCACTGCGACTATTAGAAGGGAAAGGGATTATAGAAAAGAAATGATCGTGGACACGCTTTTTAAAAAGTTGCAGGTCATAGTTCTCTGGAAAAGCTGATTTTGGAAGCTTATTCCATTCCGTAGCAGCCCTGTAAAAGTAGGATTCTTGATGAAGATTGGTCCTTGTAGTGTCAATCTTGAGAGTAAATGGGTGAGACTGATCAGCGTGCCGAGTTCTTTTGCCAAATGTGGCCAATGGTGGTACAAGAGTTCTTATTTCTCTGGAGCATCTGCCATGGAAATATCTGTAGAGCAATGACTGGTCTGCAACTCTTCTTCTATGATCTAAAGGGTGAAGGGTATCTGTGAGAGTTGAGTTGTTTATCAAGCGAATGGCTCTTTTTTGAATGGAATCTAGAAGACGAAGAGAATGCCTTGGTGCTAAACCCCAAATGTGCGAGCAATACTCCAGTGGAGGTAGGATTTGAGCCTTGTACGTCGTCAACAGTTGATCAGGAGTAAAAAACTTTCTGGCTTTCCACAGAAAACCTTGTCTCTGGCTTGCTGACTTTGCGATGTTAGCAACATGGTCATGCCAAGACATATTATTGGACACCGTGACTCCCAAAATCGAGATGGAGGGACTTGGTTCAAGGGTATTTCCGGACATTGTAATGGGATGATTTGAGGAATTCACTTTTTTGGAAAACGTGGCACTTTGTGTTTTTTGGGCGTTAAACTAAACAAGATTGTTGGTTCCCCACTCAACGATTGCTTTAAGATCTCTATTGATGGAATCAACCTGTTCCTGCCTGAGTCTATTTGTATCATTCACCGAAAGTGATCGATATGATGTGAAAGTTGAGACAAGTGTGCTATCGTCTGCGAAACTGTAAATGGGGTTCGTGGTGGTTTTCAAGAGGTCGTTGATGTGTAAAAGAAATAAGGTGGGGAACAGTATGGAACCCTGGGGGACCCCGGCATTGGTTTTAAACGCATCATAAGAAATACCGTCAACTGCCACATGTAAGGAGCGATCTTGCATGAAGCTCAAGAGCCATACTCGTTTGACGCAACAAACACTGTTTTCCAACTTCCGAGCATAATGCGAATCAGTGTCGCACAATGCCGTAGTGTGCTGACGTTATTCTTTTTTTTAAGCAATGGTGCTAATGTTTAATTGGAACACCCATTAGTTTTTAAGTCTACCAGCAGAGTGCACTTGGCTCAGTGTTGGGATAAAGAAACATTAATTGGCTTAGAAATTATAAATGTAGATATAAAGTTGTATATAACAATTGGTTGATAATTTTTGTAATGCTGACAAAAATATATTCCTGTTAAATAAATTTGTTTAGAGTTTCATTGGCTATAAAAATGAAACTTCATCTACAGAATAAAAAAATAAAGTAGCCGATGTCATACCTTCATCCATACATATTTTTTAACACAGTTTTAATTCACTTTTTAGTCTTTTTAAAAATTACTTCGAATTTCGAAAGGAATAAAAATTATCTAAACATTAAAAAAAAATTAATAACAATGAAAATAAAATTTTTATCAACGCCAACTTAAAGGAAAATATATTTTATTTATTATTTATATTTTATTTTATTTTTTATACTACTGAGTTGGTATCCGTCGCGTATCATGTTAAAGCTCTTGTGCTGTAATTGGAAAACAACCAAAATCTGCGGACAATTGAGAATTGTAATCACCCTATTTTGCACAGGGTGAGTTAACTATTGAATGGAGTTAGTTTTTTCTTAGTAATTAATAATTGTCCAAACAATTTGGAACTATACAGGGTGTGGCGCGAAAAGTTTTGATTGAAAGTAATGGCGGATAAAGTTATGTTAAAAATCTGAAATTACGAAGCTGTTGGCTTTGGATGAGCTGAGATATAATTGTGTCCTAAATGTGGCACTTCTACTTATACCGAAACTAGACGTCAACTTTGTTATTTTAAATGGAACCTTGTATATTTTATTTTATTTTCGAATTCTACATGAAATTTCAGATAAAATTTTTGCATAATGACCTATACCAAAAATGAAATAATTTCGAGATATTTGTTTTTTTTTTAAATTTTAAAAAAATCCTTGTCCACATTGAATAACGATATCTCTATTAATAACGAAGCTAGTGACGTGAAATTGTAAGAAATACACAACAAGCCTTTGCCCGTTAACTTCATGTGTTCAACTCTTTGATATTTCATACAGGGTGTTTTAAACTTAGCCGCTAACATGCACAATTTAAATCATTTATAAATTGCTTACTTTAAATAGAACACACTGTATTTTATTACATTTTCCGCTGTATTTCTTTAACCAATACCTTTGGTATTGGTATTTCCTATACCTTAATCCAACCATTTTCGAGATATTTCATTATCTTAGTTAAAATATAACAATACATATTATTTCAATATTAGTAAAGGGGGGCCTTGGCTGTCAAAGATTTGATAGTTAGAACGTTAATTGTTGTTAACTGTAGCAGAATTGTTGAACGGACTTGCCGTGTTTTTGCAAAAGGATATCCAAATAAAACTGGTGATATTGCAAAAAGATTGCTTAAAAACTGCTCAATCGAGCTGGGAATTTAACTGAACAATAGGTAGTGTGGGTCTCGGTTTTATTGAATGATGGATATTGTCAAAGTTGTGCTGCCAATTTGTTATGCAAAAATCATTCCACAAAATGTCATATGGTAAGACGTTTGAATGAGGTAGAAAATTTTGCCAGGGCAAGGGCGAAAACAATTTAAAAAAAATTTTAAAACAGTTAAAAGATGGTCAACAGAAGCTAGATTTAACAGTGGAAGACCAACCACTACACCCTTGCTTACTAGAGAGAACATAGTTGCCAGGTTAAGTTTTGCTCCAAATCATTAAAATTGGTGGGGTGTAAAGTTAGTTAACTCTTCGTGGTGCACCCTGGGTAACGCTAAATGAACTAGGAAAAATCACAGGCGTATGCAATTGTTTGTTCCAGACCATCTCCGGATCTTCTGACAAAAAAAATCACAGGTGCATGCAATTATTTGCAATGTATTGTATCAACCTTGTTGTATTTTTTTATTGTATTTATAACTTGCTTGTGATTTAGCCATACGCTAAATAAATAAATATATCAAAAATTGGTCTGTGGCTAATTGAAAAAAAGTTTTATTTACAGATGAAACTAGTAATTGTATCATGTGATTCCACTGGGTC
Source organism: Agelastica alni (assembly GCA_950111635.1). Taxonomy (NCBI): domain Eukaryota; kingdom Metazoa; phylum Arthropoda; class Insecta; order Coleoptera; family Chrysomelidae; genus Agelastica; species Agelastica alni. The sequence goes on from OX467714.1 coordinate 34,401,300, forward strand.
CTTTTTTGGAACCTAATTTTCTAGTTATGCAAAACAACGCTCGACCTCACATAGTCACATAGCTGGAAAGATACATGAATATCTCAATCTAGTTGAAATACCAGTGTTGCAGTGGTCACCAAAAAGCCCAGATCTGAATCCAAACAAGCATTTATGGGATCACCTAAAGAAAAAAATGTTAAATGTCCAATACCTGCACCCAGAAACCTGAGGAAACTTGAAAATGCAGTTATCACAACATGGGAACAAATTCCATAAGATTTTATCCAAAATTTAATTAGAAGCATGCCCAGGCGTATAAATGCTGTGATACGAAGTAAAGGAGGCACCACACGCTACTAGTGTTTTTTTTTTTTATGAAAATAGTCGCAAAAAGGGTAGACCTATCGTGTGGGCCGCGGACGGCCCGCACTGCGACTATTAGAAGGGGAAGGGATTATAGAAAGGAAATGATTGTGGACACGCTTTTTAAAAAGTTGTAGGTCATAGTTCGCATAGTGTCGCACTTACACCATTAATTTCGCTTCTAGTGTCCTATTTACACCTTTTTTTTAACATTATAATTTTGTTATTAAGTCTTAAAAATAATTATTTTAATTCTAAGCTTATAGAGAAATATTAAGGCTAATTCAATGTTAAAGTATCTATAAGAAATAACAACAAAACAGATCTTTCTGTTCAAGTAACCCTCATTTATGACTCCACAATGGACCTTGCATATAGGGTGGATCCAAATATATCTTACGTTTTTTTTAACTTTTAATGTCCATAAAAAACTATTAAAATTAATTTATTTAAGCAATTTGTATAATTTAATTAGTTGTTGCGGTAATTTTGTTCGGGAGTATATAATAAAGTGTATATTATTGTTCGTATAAGCGTAGAGCTCTTGTCGTTTCTGAGATATCCAGGATCTTGTATATAAATTATTCCGTTGAAATGTTTCACTTGTATGATGTTAGTGTATTTATTTTTCTTCGAATGCATTATAAATATCATTCTCCGTCATTCAATAAAAATGTCTCACAAATATAATACCACCACCCCGTTCGCGGAGAGTGTCATAAAAATTTATGACTCTTCCCGGTCATTTGTAACTTTCCAGTATAAACACTCGACTACTTTTCAGTTTATAGACCTGCCAACACGTCACATTTATCATAATAATATTCACGAGACGTTTTTTTTTTATTTAATACCAAATGACATTTTTTCATTTGTCTATTTCAAAATTGTCATTAAATACTCGTCTGCATAAGATAGCGAGAGTGTGGGGTTCAATTAATCATTGCTAAAGTGGAATAATCCAGAAATATGTAACAAATATATACTAAGGAAGTTGAATTTGGGGATAATTTTTCTCTTTTTTAAATTATATATCAGTGTTACGAATATATCTATAAATATATATACACAAAGATGTCGTATTCTTAATTACCTACGTACACAGTGGTCAAACGACAAAAAAATAATACGTTGCAATTTGTTATTCCTACGTTTCTCCTTTCAGGTACCAAATCGAAGTAAATTATGCTATGCGTTAAAGAAAATAATGAGTACCGCCTTCATTTTCAATCTATTTTTTCATTTTTATTTTGGTGATTAATGTTAGAAATAATTAAAAAGTATTCTACTCAAAAACTATATTTATCGTAAAGCGTATTCAAACTATCTCTCTCTCGATAACAAAAATGCCTCTCTTTACTGTCGTCCCTTCATGAAGACTGCCGCCAGCTTCCGTATCCCGTCCTTTTCTTTAGATACCTGATCTTCAGATGTGCTCGTGTACCCAAAGAGCCCTCCCTGGATACGGGGGGGATACAAATATATCTTACATGAAGGTGACTATAAATGTATTAATTATTATTTAGTATCTAAGTTTAATAACAACTGTTCACATTTGGATGACTTTAACTTTTTAACAATAGGAAGCGTCTTTTTGATCCTGAGAAATATTTTTTTTAATATTTTAGATGCACATTTGCATGCCTATTTTGTACTTTTTTAATGCATATTTATCCGAAGCCTACTCATAACTTATTGCTGCAGTTCTCTAGGTTTACTTATGTCAGCATTCGAGTGATTTTGTTCCAAAGCTGACGCTTTAAAAGGAAAAAGATTACAGATTATAAAAAACATTTTAATGGTCAATTCAACGGGTCTTGGAACTTTACTGTCAGTCCCTGTATTTTTATCATAAATACTTCATTTGAAACAACACATTGCTAACAATAACTGTCATTCCAACAAAAATACGTACGTATATGAGCGTTTTCAAAAACTTATAAATTACGCTGGTAATTTTGTATTATTTATATCTCATTCCACGAAACTACTATATACCGGTTAGTTTTTGGGTGCCACAGTTTTCGCTGAAAATTGAAGGATTTATCGTTTTGAATTTTCTTGCGGTAAATGAAAAATAGATTTTAAATTAAATTTTGTCTTACGCGAATGGATACTAATCCCAGTAAAATTATAGTTTATCGTGATCCTTGTAACTCTACGTCGCTACTACTCTCTTTTGGAGAAAAATAAATTTTTATTAAGTGGCTTCCCATACAGCATAAAAAAATAGGGTGTTCTATTTAATTTAAGTGAAAAAACTGGAGATTTGAATTTTGACTTACCCTGTTAACAGGGTACAATAATTGAAAAAAATAATTGACTTGGTAAATTTTGCTCATTGATAAAATTTTATTGTTGTAATAAAATACAGATAATTAATGATCCTGAATTGTTGACGATTTTAACCTTAAAGTAACCCTTACTTTTAAAATACTTGGTACACTTCAAGTAAACATTATACCAGAAGGCTCATAGAAACGAGCCAATTTAAAATATAAAATGAAAATAGGTGATTCCATTTGAAAAAAGATATGTTAGGTTATGTTTAAAGTTATAGAGTAAATAAGTTAACGGAATACAAGAACTTTACCACATTATTGGCACACCCTGTATATATATATATATTGGTTTCTTTTTTTAAGAATAAAACGGTACAAAGATATTTAAAGTATTGGTTATACTGTTATTTTGCCTCCACAGGCAAATATTCGAAAATTAACATTTTACTCAAAAGGCGATTTATCTTTTGGAATTGTTTTTTCCTCCCGCAAAAATTGGCATTTCCGTTATTTGATTCAGATGTCTTGGGCAGGGCATGTAGTGAGGATGAATGAAAGCAGAACACCAAGAAAAATCCTTGAGTGAAAACCAATGGATAGAAACAGGACCGAATGGAAGAAAATTACTGAAAAGACGAAAGCCCAAAGTGGGCTATAACGTCGTTAAATGAATGATGTTTTCTATTTATGGAAAACGCAGATAGGAGGGGAACGTTTTGTTTATAAAAAGATTACCAAAAAAAAATAAATCATTTTATTTTTATTGCCACACATGTCCCTCGTTTATTTTAACCATTCTTAATTGTAAATTAATTGAAGTAAAGTAACGTCAAAAGGGAAGTTTAAACTTTAATTTACACGAATGACTTTATAGCGCCAACATTTAAGATAAGTTTATATTCGGACGAAAAGGGTTTAGTTTGGTATTCATACCCAGTACTAACCACCCTTGTAACCGTGACAAAAACTTCCTAGGGGATTTTAACGGCAATTTGGCTATTTCCGTGTAAATATTTAAATAACTATGTTACCCCTGTTTAGCTGGTCTGTTTCGCTAATTTATATGAGAAGTTTATCGCTTTCTGATAAAAATATGCCGTCTTTTTAGGAGTAATGGAGTTACTGCAATAAAATATTAAAACTAAAAATAAAAAAAAACTGGCACTTATTTATTGGTGAATGGATTTTCGGGTTTATAGGCAGTCGTAGGTCTGAGTTAATTCTCGACGTTTCGCCATCTCTAGTGGATGGCATCTTCGGGAGATGTAATAGGTACCTGCTTTTTAAGTCTGACAATTTGTGACATTTGATGTCACGATCGCAGGTTATATACATTATGGTGGGCGGGGCATATTTGAGGGCTGTTCAGGAATTGGTAACGTTCCGGAGATTCATTCTTCTTATGTTTGTAAGGAAGTACCTGTACCCTTGTTCTATTAAGTGTTTCCTCAGATCTACTCCTATTCATTCATTCAAGAGTCTATAGCATTTTTTTAGTTAACCATTTTTAATAAAGACTACTCTTGTTCTATAATAATGCTCTCATTTACTACCAACTTGCTCGTATTGGATTTTTGAATATTACCATGATTTGTATATTGCATAGCAGAAGATTCTCAGGCAGCGGTTGTTCATTCTGCATTAACTTTAAAAAAATATCGTGTCTTTTGTAACATTTGGACATCAACTAATGTACAACTGACCCCCAAATGTTTATATTGGCCTCAGATTTTTTGGACATGACATACCTGGCCTAATGATCGAACTGAACTTACCATATACGCCCGATAAATGGAGACTATTCACAGATTCGTCTAAAACAAGTCTAAAAGCTGTTTTACTTTTAATGGAAACGAGCATCCATCGGTTCCTATAGGTCATTCGGTAAATATGAAAGAAACATATGACAATCTTAAAATGTTACTAAGATGTTTAAAGTTTAAGATTACAAATGAAACATATGTGCAGATTAAAAAGTAGTGGCGTTACTGACAGGACTGCAATCAGGATATACAAAATACTGTTGCTTTTTGTGTGATTGAGACAGCCGTGCAAGAGACAAACAATACAAGTTGGCGTTAAAAATTTGACCCGAAAACCTTTAGTTCAGGAAGAAAAAATATATTTACCTCCACTTTACATTAATCTGGGTCTGATCAAAAATTTTGTTAAAGCACTGGATAGAGAAGGAAATGCTTTCAAGTATTTCAAAGACAAATTTTCACGTATAAGTGAGGCCAAACTTAAAGAAGGAATTTTTGTTGGTCCCCAAATTAGGCAAAGATGCGAACTTCAGGCACATTTTAAATGACAATGAAAGTCGGGCATGGAATGCATTTGAAAGTGTTTGCAACAATTTTCTTGGAAATAATAAATAGAATTCAACATGTCACTAAAACTTCACTTTCTCCATTCTCATTTGGACTTTTTTCCTGAAAATGTAGGAGTAGTATCAGATGAGCATGGAGAACGATTTCACCAAGATATTGCCTCCATAAATCAAAGGTATACAGGAAAGTGGAGCCCGAATATGTTAGCCGACTATTGCTGGACCCTAATACGAGACACATCCAGGAGTTCTTATAAAAGAAAGACTAAATATTAAATTTATCGAAAATTATTAAAAAATGTTTATACTGTACCTAAGCTAACTGTTAATAAAATGTATTATACGTTTTTAATTTTTTAAATTTAATAAATCGGCATTGAAAGGGGTTTTTATTGACTTTTTCTTAATATCAAAACATATGTCCCTCCCTTATCATTGGAGGCTGATATAAAAAATCTGAGGCCAGATCCGGATTCAGCAGGCCATAATATATAAAATCCAGCCAAAATCATTCCAGGCAGGAAAAAAAAGTTTTAAAATGTTCGTCAGTGTTAGTTGAAAAGGCATGGGCTGAGGCTATCTCCCTGTCTGATACCGGATAAAACTTTAATTTTTCGTGTTATTCCACATACTGTTTTTATTCTTGTTTTGGTGTTGTTTGACTAGTTTTGTGTAATGCTTGTTGACGCCTTGTTGTTTTAATCGATATATTACATCGTATTTTAAATTAATTTCGCGTTGTTTAAAGAGAGTTCCTTTTCATTGAGTATCCCGGCGGATAAAAAGGGCTATAAAAATCTGGAACTGGGACCGATTCGCCGATTAAAAAAATCCATGAGATAAAAAATCCCGAATGTCGACCCTCAAGAAAAATGATTCATTTTGATGAAATACGAATGAAATAGAATGTTAATAGAGCCCACCAACAAGGAATATATGCAAACAGTAATTTGATCTCACAAATTGATCGAATCCGATATCCATTCTTTGTAATGACGTTCCCTTTTTTTTTCCCGATGGAGCAATTTTATAATGAGTTTTCTGCTTCGATTTCAAGCATCGACGAAAATGAAAATTTTCTCCCGAAAATAATTATGAAGCACGCACATTCGACAATACTTTTTAGTTCAATTGAAGTCTCCCTAAATCCAGTTTACTCATCTATAAAATAATCAATGAAATGAACAATAAATGTTAGTTCGACGGAGCTGTCCTTAATTTGTTCGGCATTTTATTTTCACAATAGCGAGGTTTTTATCAGTAAAAGTCCCGCTTAAAAATAGAGTGGATGTGGATATTCTGATCCTTATTTAACGATAAAAATAACAATTCTGCTGAACGCCTGCTGTCAATTCCAAGCAAGTAGATCTTTTGTGAGTAGACTGGTTCAAACATGTTTATTCTTGTTAAAATGAATTTAAATAAGTGTGAGAGCTCATTGAATTCGTAATAACATCTAAAAAAATGTACAGTAGTTTAAACTCTCACATTAATAATTTTAAAAGTTATAAACGATTGAAGTTTCCGAAAAAAGGATCTAATTTTTTGCAAATAACATTTTTCGAACAAATTGAAATTTTTTATTTACATAAAAAAAATAACAAACTGAACAAAATGTAATTTACTTGCTAAGGTTGCTAAGCATTTCTTTATCTATCTTTGTAACCACATCTTCTTTTACACCACAGCGTTCTCTTATCTCACTATTCTATACTTTATCCAACCTAGTCACTCCGGCTATACTTCTCAGACTACTCGTCTCCGCAGCATTAACCCTATTGTCATGCTTCTTCTGCCAAACGCAACATTCATTACCATACCTACATAAGTGTAGAAACCAACACACCTCTATGCATATCTAAACGTGCCTTTTTTGACTCTTTCTGGCTGTTTATAAAGCTATACAGTGCCCCATTCATTTGTTTTCCTGCCAACACCCTACGCTCAATGTCACTGTCATACTTTCCATCTCTCGTAAACTTTAAACCCAAGTATACAAACTCATTTACTTGTTCCACTCTTTCTTTCTTAATCAGTAGTTCATAGTTCGTCATGCTTTCTTCTCTTTCAAAAACCATTACTTTCGTTTTGCTTACATTTATTTTTATTCATTTGATTTTCAGGGCAATAAATATATTATATATTATATACATTCACATTAAATAATAAATATTAACAATAATGATAAAGTACCAGAAGCAAAAAGGTTTAATAAATGAACTCAGTTGATCGTTCACGGGAATAACTTTGAACTCACTTAGAACGTGTCGCAAGACGCACGTAATAATGTTTATGTTTATTAATCGTTCGTATTTATTTCGCAACCAGATGTCTCGAAATGAATAGTGTGTTATTGTTTTACTCCGATCGGTCGTTCGCTGCTCTACTTTGCAGTGACGGTCAAGATCACGATATTAAAATGTAGAATTGCTAAACTAAATTAAAAATATTTTTAAGTTCAACGTTCTTTTTAATTAACGAGAGTTTTCCCGAAACTTCAACAAACCTACGAGCAAGGGACCTAACAATACACGGCGATCCTAATACATTACATTTATCTAAAATTTTCTTTTCTTTAAGTATATATTTTTTTGAATTTCTCTATTAATAGTTTCCGAGTTATTTGTAAAAAACTAGACGCTCTTTTTGGAATTTTAATTGTTTATAACTTTTGTAATTATTTATTTGGAGGTTTGAAACGTTTAGCTAAAAGTTCCATTTCAGTGAGCTCTCACACGCTTTTTAATCATACCACACTATTTGTCAATGTTAACAAAATAGCAATAAGAAACATCCACTTCATAAAGATAAATAAACGCTAAACAGGACATTTTCCTAAGCGATAACCAAAATTTTTACAACTCTATTTTCGTCTACGAAGTCTTCTCTGAAAACTTATTGTTATTTCCCGATGCTGTTATCGTCGATGAAACCATTCTATATTCAATTTTTCACCAATTTTCTGCGTCTGTACCCTTCAATACATTATCGTCTCGTCCTTTCGTCTATTATAGCCGAAATTGCGTGCTCTTCAAAGCCTTTCTATCAGCATTCGTAGTAGGAATACATTTAAATTCAGATAATACCGGACGTCCTTCAATGCAGAATTAACGCTATCACTGTAATTGAAAAACGGCCATAAACCATCAATTAACAACGCCAGACGTAAATGAATTTTAAAAGCCTGTTATCTTTTTTAAATTGTAAAAATTTTCTTCAACGGTACATACATATATAGAGTGGACCAAAAGTCTGGAAACGGACAATTATCAGTAGTAATAACCCAAGGACATTGATAATTGTCGAAACAATTTTATAACAGATTTCAAAAGCTTATTGCTTGGAAACAGACCGACGCCGTAGGCGGTCTGTTGCCTATAAGCAACAAGCTTGAGATAGATGTTATAAAATTTTTGAGCATTCATCAATGTTCGAGGGTTATTCGGATAGAAATTTTTTTGTTGATTATGGAAATAAATACAGGGCAGAAACAATTTATTTGAATGTACAATTATCCAAAGTACAATTAGAAAAATATTTTTCTTGTAGAAGCTTACTTGTTATGTTCCATATGGTTTTAGCTTCTTTAAACTCTGTACCATCTTTTCTTCTCATATTCACAGCCAAATCCTTTAAAATCGACGCCAATTCTTTCACCGTCCGATTTCCATCTAATTCATATTTTCTTACATCACAAAAGTCCATGAACGCTTTCCACACAAAATTTTTATTGTGAACAGTATTCTTCGGTATATTCGATGCTATAATTTCCTCAATATTATCTTGAGTATCACAACCAAATCGTGACATATTGAAATATTTGAATTGTCAAAATCGAATTGAAAGGAAATGTAGGTATGTATCCATAGCAACATGACATGATTTAGTGAAAAGAACCCATGGGCTCTTTTCAGTATAATTTTGTTTTGATTGGTTGTGTTCGATCAGATGACCACAAATTGACTGATTTTATTGGATATCAACTTGAGCAAAAAATTTTCTCGTAAACTGTTGGACCGAATTGTATAAAATTTAGGATAAGCCTATTTTGAGATACGGAGATTCGGTTTTTTAAATACATCACTCTATATATTCAGTCATTATTAGAATCTCCTCTTCAATACGAGTTCGGCCATATGTAACGCTCATGATTTTATGTAGCATAGAAGGTCTTAAATAAATAAAACAGGAGTGTGGCAACGCCTAATTGTCTTAATAATGTTTTTAATACAAACTCTTTTCAACTTTTCAATGAACAATAAATTTAAAATAATCGCATTCATTCTTTATGAGTTTTCAGATTTTTATTGTATAAAAAGTAAAGTATAGAAATCTCGTAATCTCGATCAGTTGATTCTCGTTAAAATTAATTAAAAATAATTTCTCTCGTACACCCAAAAGTACTCTTTTTGGACTTAAAATAATAATAACTGACTTAGACTCCGTTCTGTTTTCCGTTGTTTTGTTTTTAATAACATTAAAAAAAGTGATAAAAAGAAGTTGTTTTTATTGGATCTGTAATCCATTATATAAAATAAATAAAGTGCAAAAACTCTCTACCCAGTGAACCTGCAAAACTTATGATCCAATATTACCTATTATTCAACAAATTTAAGGATTTGCTGGCTGCACAGCGCTTTCATACATGCTCGTTAGTTGCTGGTCGAGATACTTTCGCCTACGTCGCACTTCACTCCTCTCCTCTAGATACTCCATATATTTTACAACCTTTACTCAATATCACGAACATTTTCTACGAGAGGAAATCTACTTTTATGAGCATCGTTGCAAGAGTTTCAACATACACATAGTTTTAAAACTTATGCATCACCCTTGTATTCTCGTTATACCTACACATTTTTATAAATCGGTTTTTTACCTTATATTTAGTAACTCTTTTTCATATAAAAGTTAACATTTTTTTTTAAATTTGAATACCCATTAAGTCGTGCTGTTTTCACTTTGGTGTCAATCACACAAAATGTATTGCTCTTAAAATTTAAAAATACGTGATTACTAATGAATCGCCATTTAATTTCTGAGCTGGATCGTGCAAGAATTCTTGTTTTATTTCAAGAAGACCACTCACAGCAAGTCGTGTCGGACAGAGTAGGTGTTTCTCAGAGTGACGTGTCTCAAATATGGAATAGGTTTTTGGAGAACAATTCAGTATGAAATAGGTATCGCTCTGGCAGACACCTCTATGTCTGTACTAGCTCCAAAGTGAGTTCAGACATGCTACAGGTTTCAGAATATTAGAGTTTCAGAATTAGAGTTCCCCAGCTACAACATAGGCATGTTTTGCAGTGTCGCCAATGGGCTCAAGAACACATAGAGCTCCCTCTGCAATTTTGGAATTTTGAATTTTTTTTAGATGAAACCCGAATCTGTCTGAATAGTGATAGCCGGCGTATTCGTGTTTGGCAACAAGAGCTGCACAATTAGCTCATGCCTGTCCCAAACTTCCTTTTTTTAGTAGCTGTGCTATGTTTTGGGCAGGCATTATAGCCCGTGGTCGTACGAAATTGAGGCTCATTGACGGGACTGTGACAGGACAACATCACACAGATTTTAGAACCTCATGTGAGACTGTGGAGAGGGGCTGTGGATGAGGATTTTGTGTTTATGGACGACAACGCACGCCCACATAGGACTCGAGAAGTGAATGACTATCTTAAGACACAAGGAATTCGTCGTTTGGAGTGGCCTGCTATATCGCCAAACATGAACCCAATTAAACATGCCTGGGATATGCTCTCTAGAATTATTTTGGCTTAAAAAAAACCTCCCAGAACCCACCAGGAACAAGCAGTTGCTACAAGAAAAGAATGGGAGAATCTGTCACAGAAATATATTGATCGCCTTGTTACCAGTATCAGAGTTTAAAAACAGGCTTGCATTGACACTCATGGTAGTAATACGCTGAACTTAAACTGTAAAAATTATTTTTAAAAGTAATAAAATTTAGAGACTTAGAGATATAGAGATTTATGGTATCCCCTGAGGATCCGTCTTCTGAGATGCTATGTGTTCTTTACCCTCCTATACGACGTAGAAGCCTGGACACTTAACAATAAAGACATCTTCTTCTTCTTCTATTTGGTTGAGATCATATGATCTGTTAATTCCGGGCTTGCCGTTGTATTAATTCTTGAGATGTGGACTGCCAGCTGTCTCTCCATCTCTTCGGTGGTCTACCGGGCGGTCGGCTTCCTACTGGTATTCCCTCGAGAGCTATGCGGGGTAATCTATCTTCGTCCATCCTCTTGACGTGGTTATACCATTGCCTTCCCCATCTTACGATATCCTGTACGCCGCATTGTTCTCTTATATCAGTGTTTCTTACGTGGTCTCTTCTGGTTTTGCCAGCTATTGTTCTCAGCACCCTCATCTCGGCTACGCGCAGCATGCTCTTTGTTTTGTTCGTGTCTTCTCTTGTTTCTATCGCGTACGTCATTATGGGTCTTACGCATGTTTTGTATATTTTAATCTTACTGTCCTTCCGCATGTACCCGTTGGCCTAGACAATCTCTCTTAGGCAGCCTGATGTTGCTGATGCTTTATTGACTTTGTCCCTTAGATCTTTTGTTGGGTCGTGGCCGCTAGACATATTCATCCCGAGGTACTTAAATTGCATTACCTGTTCTATGGGCTTATCTTGCGAGCTTACGAGCTTGCATCTGAGTGGTTCCCTGGTGATTGTCATGCTTTTTGTTTTCTCGACCGATATGGTCATATTAAGCTGTCGGCACACTTGGTGGAACTTGAATAGCTGTCTTTGTAGGTCGTTCTCGTTTTCTGCGAAAATTGCTGCGTCGTCGGCATAGCATACCATGCTGATACGTTTGTTACTCATTCTGTATCCCATATTTAAGTTCGCTACTTCTTCTATAATTTTGTCCATAAGAAGAATAAATAAGAGTGGGATGAGGCTGTCTCCCTGTCTGATTCCTCCTGGTGTTAGAATGCTTTTCGTGATATGTTGCCCTGATTTAACTTGAGTGGAGTTGGCGGTGTTAAGGTTGCAGATTACCTTTACTATGTTGGCTGGTGTTTCTTTTTCGATTAGGATATTGATGACATCGCCTAGTTTGACCTTGTCGAATGCTTTAGTTAGGTCAATGAAACAGATGAATGCCGGTGTATTATATTCTTTTGCCTTTTCCTTTATTTGTTTGATGGTAAATATGGCGTCAGTTGTCGATCTTCCCTGTCTAAATCCCTGTTGTTCTTCTCTATTGGTTATGTGATTCTCCAGTTTGTCCTTTATCAGGCCTGTGAACAGTTTCATTGTTGTGCACAATAGAGTTATTCCTCTGTAGTTATCGGGGGATGTTTTTTGTCCTTTCTTGAAAATGGGAATTGTTATGCTCGTGTGCCACTCATTTGGTATTTCTCCTGTGCTCAGGATTTTATTAAACAGAGCTGTGAGTGTTATTATGAGCTTAGGGCCCCCGTGTTTCAGAAGTTCGTTCGGTATATTATCCGTACCTGGTGCTTTTCTGTTTTTAGCTTTCCTTAGTTTTTCTTTTACTTCCGCCCTTGAAACCGTTGCGCTGGCCGCCGTTTGATATTCAATTTCACGTGTTTCATCAGCGCTGTACAGTCTTTCGAAGTATTCTTCCCACTTTTCTATAGAGACTCCTTTACTTTGGACAAATTCGTTTACCGGTTTCTTTCTGTTCTTCAACATCTTCCTCACCTTCCTTTGGGCGCCATATATGTCGTGGTCCATGTCGCTCATGAATTTAATCCAGTGTTCCCTTTTGATAGCTTTAATTCGTGAGTTGACTCTATTCCTTGTTTGTATGTATTCCGCATGTTGTTGTTGGGTTGGGGATTCTTTGTATGCTAGGTAGCTTCTTCTTTTTAGTTCTGCGAGTTCTTTCACTTCTTGGCAAAACCAAGGTTTAGTACAGTTTGTCGCGTTTGTATTTACTTTCCTTTTTCCTATGGATTCGTCAGCGGCCTGAAGACATAAAACGTCTTAAAGCATTTAAGATGTGGACCTACAGGCGAATACTAAAAGTAGCGTGAAAAGAAAAAGTTCGCAATTTCGAGATACTCGCAAGAGTACAGAAGAACACCGAGATTATTGTCACCGTTAAGAAACGGAAAAAGACATCCTGGATGAAGAATCTCCCAGACTGGTTTAACGTGAGTTCCAGCACGTTGTTTAGACTGGCATTTGACAAGATAAGAATAGCCATGATGGTCACCAACGTTCTGAAAGGATATGGTACTTGAGAAGAAGAATACAATTTTATTTTTCTTATTTTTTTTATTTAAAAAAAACTACATCTGTTCTCAAACAAAAAGCATCTGCCAACGGAATAATTTTTGTTGTAAAATTAATCTATCAATGTAGTTTGGTTCAATGTTTAATAATAACGGAGATTTTAGGTGATGCATAACTTTTAAAACTATGTGTACAAAAAACATGTCAATAATTATAAAGTTTTTTAGATAAACTTATTTGTAAAAGTATAAAGTATCTTGATTATGACATACCTACGTACATATAAATATATTTATCATTAGCAAATTGTCAATCGTAAGCAAAAATGTTGTTTGTTTTTTATGAGGTAATATCCAAATTAAAAGTTTATTATTAAAGGACACAATTTTATATTGTTAATCAAACACTGCACAAACGTGTCACTTTTTTATTTGTTTACTTTTTTAAATGTTTTTCGTATAAGTGTTTTTTGTAAATTGATGAATTGATAAATTGATGTTTTTTTTACTAAAAGGTTACATCCTGTATTAGAATAGTAAAAGCAGCATCATCACATCTCGAACATCCTCCGTTGTGACGTTTTTATGGAAATCTTGGATACATTCTACCGATTAAGTAAACTTTTTTTTAGGATAATTTCACCTAATTTACTTCCTTTATCTAACCCTTAAAAGAGAAGAGCTACAAAAACAAACTTTTTACGAACAAGTAAACGCTAAAAAAAATATTTATATGCTGATGCGGAGGCTTCTTTGAAAATTCGAAATATTTATTTAGTATTCAAAGGTGATATTTCTGTTGATATTGAAAATAAAGTTGGGGTATCGTTTGAAAATATGGTACAACAACTTTTTGATGTAAATTTCGAGTATTTTTTTAAAGAAACCAACCATTTTTTTTCCACCTAATGGAGAAAATAGGATCGGCCTGTCAAATCAACAAATAAACAATCGAAGTTTCGATGGTAAATATTTGGTTATCTTATGAGTCCACAGTAATTTAACATAAATTGTGCAGGAGCATAATAGGGAAATGAATATACTTTGAATGTTGCCACAGCCAAAAATCGTTCTGAGCGGTTATTAGTTGGAGATTGATAGGTAAAACTGGTAATTTCACATTTTATTCTTTATCTATATACGTAACATTCTTTAGCTATGTCTATAACTCATAAAACAAGTAGCATACCTTGTAGGTACTTCTTACATACTTTAAAATGTGTAAATTATTATCAAAAAAAATCTTCTCTACATTCTTAAGCCATTATTCTACAACCATTTGGACACTCCCTCTATATTCATATTCCGTTTTCGTTGCTTGGGTCGTCTATGTTCTGCCCTATTCCAAAGTTATTTTCCAGTTTTCATAACAATGGATTTTTTTACGAGGAATGGTGTTGGCCACTCGCTCAACCCTCCTCCTTTATCCGGGCTTGGGACCGGCAGTAATGGTTCATGAGCTACTCAGTTCACATATTCCCTTTCACTGGCGGATGAGGGAGCCATTACACAGACACTTGCACAGGCTCATTTTATTGATATGGGAAGATGAAACAATACCAAATAAATAAAAGAAAAGTATAATCGTCCTCATACATAAAAAAGTAGACAAAAAAAGTGTAGCGATTACAGCGGAATCGCCCTCATTAGTACTACACATAAAAATCTAGCCAACATAGTCTTGAAACGCCTAAAACCAATTACAGAAGAAAGTATTGAAGACTATCAGTGCGGCTTTCGAAGAAACAGATCAACAGTTGACCAAATTTTTACCCTCAGACAATTGCTGGAAAAATTCTGGGAGTTTAACCGGGATGTCCACCATCTTTTCGTAGACTTCAGACAAGCATACGACAGTATATTGCGGGTCAAACTGTGGGATGCAATGACGGAAAAAGAAATACCTAAAAAACTTACAAATATAACCTAGATGTGTATAAACGGTTCCCGAAGTAGAATACGAATCGGTGTTATGCTTTCCGACCCTTTTGGGGTAAACAGCGGGCTTAAGCAGGGAGACGCGATATCTTCAATTTTATTCAACATTGCTCTCAAGATTATTGCTGGTTTTTGCCGATGATATTGACGTAGTGGGTTACACGGTACTGTCTGAGAAAGACCTCTTTTCAAATTGGCAACATCCCTCATCCAATAAAACTGATTCCCGCACTACCTTTTGTTCAGTTAAATTCCTTGCTCGATAAATTTTTTAAATTTTTCGGGATCAAAAATTAAATAGTCTACCATCAAAACGTATTACCTTTATAAAAGAAACAATTTACAAGCTTACTTTTCTTAAAAATTCTTCAAAACTGTAAATCTAAACGAATTGATGTAATAGCTGTTATTACCGAGGAAAAATATGCATAGCACACTATTCAAATACTTGTTAAATTTTCAAAACAGACATAAGGAAAAGATTAATCAATTTTGTCCAGGAGATTATTTATTGATTTTTAAATCATCTCCAATGAGCAAAATCGTGATATTCGCAATGTAGCAGGCATTGTAAGGATAAAAGGCATATCCTCGTCGACGTTATCAACGACCATATTCGGTCGATGATGAATCGCATGTCCAGACCAATCATTATTAGTAACAGTTTCGTGCACGCTGCAGACATGTCCTGCGGGACTATCGTGGCTGTGAACAATCCACAGGACTCTTGAATTCATACTAAAATAGGAAATATCGAATGTTCAAACTGGAACATCGTCATTGGAGATATGATGAGGTTTGTTACTGGCACGTATGCAATTATTCGATAATAAATTGGTCATCGTAGTTGCCAACAGACGGGATAATATCGCAGCTTACTTGATAGATGATCAACAGTAACTGGAATTAATCTTCTTTGGTGCGAACACTGTTTCTATGGATTATAATAGGTGGCGAACGGATTAATAGAATGGAGAGGGAGATGGCGCGGTATGAAAATCAAAATGGATGTAATTGTTCTGTTTGTGCCGATTGAATTGAACGGGAGATTTCTCGAGTTGGTTCTCTTTTGTGCCGATGATGTGATTTTAACTTCCGGTCTTAAACGTTGAGCGGGATTACGCTTTTCAAACGGGGAAAAATATTTACAGTTGTTTTTTCGAAACATGATTCACGAGCAAAAAAATCGTCTCGCTGATAAGGAGATTTTATAGTAATTACACTTCGAAGATTCGATATCCTCGGTTTCATTTAATAAATGTATAAAAAGATTCGAAAGGACCCTAAAAAATTCGTACAAGGTAAATAAACCCCTGCCGGTTACTCCAACTGGTCAGCCGATATTTTGGCTAAGCAAAAAGATTGTTCCCTTGGTCAAAATCATGAGGCCAACTCTGGTATTTGGATTAAATTGTTTAGCTGTAAAAGCCGGTACTGACATAAATCTTTCGTTTTTAGTGGGTCGATAAACGAACATTATACTGTACAAAATTCTTGGTTTCGTTCAAAATGGCAATTCTTCGTTGGTAAAAATTATGATTTTAACTTTAAGAGACCCATGAATAAGAGCAACTCAATTTCGTTATAAAATAAATCGACTAATCACAAAAACTCAATCACTTATGGTATTACTACTGATTATTTTTTTCGTACGATTCTCAACCAATCGGAACGTCCAAATGAGCTAAGCTACCTCGTATCATTTCGAATATACTTGGATATACATCGAGTAGCTCCACCCATCATAAATTCAGAAATATTTGAACTTTCATAGTAACCAGGTCATAATTGTTACATACAAACAATGCGCATCAAAAAATGTTGACGTTTATTTTATGATTGTCAGAAAATGAGTCGATTCGGTGATTTATCATTAAAAGTGATAGACGAGTGTGTTCAAAACAATGAACGTCATAATACATTGAAAACAAACAAGTACGTATGGAAACGGTTTATTACGTTTTGTAATGAGAGAAATTATGTACTGAATAGTCAATTTCTATTAAAATGATATCAACTATTTTGAAAGATTGGACTTTCAATATGCAAAAATGTAATGGAGAAAATTATAAAGAACATGTTGTAAAAACTATATGGAACGTTACGGCAAAGGAGATACAAGAAAAATATATGAAGGAATTCTACAGACCCATTTTCCAGTCCAATATTTTTAGAGGCACGAAACGCGAGAAATTCAAAAAGAAGAAAGCTCCAATCTTTACCGGATAAGAGGAAGGTCAGTGCATCAGCATTCACAGACAATGAGTATGAAGCAATAATCAAAGCTTTGGATAAAAATCTACCAAAAGGGTTGCAGATAAATTTTTTCCAGATTGCCTTTGTAGAATTTGCTTGGAGAGAAAATGAAGAAGCGTCATGCTTGATCTACTATTTTTAAAAGGAAATTAAAAATAATGGTTCTTCAACTACAATATAATCCCATTTTCCCAAAAACAACTCATGGTGGAGGAGCAAAATCATGTGCTAATAATAGGTGGCTTGTACCCAACCACACTGAAGTAAGTCGGTGCCCAGTAAGACTTCTGAATAAGTTGATGTTAAAAAGAAACGAAAACAAGAATATTAAAATAGACAGGTTTTTTTTGACAGTGAATCCATACTGAAAAAAGCAATAAACCCTTGGCTGGGACAAAAATATGCCAATTGGAGTAAATAAAATTTCTAAATGGATCAAAAAGTCTGCAGAATTGGCCGGTTTAGATAACACAAACAAAAAAATTTCAAATCATTCTCACCGAGCAGAATATTTGAAAGCACATGATAGGTTTACCCTTTTTGCGACTACTTTCATTAAAATAAAAAAAAACTACTGATAACTGCACTGAAAGCAATCCATTTTAGTTTCGTTAATATTTCGTCATTTTTTAATTAATTTATTAAAATACTCGAAATACAAATAAATGTAAAACCTTTAAGGCGGTGCTGACGACATTATTACTGGAGCTTTATTTGTTTTATGACCTGAAAATTTTTGTGAGCACAAAAATAAATTCGATTGTTATTAAATTTACCATTAAACCGTATTAGCTTCTTTAATAAGAAACCAATAAAAGTCTATCTCAATACTATTAAGAAATATATGATAATCGAGTTGCCATTTGTCTGCTAACAGTGTGAAGTATTTTATATGAAGACTCAAACTTAATACCTCCTTGAAATAAACATGTGGAACGAATTTATATCGGTCATGAAAAATTTTATGGGCGTCATAATATTTAATAAATCGTTCCTGTGCCAGAAAAATAGATGAAAAATGGTATAAAATGTTGCAAAGTCTCAAGAAACAATTCTCCATTGAAATTTATTATATGGTCATTAATTTACCCAAAATTAAGATTTAAAGTTGTCGAAGGAGATGGCATTTTTTTTATTTAAACCGGAAGATGTTTTTAACAAAAAAGACCATATTTATGGTTAATTGTCTAAATCTGCAAAATTTTGTATTGCTGTAAATTGGATGAAGGAAAAATTTCTTAATAACATTTTAATTTGGTAGCTCTGACTAAATAATACATCGTGGAAGGGGAGGACTCTTTATACAGCTATTTGCAAAATATTTCTATACGCACATAGTTTACGAATTTAGATTTACAGGAATTATTGGACCGGCTAACATTTAGCATTTTTTATATTTATTTCTCACTTGCTGGTTTCGCTGTTTTCCCACGTTGCATGCTAATAATAAAAACGTTCACATTTACTACTGCAATAAAATATTTTGGCTACAACTCTGAACCAGTTCCATCTTATTTTATTTGAATATCGCTAGTCCCTTTAGCCGCAACAAGTTGTGTTTAATATTATATAGATGTCGTTTTCTGGTAAACGACTTTTCCGATGGCGGCAGCGTTTTGCGATTATGGTTATTTTAGTCTTGAAATGGGTAGGTATTAGGTTTTTATGGTAACTAATGTATATTTAACGCTACTACATATAATAAAAAATCATAAAGAAGTAATGATCCGTAAGAAACTCTATGCAATATTATGGAAATCTAACTGCTGTTTGTTAAATGTTTTAAATATTTCTATTAAAGAAAAATAATTAATTTAGTTTTAAATAAAAAATCCCGTAATATATGCATTCAAAATATGATCAGTTTCCTAAACACCATGAATACGGGCAAAAAAATTATCAAATTACAGTTTCTTAAACCAATATGATCCAGAATTAATGAGAACCCAGCCCTAACATTCCAGTACAACGAAGACTTTTCAACACCTATACATCTAACAGGAGTACCTGACATACGCGATGTAGAAATTGTGAATAAAATGATTTATCTGGAAGTACATATAAATAAAGATGGAAACGCATTCATAAAGATTAAAAGGGGAATAGCTCTTGCCAAAACCACCATGACCAAGTTGCATAAAATTTGGAGAGACAAGCAGACACTTCAGGAAATGAAGTAAACGACTAGAGAGAGAGATACATCTAAGTCTAGATACTTATTGCCCTTCAGAGAGGTAATCCTCCGCCCTAGAGAACCCTCTGGTCGTTGTCTGGCACCCTTGACACCTTCAGCTCATGGTCACCTCCAACCATCCACTTATTTAGGTCATCCTTATCAGTCTAAAGCTTAACATCTTTCGATACTTACTTCCTTTCACAACGTTAACCTTTAGGTGCCAGAAGAACCTTTGGTCGTTGTTTGGCATCCTCTACATCTTAGGCTCACTCTTATCAATTAAAAGCTTTTCATTTTTACGTATCTTCTGGTAGTTGCCTGGCAATCTCGACATCTTCAGTTTATGGTCACCTTCAAATATTCACTTCTCCAGTTCATGGTTATCCTCATTAATCCAAAGCTTCTCATCTTTTAATACTATCCCTATCATTTCAAAGCTTTTCTTTTACCAACTGGTTTAACAGTGATATATAGGTACCTTCTACTCTTGTCAATTGTAAGTATTTCACTAAAACCACCAACAATATTTTTTGAAATTTCTGTAGTAAACTATTCAATATAGCCACCCCTAGTACAGAATCAATTTATCAACTTGTCTACAATATAACCACTAAAATATTAAGGATACAGTGAAAAGTCTTATAATTTTTTTAAGAATGCCACTATTTCTGATAGTGAAAAATGTTTGATTTTCTATCAGTTCGGTTGTTTGAAGAA
Organism: Agelastica alni; assembly: GCA_950111635.1. NCBI lineage: Eukaryota > Metazoa > Arthropoda > Insecta > Coleoptera > Chrysomelidae > Agelastica > Agelastica alni. Next base: position 34,421,581 of record OX467714.1, read on the forward strand.
CCTTTTAAAGGGGTCTGTTAACAGAAAAATTGTAAAAGTAGATTAAGTATAGAATAGACACCAAATAAGAATCATTTGAGTGGGTTAAAAGGAATGAAAATAAATGTAAGCAAAACGAAAGTAATGGTTTTTGAAAGAGAAAAAAGCATGACAAACTGTGAAGTTCTGATTAAGGCATAAAGAGTGGAACAAGTAAATAAGTTTGTGTACTCAAGTTCAAATTTTACAAGAGACGAAAAGTATGACAGTGACATTGAGCGAAGGGTGTTAGCAGAAAAACAAATGAATGGGGCACTGCATAGCTTTATGAACAGCCAGAAAGTGTCAAAAAGGCACGTCTGGCTAAGCATAAAGGTGTGTTGGTTCCTACACTTATGTATGGTAGTTAATGTTGGGTTTGGCAGAAGAAGCATGAAAATAGGATTAAAAGTAAAAAATAGTGAAATAAGAGAACTCTGTGGTGTAAAAGAAGATGTGGTTACAAAGATAGGTAAAGGAATGCTTAGATGGTTTGGACACGTAAAAGAGATGGATAAAGAAAGATTAACGAAACAAATTTATAAGGCGAGTCGAATGGACAAGTCGGTAGAGGTCGACCTCGGCGAGCATATCTCGATCAGATCAACATTGTTTTAAAGAAAGGCTAGGTCAAGAGTACCAACAACCGACGAGCATGTATGTATGAAAATGAAGATTTGAATGGGAAAGAAAAAATACTACAGCTTAGAGAAATTGAGCATTGATTTCGTGGTATACCTATACAGAAAAAATTCGTACCACAAAGTACTGAATACAGAAACAAGAACAGAATTTTTATTTCTTTAATAATTAAACTCTCTTAACTGATATATATATATATATATATATATATATATATATATATATATATATATATATATATATATTAATTAATGGCATTTGATTTAATTATTTTTTACACTAACCGTATTAACTATCCAAAAATGTCAAGCGAATGACTCCTAATTTTTCATTTCTCCCCTTCTTAACGGTTAAATGAAGACACATTTGCGGAACGACTAAAAACAGAATTATTTACCCTCTTAATTAATCCGCCACTATAGACATTAAGACTTCCATTTGTAAAACAATATGTCATTTAGACAACCATTTAAGTTAATAAATCTCGCATTCGCGTCGTATACTTGGCATCGTCTGTGTCGTGATCTACGGGGTGAAATAATGAAATCTTGAGGTTAAACCTGATGAAGTGCGTTTTACATACCGAGTCCATTGATATATGGATAGATAATGCTTTGTCTTTGATACCGAATTATTCGCGGGATCTAATAGATATCGTTATTTAGAAAGCACCCCCATAAATCAAGAGCAATTTACTAATTTTAATTTTTCGTTTATAACCTACATAAACTTGTTAGGTTTCCGAGATAGAGCAATTTGCATTTTTATATGGCCACCTGATACTGCAGCTTCTTCTTCTTCTCATTGCGCCGTCTCTCTTCGAAGGTTGGCGATCCAACTGGCAATAATTACTCGTGACACAGCTGCTCTGAAGATTTCGGTTGATGTTTTACTGAGCCATCGGCGTAGGTCCTTGAGCCAGGAATTCTGTCTTCTTCCTATTGACCTTTTTCCCTGAATCTTTCCCTCGATGATCAACCGAAGTATTTCATATCTGTCTCCTCTCATTATATGTCCAATATACCTTATTTTGCGCTCTTTGATTGTTAGCATCAGCTCCTTGTTTTTCTACATTCTATTGAGAACTTCGATGTTTCTTACTATTTCGGTCCAGGCTATGCGCAATATTCTCCTATAGAGATACAATTCGAAAGCTTCAATGCGTTTTTCTAGCGAGGGGTTTAGTGTCCAGCTTTCGCAGCCGTAAAGGAAGATTGAGAACACGTAGCAGCGTAGCATTCGGATTCTAAGACCTAAGTCTAGGTCACGCCTAATAAAGAAGTTCTTCATGTCCTCCTGGCCTGTTCGATTCTTGTAAGTACCTCCTTCGTCGAATCGCAACTACTACACACTAGTGCCCCTAGATATCTGAAGGATGATACCTGCTCAACGATTTTGTTATGTATAAGGAGGGCAGCTTGTGTTTACACCTTCGAGAAAACCATAAGTTTCGTTTTGGGGATGTTTATATGTAGTCCATAACGCTTGCTGTACTCAACAATGATCTCCACGAGTTGCTGGAGTTCAGGTAGGCTGCTGGCAATAACGATTGTATCGTCGGCATATCTTATATTGTTAATTGTTTTGCTATTAATTTTGATTCCAGCGCTAGTGTTTTCGAGAGATTCCGTAAAAATGTTTTCTGAGTAGGTACAGGTTAAAGAGCAGCGGGGATAATATGCATCCCTGTCGCACTCCCTTTCTTATGGCTATCTCCTCCAACATTTTGTTCTCTACCCTTACTTGAGCTGTCTAATGCCCGTAGAGTTCTGTAATGATTCGTAAATCACCTTCGTCTACGCCTGTTTTTCTGAGTATTTCTGCTAATTTTTGATGTTGCACGCAGTCAAAGGCTTTGTGGTAGTCTATGAAGCAGGCGTATATTTCTACGTTCAGCAGCTTCGGTGACATCACCTAAACTGTCTATGTCTATAGTCTTGATAAAAGATGATCTTTCATCGCTGGTTTGTATTCTTTTTTTTACACTTCCAGTAAACAAATGGTTGCCTACCATAGGGAATTGATCGTTTTAGTTAAATGAATTTTTAACTTGAGCTATTAAATGAACGTTTTCATAATTTAAGACGAAATTGCTCAAGCCCGCCATTAACCGCTCTGTCAGTCTAGCTTCAAATCTCCCCACACATCCAATAAATAAGTGACGACATATCTCTCATATACTTTCTCTTACATTGTATTAGGCACTTTCTGCGAACATTTGTCGTTGATTACAACGTTCGACAATTTCGCAGCGGACCATAATTTAATGTTAGTTCTTCACTTTATTTAAAAACTAAACAATTTATGGTAATACATAATAAAAATATTTTATTACTTTTAATGTAAATTATGTCATAATATTTTCAAATTAAAAAAAATTTACCAGCTATTTTTTTTTCATTTGAAAAAAGTTAATAACTTTCCGACATTTAACTGTAATTATTAAAATTGTCCCCAAAATTTTGCTGCACAGTAATGTATATTAACAGCGTGAGTAGAATAATTAGATTTTTTATATGTCGGGCATGTCAATATTATCTTAACGTTTTGAAAGGTTAAAGATGAAAATATAAAAGGAGCGAAAAGCTTCTGTTTGAAAGCACCGACACATCAAACGAACAACACCGCTGGCAGAGCTGTCATTTTCAACGATACGCAAACAATTTTTATCTGTGTGTATTCACCATTATGTTTATCGACAAACGGATCTTTGGTGGTAAATTATTGTTTTCGTAGATGCTTTTTTCGCTGTCCTTTCCCAAGATAAAGGGCGTAGAAAAAAAAATAAAAACATTTATTACGATATTGCCGAAACTACTGGAAACATTGTAATGTAATTTTATACGATTATGTTTGAGAAGCTGATACATCCCATGAATTTTTTTTTATATCTGACTCTCATAGAGGGCGTTAGTTACACGGTTCATATTAAGTAGTATTAAACATAACTTTTTTTAAGGTTAGATTTATTAATCAAAATTTCAAGTGAACTTAAACATCATTACATTTTACACCTTTTTTTGGAACACCCTGCATATTATAGGAAAGATGCAAATATAATATTTATGAATATTTTGTAAATAGAATATTAAAAAAATGTAAATATTGCACAGTTTTTAATTTAGTTAATATTAGTATCAACACGCCTTTTTTTACAAAGCATAAGTAGCATGATGTTGATGAACAGTCCATTTTAAATACTCTACATTACCTATACATATACTTATACAAAAAATTATTTTGAAAGTCGAAACTAAACGCAGTTTTAGATCCAGTATTTTGTCATGTACAGATTCACCAACACAACGAACAAAAATCCAACCACTACTGCTCATTGTTTCGCAGTATTTTAAAAATGCGATTAAACATTCTTTACACAAACAATTATAATTCAAATTAAGACAACTGATTTTCATTCGGTATAAAGTCGATTGAACGATCAAAGAAACCAATCTAACTAAGCTGGAACGGCCCACAGGATAATGACGATAATTAAAGACATTTCCATGCTTTCTTTAATTATTGTGCTGCGCCACTAGATGGAATTAAAATCGTTTGAACAGCCATTTTTATTTCTGGCGTGTCGCCTTCTTTAATGTAACTTTAATTACAACTGGTCGCAGCCAAGTTAAATATGCATAATTTTTTCAACTCGAGCAATTTAGTTTTTATTGCAGTCACTTTTGTTATGACGATTATGAAAATTTTGCATAACGCATGCTTTTGTTTTAAAAATACTAGATATATATTCTTGTATATATATTGTTTTTTTTTAATTACGAGACGTAAAAGGTGTACGTGTTTTTTTTAAATTTTGCAATATTTTGTAGACACATTTTAATCTTGTTGTCGTCTCTGCGGATATAAATTTTAAATACACAGTGATATAGTAAAACCCCGGTAAGCGACCACTTGCATCAAACAGCCATCTCCTGTAACGACCAATTTTAATTTCCTCTAATTTTTTGAGATAATTACATGCTGTCTTTAAAATGACCTCGGGCACTTAACATGGGATTTTATTAGTGCACGACATTAGTTTAAATCTACTCGTGTCTATACCAAAATTTATAATATCAGTGGTCTGGGTGAGACCCGAGAGGTCCACACGTCTAACTTCCCAGGGAAAAGAATAAAAAAATACCATTTGTTTTGTTCTTATAATTATTATGTAAATTATTTTAAAAAAAGATTTAAAATTGTTTATAACAATTGATTTTTTTTTTAATTATTATGATTAATAATCATTTGTTAGTAACAATATTTAATTGTTATAAACAATGCTTGATTAATACTATCAATAATTTTTCACTGTTATAGCGTCTTCAATGCTTTTCTCTCAATACTGACACAAGTTTAAAATTCTCCAATTCCTATTTTTGTTTTATAAAATTATCTCTTTTTATGATATACTTTATATCATATTTTTCATACAAATATTCCTAAAATGCAATAATCATATTCAAAAGATCATATCTGTATTAAAAATAGTATAATTTATAAATTGCAAAATTCAGGCAGTGTACCATTTTTTTCAGTTTTTTAGTTTTTCATATCATTTTTTTTTGATAAAATTTTAATCAGATTTAAGTTTCGTAATTATGCGTCGAATGCAATTTGTCCCTCGTCGATATAATTTTTTGTTCTCGAGGTAATCGAGATGAAAAATAATTCCGAACGCACAAACGAACATACGAACATATGCGCGCGCGCACGCACACACACACACACACACACACAAACACATATTTATACGATACTTGGGAGTGATGATTGATGCCAGGCTGAACTTTAAACAGCAATAGTTCGTAGGTGTAAAGGCTTCCAAAGCGAGAAACATCCTATCCCGACTTATGCCAAACGTAGGAGGTCCAAAACAAAGAAGGAGAGCTATGTTGTCGTTGGTTACATCTGTGATCACATATGGCATTGCCATCTGGGCCGACGTATTGCAGACGCAGGAATCACGACGGAAAGTACCATCTGTCTATCGACTGAGCGCCCTAAGAGTTGCCAGCGCATACCGCACAGTGTCCGAGGACGCAGCATGTGTCATCGCTGGAATGATATGCATTGGAGTGTTAGCGCAGGAAAGTAGATTCCTTTACCGGCAGAAAGGATCGACCACACTTAGCCCAGTAGAGCTAAGGAGTAATGAGCGAAGAAATAGCATACGTCGCTGGCTCACTACCTTCTCCCGCAGATAGATACCTGGATTAGCCGCTCACACGGAGAAGTTAATTATTATCTAACCCAATTGTTCTCTGGACATGGATGCTATAGGAAATACCTTTACAGGTTTAAACATGAAGATTCCCCGGCGTGTCCAACCTGTGCAGGAGTCAACGAAAATGCGGAGCACGTATTCTTCCGATGCCCGCGCTTCAACATGCTTCGTTGTACCTGGGAAACAGCACTTTTACAAAGGGTCACGCCTGACAATATGTTGGAAGCTATGCTCTCATTAGAGACTGCGTGGACAGCAACGAGCACGTTCGCAGCTGAGGTACTGAAAGAACTTCGCGATGCAGAAAAAAAAGAAAATAGGAAGCAATTAATGGAAGAGCTGTATAGCTAGATCCTCCTCTTGCGAAGTAATGCCTAACGGCGGTCCCGCGGGGGAAGCAGAGGCCAAAGATAGAGGAGGTTTTTAGTCGGTATTGAAAGTACTTCCGAGTCCGACACACCAGGTAGAACAACAAGTCCTGAAGATACGTAAAAGTATTTTCCTACCTTTATAAAAATAAAAAACACACACAAATCATGTGAGAGATAATAAGTGAGATAACTCATATAAAATTGTTCAAATTTGTTTTGTCCTTTATACTTTTTGGTAACATTAATAATAGGAAGACATAATATATAACATTTTTTTTTTATTCTAAACACGTCTATGACTCGTCGATTATTTTTTCCCTTGGACCCTCAAAGGTCTACGTTAAAAACATTAGTTACCCTACACATTTTTGGTATCCTACTATAGTTTCTATTAAAAAAAAATTATAAATAAATGTTCAAATAAATTCAAACTCTGAGAGCGCATTTTCAAGTAAAACGTTAAAAAAGTTTTCTCTTTTTTATAAATTCTAGCATGGGCTCTGTCTGTTTAGATCACTTCCTATACATACCTGCTACTCCTTGCTTTATACTTATGTTGGTGATAAAGTATAAATTAATTGATAATAACATCTGCGTTGTTTTGTGAATTTTTTGTATTATCATTATTTACGAATGTTTAATAATTAATAATTACAAAAGCATGTTTATTTCCCTTGAGGGTCTGTGTTGCTAGACTCGAAATCGTCTACGAGTTTCAAAGTTTTGCCAACTTAATAAGTGTAATGGTCCAGATTGCCTTAATCCCGTTGATAACGTAGCGATAATAGTAAATGAAACCGCAAATGTAAGTTTTGAACATACCCAAAGTCAGTGGATTATGAATTCCAGAAGGAAGCGGGAAGTATTGTTCGCAAGCTTTATTGAACACTGGTGGTATATGAAGTGTGTATACCCGTGATTTACAAGTGAATACGGCGGATAATAAAACAATAAACTGCTACTTTAGAGCGGAAAACGTCGAGATAAGGTTCTAGATTTAGTTACTTTGTATGAAATTGAGGAAACGCTTTATATTTTTATGAATGTGGAATTTGGTCGGGAAGCAGCATAATAAATTTGACGTACAATATAACAACAAACACGAGAGCTTTTTTCTAAACGTTACGTGAATGGAATGGATTATTATTATATTATAAATTGGTAACCATAACAATACGAGCTCTAACTATAAAGTACTACAATACAGATACTTTGTTTAAAAAATAGAACAATCTAACTAGGCTATTCTTCAATAAAACTCGCAGAAAAAATTAACACAACAATATAAAAATAAAAAAATCTAAAAATATAATTTAAATTTTTCTTTTTCCGTTTTTTAAATTTAACGAGTATTTGAATAGTGGGCGGAAGTGGACAGAAGGGCGTAGTTCAACTTGAATTATTGCGCGGGATATTTGAATATATGATATTTAAGTGATTAATAAATAAAGTAAGTTTTATACATAAAGGGATATACGATTATTAAAGGTTCCGACATTTTTGGCCTTTCTGTGTATATCAAATGCATTTACCAGGAATCCAATTATTTATCGTGCAAAACAACGTATAATAAACAAAATACCAACTTTCATGTTGAAAATAATGGCCCGTTCGTTTTGTCCGAATGTACAACGTTGCCATTATTACGGTCTATATATTCAGTTGTTATTAAATTAAAACGGTAATGGTAAAACCCACCTTATTACCAAACATAAACATTAAATCATTAGATTATTCCCAGAAAGCCAAAACTTTAACATTATGACCGCTGTTTTAGCATAAAATAAACAAATTTATTTTCTTCTCTTTACGAAACCCAACATTTTCATGGACTTCTGTACAACAGCAGTGATGTGGTGGTTGAAGGTGAGTGATCTTTCAAGAATTACTCCCAAATCTCTTATCTAATTGACTGTGTCTAGCAATTGACCATTTATGTTGTAATTGAGTGTGATTAAGTGTTGGGTACGACAAAAGTAAATTATGTGACATTTACTGGCATTAAGATCCAAGCCGTTAAGAGTGCACCATTCAGACAGGTTATCCAATTCTGATTGCAATACTTCAACATCCTTTTAGTCCCTAAAAAAGGCAAAAAGACCCTACCTAGCAACTACAGACCTATCGCACTGCTATCTATTATTTCAAAGGTCATGGAAAAAGCCATCAACATTGAGCTCATGAAATATCTGGAAGACTCAGGAATTATCAATGATAGGCAATATGGCTTCCGCCATCAGAGATCAACTGGTGACCTGCTCGCATACATCTTACATATATGGCAGCTATCTATTGAAAAGTATGGAGAAACTTTAGCTGTGGCATTAGATATCTCCAAGGCGTTCGATCGAGTTTGGCACCAGGGACTCCTCGCCAAGCTTCCATCTTATGGCTTGCCCCCTCAGCTGTGTTCTCTGCTTGCTAGTTTTCTCTCAAACAGGTCTCTCCATGTAGTGGTCGATGGAGTTTCATCTGACACTCTACTCATAAATGCTGGTGTTCCGCAGGGATCCATTCTAGCACCAACACTATTTTTACTTCACATCAACGACCTATTGAAAGCAACTTCATGTCCCGTACACAGCTTTGCCGATGATAGTACCCTCCATACCGCATTCTCTTCCAGGGCCCCTATATCAGCCCGTGAAACCAGAAATGAACGAGGAGGAAATGTTAACAATATAAATATGGACTTAGCAACAATTCTCGAATGGGGATCCAATAACTTGGTAGAATTCAATGCAAACAAAACACAAGCATGTCTTTTCTCTAGAAAAGCCGATCTCACTGTGCCTAACATAACTTTGTCAGGAGTAACCAAACCACTGAAGTCATCCATATCGATGCTTGGTATTACTATCAGCAATAACCTTTCCTGAGAAAATCACGTGAGGTCCATTGCCAAAAGTGCATCCCAAAAACTTGGTTTTTTGTTTCGTGCCAAGAGCTATTTCACCTCCAGTCAGCTGCTTATGATCTATAAGGCACAGATCCGACCTGTACTGGAGTACTGTTCCCATATTTGGAGTGCAGCACCTAAACATATCCTGAAGCTACTGGATTCTGTCCAAAAAAGGGCAATTCGTCTCGTCGGTGATGCCTCGCTTACAAACTTGTCTGGAACACCGTAGAAAAGTTGGCGATTTGTCTCTATTTTATAGATATTTTCATGGGCGATGCTCTTCTGAAATATCAACAATCGTTCCCCCATTGGCAGTCTCTTCGAGATTAACCCGTCAAGTTCAGTCTTCACACCCTTTCGTGGTCACTTTGGAGACCTGCAGAACATCACTTTCCAAAGACTCATTCATCCAACGAATTGCGAGGCTTTGGAACTCATTGCCTAGGGAGGTGTTCCCCGAGGCATACAACCTCCAGAAATTTAAGAAGAACACCAAGGAACACCAAGGAACCAGAACATAAAAAAAAAAAAAAAAAAAAAAAAAAATCCTCATGACCTTTAATAATTTTAAAACACTTCAAATCATCTGCAAATAGAAAAGCATCAGTATGACGAAAACAACTAACAATGTGAGTGATTAAGAGATTGAATAGTAATGGACCTAAGTGTGAACCCTGGGGAACACCCAATGTCACTAAAAATTTATGGGAATATAAATGCAGTCTATCAAGATCTATTTCTCTTTTACTACACCAATGACAGATATCGATGAACCATTATAAAATTCTATTTAAACATTTAAACATAAACATTTACAATGGTACACGAATCTTACAGCAAAAATTTCCTTTTTTATTGCTTTAAAAACTAGTTGAAACCATCTATTGGTGTCTTTGAGTACCTTCCCTGGCTCCCATGCCAATTTTCAAAATTTAACTTCTAGACAGTTCTCAAAATTTTACTTCTAGTACTTATCTTAATTTCGTGTTTAAGAATGCAGTTATTAACACACTAGTATCAATATATTAAAGTGTATGGTTAATTATGTTTCAATATTTAAAATCCCGAATTGATTAAAAAACACATACTCAGGAAAACCAAAATAATACGTAACAAAACATTCAGATTTAATGATACTCAAAAACGAAAACACAAAACTGTTTTAATAACCCTCGTATTAAATTCGAGGTTTTTTTCAAGAGATATAGACATTAAAATAACATTTTACCGGAAAAATCTATTATTCGTTGGAGTTCCATCGACACGAAAAATGAACTTGTCTGAAATCTAAAACTTCGCCGGCTAATGTGACGACGACGGACATTGAATTATCATTCAGATATGTTTTTGGGATCGCTGAATCGGTCAGAATTACTCCATCGGGGTAGGGTTTCCCATAACCTTAAAAAGACTGATTTTTTAAATTATATAACTATAAACCATTCATATGAAGCCCCTTAACGGTGGGATGTTAATATGATGGCTGACTTCTGTTGAAGTATAAAACAAGATACATCAACCAGTGATCGAAAGCGAGAAGCATTAGGTAGATCGTTTGATGAAAAAAGAAATCGATACAGAAGCAAAAAAGAGTGATATATTTTTTATTTATGCATTGTAGTCATTCGTTTTTTATTCTAGTCATTCAGTTATTATTCTAGTCATTCAATTCCGCTGCTCATAAATATTCTGGATATCCGTGACGAAATGGATTAAAACAGAATGCCAAAAATAAACAGGTTTCGTTTGATATGGGGTCATGGGGTTATCAGGGTTATGATGTTTCGGGGTTATGGGCTTATGGTATCACAGGGTTATGGAGTTTTGGGGTTATGGCGTTTTATTTCACTGTCCAAACGTATTTAGAATGTCAGTGAAAATTTGCAATAATACCAATTGCCTGGAATGAACTGTTTTTTTTAATCGGGGGCAAAGGGGTTATGGGATTATGGGGTTTAGGGGTTATGGGGTTATATTATTATAGAGTTATGGGTTGAAGGTGACATGGGGTTATTGTGTAATGGTTTCATGGGGTTAAGGGGTTTGATATTAATGGTTTATAGTTATATAGTTAGAAAAAACGGTTTTTTTGAGGTTATGGGAAACCCTAGCCCTATGAAGTTATTTTGCCCCTTAATTCGGATTCGGCGACACCAAAAATATATAGTTAACATGATCTGACCCTCAAACCCAAAAATTTTGTTTGTGTGGCTGTGTAGACATTTTTTTAAGAAAATGTAAGCATCCATTTTTTAGAGAATTTTAAAAAAGTAACTGTTATACGAGGGTTAATACAGTTTTTTCTGTATCTTATTACATTTTTCCTTTTTTTTGTTCAAGTTTTTCAGTTATCGATTTATAAACCTAATAGAAAAATGATAATTAATAAGCAAGACTGTTCGTTGCCTGAATAATGATTGTCGTTACACAAAAAAAATAATGCGAAAAGTTTAAATGAAAAAAAATGAGCAAACGAAGTGACTAGATTATATAATTTAGCTGAACGTCAACGGGCATAACAAGATGTACTGTATTATATAATTTTTCCTGAAAAAAGATTCTCTTATAATATTTAGAAGTAAAGACTTTATGTTTACAAAATACCACCAATGTTCTTCTAATAGATACGCGAATAACCAGTAAAAAATTAAAACATGTTAATTTAAATTTAATAAGACACGATTTTGGTATAACAGGTGTCGCATTTTAAAAAAACCGCTTACAGGGATTAAAAAATTATAAATGCAAGAGTTAACAATCACCTTTTCATTGGTTTATATCCTTATAAAATATGTAAAGAAGTCTTTTGTTAATTAAAATCGTTTATTTATTATTGTTATAATAAAATATAAATATTTTCTGTTTAATGTACTTGCCAACTATTATTTGAAATTAAATCATTTTTTAGTACGTCTAATTAAAATATTTAAGAATATGGTTAGGCAGTATTATTTAATTTAACAAAGAGTAAATACACAATTTGTATCTTTGGTTTTGCTCCTTGCAGAACTTTTCATAAATAATTTTTTTTTGTAATTGCCAACTTAAGAAGGTATATTAATGATGCATTACAGTTGGAGAAATTATTTAATAAAATTAATATTTTTACTATTTATTACTATATAATACTAGAAGCACATGCAAAATTTTCATTGTCGTTAGTTCTAGAAGGTAATATGTACCGTACTATTAAAGCTTAACAAAAAAACCAAGCAAGCAGCGCTTTATCTATCGGCAAGATTGAAAAAACCGACGCTATAGTTTTACAAAAATTTAACCGACTATATATAAATGTGTAATTGAAATGGGTGCTCACCTCATCAGTTTTATTATTTATTATACTTCGTCGCGGACAACTAAACACAATTTTTTGTAAATATGTTTAATATATAGACACAATTTTATGACAGTCTTATAACTGTATAAATTTTAACAAAAAAAAATAACAGTACGAACTTTTTTTGGAAATAATCGTATAAAGGAAACTCGAGAATATCTGCCAAAATAGCTAGTGATAAGCATTAAATATATTTCTTATTCTTATAGCCATCATTTATCATCCGAAATTGAGAAAATGAGAGATGGTCTAACTATATTGAGAGAAGTTAGCGTTTTATTGGAAGAGTGCTACAGTCGATTATGATGATTTATCTCTTTCAGAACGGCTCCAGAAGATGAATTTTAAAGGTAAGTCGATTAATGTAACTCCGCACATTTTATGCACTTACCACATGGATTAAACCTTCCAAAAAATACTGTTTATTTACAAAACTTTGCAAATGATTTATATCCATTTAAATATTATACAGAATGTACACGTACCTATTTATTTTACATTTACACTAGTTTTTCTTTGTGTAAGCGTAACGTTGTTTGGAATGGGGTCACCCTTAAACATACAGAGAAGCCAATATATCTTGGAGTAACCCTCGATAGATCGCTTATATACAGGCATCACTGTGACAAGACTCGTCACAAAGTGGCCGCAAGAAATAACATCTTGAGGACACTAACAAATAGCAAATGGGGTGCCAAACCAACTCTCAGAACCACTTCCAAGCACTTTGTTTCTCCTCAGCTGAGTACGCATGTCCTGTATGGTCCAGATCGGCGCATGCCAATAGAGTCGTCATAAGCCTAAATGAACCCACGAACATTCGGAAAAGTTTTAAAAAAACCTTCGATGATCGCCATCCCCTATTTGCCACCAGCTACCCATCATCTCACAGATTAAAATCTAGACACCGTTTTCTCAAAGATCCGTTGGATGAACCACCTGCCACTCGCCCAGTGGTATCTCAAGTAGCTTTAAAACATGGTCGTAATTCTATTGCATGTGTGGCTACATTTCTGTAAAGAAGTGTATATACTTAAGTTTGCTAAACAATCGTTTCTTAAGATACTCAATCAATAAAAACACTTTTGTAACAAAATAATATATATATATATATATATATATATATATATATATATATATATATGCATTATAGCTTTTTTGGGTTTAGACGTCTCTTTATGTGAAATTTTGTGTTAAAATTTTCATAAAGAAGCCACCAATTAATGACGGTTACATTAGTCACTGCCAGAAATACTGTCATGTTGCCGCGTCGTTTGTGACTTTTCTACTCGGAGTCTCATCGATTTTTGATAATAAAAACTGTCCAAACAGCTGAATAGTCGATGCAAAGAACTTGTGGCTTCATCTATCTGGGAACTATGATCAATAATAATTGGGACTATTTACAGGAGATCAGGTGTAGAGTAGAGAAAGCAAGGGCAGCAGCCTTCAATGGCTAAACTGTTAAAAAGTAACAACCTTAACATCGACATCAAAATCAGACTCCTTCGATGCTATATTTTCTCGATTCTTTTCTATAAGATAGAGTCATGGACATTAACCGAGGCAACACAAATAAGACTCGAATCCTTCGAAATGTGGCTTTGCAGGAGGATGCTAAGAATATCATCGGTGGACATAGTGACCAACAGGGCAGTGATGGAGAGAATGAAGAAGGACTTGGAAGTAATGAACACCATCAAGAGAAGAAAGCTTGACATAGGGAAAGTTTATGGCAGAGGACCACCAGGAGGAAGTAAAATATCATGGCTTAAAAACTTAAGAACATGGTTCTCAAAAACTACTACCGAAATATTTAAAGCAGCCGTGAACAAAGTCATCATATCCAGGATGATCAGCAATATTCGGAAAGAAAAGGCATTTTAGGAAGAAGATCCAATTAGGGATTGGTTTGTAGTCTGCATAACCCCATTACTGCTTTACCTTAAATTTAATAACATTGGACTATTATAATTTATAACTGAAACGAATCCACCTATGACGGTTCACTTTTTATAAACCGTTATCTCAATTAACCAACACTTATACCCCTTTTTTTCATTTTTCAATGTTTGTTTATTAGTCACTGTCTTGCTGATTATAAACCATTGCGAATGTGGGTCGGGACATTCGTGGTTGTTAATTCTTTCAATTATGACCTTAATAAGGAGACTACACCGGTAATCTTGACCCTTGCATTACCGCCGAAAATGTGGTTTTGTCTTTAATGAATATTTAATGGTGTAGGGGAGAGGATTACATTGGATTGGGGCATAACAGCAGGGTTACAATGAACAAAGGATTCTGCTGGAATAATATTAGTGGAAAAATTTAAAGCAGCTGTAATATTCCCACTATATTGTTTCCATTATTTTATAAACTAAAATGAAACTTTATCTTAACAACTAAATCACTTTTAGACTAGTCTTTAATTTCCATTTAATAAATGCATTAAAAATATGTATTGAAAAAAACTAATATCTAATATATTACTAATAATATAGAATAGACTAGCACTTTTCTGTGTACAAGTGCTATTTCAGAGATGTCGTAATATGAACTGCGATGTGAAAGTCGGATTAGATGACCGGGACTTAAAATTATTGTAAACCTTTATTCGGGTCAAACAGCAAATATACGAATAAAAGCCGAAAACAGCGCTGGCCGACCCCTCCACTCAGCTAGCCGCGTGCTTCTCGGGCGTAAGCCCTGCCCATTAGAGAGAAAGCGAAACAACACTCGGGGCAACTATCTCTCTCTCATCGGGAGCCAATTCTCCGCACTGTGACCCGCGGTCCATCCTTTATATGTCTACGTTTGTTGGAGACAGGAGGTTAATAATAAATTTAATGTTTATGCAAGGAAGCCAATGCTGTACGATGTATTATAAAAAAATATAGTAGAACATAGTATCCACAAATTAATTTAATCGGATAAATTTTTTTTTTGTTTGTTATATCGCTTTTATTGTTGTAGTTGTTTTAATCAAATTTTATGTTTCGACAATAAAAATTTTGTTGTTTTCGAAATTTTTATATTTTTGTGGTTTTGAATTTAATTGTTTACTATCGTCTTTGTTAAGCAATTTTTTAATGAAAAAAAAAATAAAAATAAACCAAACAAAAGGAAATTCTTATTCCTGATGATATATCGGTTATGTTGCATTTTTCCATTTTTGTTCCATTAGGAATTTATTACTTGACAATAAAATCGGCCATTATTTTAACCCCCACATCCCCGCATCGAGCTTTATGTATCCTATTTCATTTTTATAATAATTTTTCTATTCCAAAAATTGCCAGAAAACTCTGTAGTCCATTTAATAATGAAACAGTAAGCAGGATTTTTCGAACTACTGTGTTGCGAAGTGGTAGTAAATTTTTATTTGTTTTTTTATGTATACACTAAATAATAAAATTTAACTTTTAAAAATTCAATAACTAAAAGCAAAAAAATCCAAACGAATGAATGTTTTAAATTTTTATTATTTGACAGCCCCACAAGAAATATAAAAGAAATCCTGTGGCAAGGTATTTTAAATAGGGTAATAATTTATACATTTTGTGCCACAATATACAGGGTGTAGCAAAATGCAAGTAACAAATAAAACCACAAATTTATAGGTCGATGAAACATAAACTACAAAGTAATAGTCCAGTCACCTTAGGCCATATATTACGAAGTTCTATTTAAGAGGCGTACCCTCTGGCCAATATTTTTGAAGGTTGTTTGGACCTTCAAGAATATAGTCCTGAGTTTTCGGCCATTGCCGGGGTATATTTTAGAAATATAAAATTATTGAAAATTAAAAAATGGTTATTTTTAAGATACTTTTTTTGAAACGCGTCCTATCGAAAAAAGTTTCCAATAAAATGTGTTTATTATAACGACGAGAGGAAGACCGAAATTCCGTTACTCCAGGTCGCCCAGCAGGACCGCAGCATAGACGAGAGAAATAACCGTAGACCCGCCAGAAAGACCGCTTTATAGGTCAGAGAAAGACTCGAAGCCCCGTTAATCCAACCAGAGCTAGAAAAATTGGATGCATTTTCGTATTTTCGCCGAGACCGAAATTTAGACAGTAGAAATTAATTCAAAGTTGATTGGTATTGATATTTCCATCCCTGAAGTAGCAAGTACCTAGACGAAAACCCTAGTCCGGCAAATAAAGTCTGCCTGACTGGCAGACGTTTTGTCACGACAATCATAAACCCCTGGGTTCACTTTCTTCTTTGTAGCTGCCCGAAACAAGTTTTTTTCGAAGAAAAGGTGGCGTCCAATGCAAGCCGAAACCTAGCTAACCATCTAAGCATTCCTTTATCTATCTTTCTAACTACTTCTTCTTTTACACCACAGCGTTCTGTTATCTCACTATTCTTTACTTTATCCAACCGAGTCACTCCAGCTCTACTTCTCAGACTACTCATCTCCGCAGTATTAAGTGTAAAAACCAACACACCTCTATGAACAACCAGACGTGCCTTTTTTGACACTTTTTGGCTGTGCATAAAGCCATACAGTGCCCCATTCATTTGTTTTTCTGCCAAAACCCTTCGCTCAATGTCACTGTCATACTTTCCATCTCTCGTAAACTTTGAACCTAAGTACACAAATTCATTTATTCGTTCCATGTGATGTTAACGAGAATTATAATTTATTATAGTTTTTGTAAAAATAAAAACATAGAAACGCTTATTTACAAATATTATTAATTTTGAATTTAAAAATACGTGAGAACTTTTGGTTTAATGTAGCAGTCTAATCTTGCATTTGACCAAACACAAAAAAGCTGCATATTTTTAAAATCCTGACTTAATGCCAGAATTTTATTAATCCATTTTAAGTAATAACTTGTGGGCGATACAGCATTTAATTAAGTGTTAGAAATAGATGGTCCAGACGATTGACTAGTACAGGGATTTTCACTCGAGGAATGGTCCCCAAAACACATTCGCTTTATTCCCTCGAGTAGAAAACTCAGTGAGACCACAAGATGAGATATTCCCGCAAGTATACTTCAAATCTAATTAGAAGTAAGCTCTAAGGAGACTTTTTCTTTTTCGGATTGGATGAAAGGGTTCATTATAACCGTCTGGCATCGGTTAACGTAAATATGTTGATGCTACTTTTTGATATCCTTTAAAACAAATACTGTAGTTTACTTATTAAAAAATAAATTTAAAATAACGAAACTGAAGCTGTTTTAGAAATTTTATAAGGTTTATTTTCAAGATAGATAAATTGTGAGGGTTACACAACCTCAAAATCCACCCTGCTTGATACTGTTTTTAAAAAATTTGAAAAAATACCATAGCTCCAGAAGGTAAAAAAGAAAAATGCTAAAATAAATGGTTTTGTGAAGTATTTTTTATTATACTTGACTTGGCTCTAAAGATTGTTCGTTTTTATTTTAAAACTTTAAAAATCGTCCATAGAGGTGTGTTAGTTCCTACACTTACGTATGGTAGTGAATGTTGGGTTTGGCAGAAGAAGCTTAAAAATAGGATTAATGCTGCGGAGATAAGTCGTCTGAGAAGTATAGCCGGAGTGACTCGGTTGGATAAAGTTAAGAATAGTGAGATAAAAAGGAAGATTGACGAAACAAATTTATAAGGCGATTGTAAATGGAAAGTCGGTGGAGGTCGACCTAGGAGAACATATCTCGATCAGATCAACATTGTTTTAAAGAAAGGCCAGGTCAAGAGTACAACCGACGAGCATGTATGAGAGCACTGATGAAAGTAGATGAAGCAAAAGATGTGTGTAAGAACCGTAGAAAGTGGAAGGAAGTGGTCTCTGCCTACCCATATGAGAAAAAGGCGTTATGTATGTATGTATGTAAAAATCGTCCACTGATACAGTGTTTTTAATCTTTATGTGCTAGGACGACTTTTCTTTAACCTTATAATAGCCATCAAATAGAAAACACTGTAACTTCTTCGTCATCAAGTTTGGTGACATTATGATTGCGACACGTCACTAGATTATTACTAGAGACTTCATTGTTGTCAAATATTGTTTTGTCGCGTTGTTTAAACCTTTGAATATAAAACGAACAGAAACGAGCATTGCTAATAACAGTTAAAATAAGTGTAACAAGGCTTTGTTGTGTGCTTTAGTGTAAATACGTATTAGTTAACCATTATTGACATCTTAATAAATTGGTGGTAAAACTGAAAAAATAACGACAAATATTGTTAATTGTTCATATTGTGGATGTTCCCTGACTTCTTCTTTTTCTTCATCAGCTCTACAGCCTAGTACAGGCCAAGGCTTTTCCAATTAGGCTCCTCCAGGCAGGATGATTTGCAGCCAGACTTCTCCATCTTTGCACTCCCAATTCCTTCAAGTCCTTCTCCACACTGTCCAACCACCTTGTATTCGGTCTACCTCTTCTCCTTGTACCCTCTATCTTTGAAAATGTCAATTTTTTAGCAGGGTCGGAATCTTCTCGTCGAAAAACATGTCCCAGCCATCTAATCCTGTAGGATTTGATAACTCTCAGTATGTCAGGTTCTTTGTACTTGTTATATACTTCATGGTTATAAAGACTTCTCCAAGTGTTATTTTCTTTGACTGCTCCAAAAATTGATCGAAGTATCTTCCTTTCAAAAATGAGTAGTCTATTTTCTAGTCTTATTTATTGCCCAACTTATTCCCTGACTAAATTTTTTAAATATCTAGAAATAAACAAGAATTGTACTTGAATGACATTTAAAGGTTAATCCCACAAATCACAAAGCTTTTACTGGCGTAGTCTAGGAAAAAATTATAGATTTGTGGTAATTTTATGTTAGCAATACTTTTACACGCATTTTAAACATATTAGAAAGTTAGTTAAGGCCAGGAATCAAGTGGTTATTATTCTGGGAAGATATACCAGGCGTTATTATAAACGTAACAATTACATTTTTAGGTGGAAAATGTACCTAGTAGATACTTAATGTTAATATAGTATAGGTATCTTTAATTTAAAATTTAAAATAAAAAAAAAGAACACAATGGAATAATTTCGTACAAAATCCTGAGTTTATTCCCAAAAGCAGTAGTGTTTTATGTGGCTCTCATTTTGCTGAGAATTGTTTTAATCGATCATCTACGTTAAAAATGAGACTGCTCGAGTTACCCAAGTAAAGATGTGAATAAACAGAAAAAAATTTTTTACATGACTATTGTATAAAAATACCAATAAAGGTGCCTTAAATTTAAAAACATTTTATCGGCCAAAATATTTTTAAAAATGTGCTTGCCCCTAATGTTAATCCATATTAAAATTATAAAATGTATTTGTTGTTGTTCTTAATATTCTATTTTAAAGCAAAACGCCAAATGCCAGAAAGGAAATCTGTAGCCGGCCATATGCAGTGTTCATTTCGGTCAACACTTATCTGAGGCTAAGCTGCTTCCTGATGTTTTATATTTAAGGTTCAAACATTACAAGATACGTAAATATGAGCTAGCCCACATTAAGTCTTATTTTTATTTGTGTTCCTCACATCTTATGCCTTGGTTTATTAATGGTAAATTAATTTTAAAATTCTAAAAAATAGTCTAAGTCGTAGATTTCCCAAAGACCTTTAATTGCGTTGAACATTGGGCGAAATTGCAAATGAAAGAATAGAAAGATGCTTTGTCACGTGCCTATTTTTCCCCTTCTACGGTTCATTATAATTGTGTCTTACTCGTAAGTAGTGCTGCATACAGTACTCTGTGGTAACTCGAATATATCATTCGTTGTAGATAATGTTGCATAACTTGTAGGGGTAAGATTCGATAGTTGGTTTGCAATTTCTGTGTGGATGGGACTGAATACCCACACGGACGAGGACGAGGCACAGATTTGAGAAGATTGTGGGTTGACGTTTATTCCGCGCCATTTTTCTTGATTTCCGATATAGGAGCGTCAGTCGTTTGGGGAGCTTCATCGAAGTCGGAGGTGTTGGTGAAGGTTGTTGGGGACGGTGTGTTATTAGCACGTGTGCGGAACCTCTATGGGATTTCTTTTATATCTGGCTGTATTTGGGCCATCTTAATTGGATTTTGAAGAAAAACCATTTGATTTTCAACTTGACCATTTTGTCTTGCCTTTGTAACTGGTGCCGCCCCATAATCTAACCAGCCCCCGGAGTAGTTCAGGAGTAGCACAGGAGTAGGCCACAGGAGTAGGCCACAGGAGTAGGCTACAGGAGTACATGCGAATTCGCATACCCAAAGGTTATCAGTGATTTATTTTTTTTTAATATATAACGCAGTGACTCATTCTGACACCACTATTACGTTTTGTTCTAGTTTATTAGTATAGTACATCGTTGGAAACTATTTATTGCATTAGATAATATGCCAAAACTAAACTTGGATTAAAATAACCTTCTCAATAATTCTTTATGTCCAAGTAAAAACATATTTTCTTCCTACTTATTTGTAAATATCCTACAATCTTGATATTTTAAAGAAGGTCAACCATTGTAAAGATATTTTTAAATGAACTCGATTGTTTTGGCAGTGAAAATCTTTATGTAAACGGTTAACTAGTGAATCTTCTTTGCCTTTATGTAAATGTTTGAATTAGTGTTATTAATGAGTTAACTTATATATATATATATATGTTTTACCTTTTTTTCTTTGCCTTTATGTAAATGTTATAATTAGTGTTATTAATGAGTTAATTTATATATGTCTTACTTTTTGTTGTAACTTGGTAAAGTCTGTTACTCTTACTGCTGTTCTGGTCATTTTATAAAGTTGTAAATTTTACATTTTTGGTTTGTTTTAGCAAGAAAATTTTACCATAGCTGTTAATTTTGACTATATTTGTTATGATGTTGCTATTGAACTGTGTACCTTAATTATCTATTGTGTGAGTAAAGTATCCAACATATTTTTGCAATAATTTTATTTATTTGGTTCACCATAATCATAAATGTTTATCTTGTAGCTCTGCTGGTGCCTATAAGATCTAGGGGTTTCCGGCTTATACCGTTTAAGTCGGTGGCGCAGCTCACTTTTATATTTTTTTTCTTCTACCCTCTACGGCTGAGCTCGGGCATAATTTGCCAGTAGAGAAACCGCTAGCAGAGTACTCTTAAGAGAACGAAAAAGACGTGGCAGCTTTTAAGCAACTAAACAGGCAGGATAGGGTATCTCAATAAATGGGAAGAGATTAAACCATCTAATGTGTGCGGATGACATTGTTTTGATATAGAAAAACAAAGAAGAGCTAAGAAGAATGTAATGTGTCCTACCAGTAATGACGTACGGCGCCCAAACATGGACCATCGCAAAAAATCGCTAGAAACGCTCAGAATGACACAGCGTGCGACGGAAAGACAAATGCTTGGACTGTCACTACTTAATATAAGGCAAAATGAACGCATCAGACGTGTAATCCAGGTTAAAGATGTTGGTAAGAAAATAACTGAGCTTAAATGGAGTTTGGCAGGTCATGTGGCCAGAACGCAGGAGGGACGATGGACAAATGCTTGCTAAAGTGGAGCCCCTTCCAGGGCAAACGAATCAGGGGACGCCTGCCAATGCGCTAAACAGACGGTAGAATACTCACGGCAGGTGAAGGAGGCACAGAACCGAAATAGATGGAAACATATGAAGTAGACCTACGTCCAAAAATGAAATACATAAGGCTCAGAAAAAAAAGTCCTAGAAGCCTGATGATATGGAGTAAGCAATCACAGTACTACAAGAAAAGAAATTGGAAACCTAAACTTCAGCTAAGTAAGGTAGAAAAAAATATAAGGGACATAAGTCCGTTTTCGTGATACTTTGTTGGCCCATAATGTTAAAAATATATTTGTGATTTTTGCAAATAAATTATATACTTATAATGTCAATTAATTCAAATCTTTGTGATTTCTTATAATGAATAAACTCGTGTATGTTGCTCTGTAAAACAAAGATTTATTTAATTCATGCAAGCATTTTATTTACACGTTTTTTACCTGTAAAACGAAAAAACGATAATAAAAGTTCATTGCACTATATTCTTCCATTTTAATCAGTTTGTTGTTACTGTTTTTACAATCGTGCGGAAAGCATGATTCTGCACTTGTAAACAACTCTATCTATCGCTCTCTCTCACTCTTTTTTATGATATAGGTTGTGCTCTACTTTTCCTACACAAAGCGCGGGAATATTTAAAGTTTAAGAAATAATTTTTTTACATACATATATTTTATTTATTTATTCATTTTTATTTTAAATCAGTATGTTCATGCTAAAAAGTTTAAGATTAATTTATATCGCCGTCCCCTTTCACTGGTAGGCGATCCAAATGGCTAACGTGGTTCTAGATACAGCCATGCGAAATATGTCAAACTATGAGCAAGCAAACCATCTTTGGATGTCCTTCAGCCAAGAATATTGACCTAACAAAGAGTCGTCTTACGCTTTTAAATGTATTTCTGGCTTGTTTAATGTGACTTCTGACTTCTTTTCTCGCGTCATATTGGTCATTTACGACACTTCTCATATATCTGCATGATGACACTTGCTTCACCACAGCACCGTCGATTACCAGATGGACTCGCACAGGGGTCTTGGCAAATGAAGCAAATAATAATAATAAAATATCAAATAAGTTTTGTAAAATCAGTATGTATGTACCACTCCATTTTTGGACCATATTAAAAAGAAACCTGATTTTGGGTATTAATTTAATTTAACATATTCTTAAAATTCCCAACGCTTTTTGGTATTTAAGATATTATTTTTAATATGATAGAGTATCAAATAGGAACCACATATTGTTGATTTTGCTGAGACTGGCAGAAATAACTCAATTTAAAAGTGGTAAACCATATTTGAAACATTTCCTCAACCAAAACGACAAAAACTTTATTTCTAATTGTTCACTTATTTTCCATAATTTATATACTTTTGTTAACGCAAAAAAAAGGACCAAAAAACACTTTCAGTATTATTTTAACACAAAGGTAGATCTCGAAAAAATTGAGAAACCTCCTGTATACCTTAATAAATACGAAAATATCGTTCTTATAGATGTTGTGTGCGAAAAACAAATTAATAAAAAAAAACAGAAATTTAATTAAAGGTAATAAAACATCAACAAAGCCCACTCTTATACACATACATACTGTCAAAATGTTCGTTTTTGCTAGCTGGCTGCTTATCATTGTTGAGGCTGTGCAACCGCCGCGCCGTATATATAAATTGGGAGTCGGCCCATTATTTATGGCTTTTGTTATATGTTGTAGCTGCGTCACCCACTAAACTATACATCTTTTTACCAGCAGCCGCAAAACAGGTTTTACTGACACTTAAATTATTATTTTTTTCTTCGGTCTCCCTCTATGATGACAGTCGCGTGCTCCCAAAACAACTTGCAAAACGTAGTTGCCTCAGTAATTGTTTTAAGAAATTTTAAAACATAGCTGTCCTTAAGGAGGTTAAAAAGGGGCGCACCTAGACTTAGTATACATAAATACATACACAGTCACGCCTTTTCGAGTGTTAATAGGCAAGCCAGTAGAGGTTGAAATAGGCGAACGTATATCGATCAGATTAAAATTGTTTAATCAAGGTAAGGTCAGGAGTACCAGAAACCGATGAGCATTTATAAAGGCGCTAATGAAAGTAGAAGAAGCGTAAGACGTGTGTAGATTTTATATTTTAGAGGGGCTCGTAAAGGCTACACAGCCTCTCAGGTACCTCGACCTATCAGATCTTTGGTGCATAACCCTTAATCTATTCGAGGTCCGGGATTCCGAGACTTCCTAAAAAGTCTATTAGTTTTTTAGGTTCCTGGCATCGGAGGGCTTTAAGAAGACCCCTTCCAGGAATTTGAGCCTCTTGCAGAAAAGCGCTGGGTATTCGCAAGGTTAATGTTCGGCCACTGTCACTCTCTGTTTTGCCCATCTTTTTCAGGTAATACCTCGGAGGGCAGTGTCCTGTGAGGAGTCCCGTCACCAGTTTCAAGTCTTTCTTGTCCAACTCTAAAAGACTTTAAACTTTCCTTGGCAAAATGCTTACTAGCCTTTTCGCCTGTCATTGTCCTTGCACTTTATTCCAGTGAGATTTCATTTCATCTGTTTCCCAGCGTCGAAGCTCTTTTTTCAAGTGGGCCTTGAAAAGTCCTCAGAAGGGTTCTGTGCCGGAGAATTGTGTATTTGCCCCTTCCTTGGCAAGGCAATCTGCTTCCTCGTTTCCGCTAACTCCCCTGTGACCTGGAACCCACATCAAAGTGACCTGGTTGTTCGCTGCCAGTTGTTTCAGGGATTGTTTACAGTCCCAAGTCAGCTTAGACTCACAAGTGTATGACTTCAGAGCTTTTAATGCTGCTGTTATTTACTGGTACTTTTGACCTGTCCTTTCTTTAAAACAATTTCGATCTGATCGAGGTATGTTCGCCTAGGTCGACCTCTACCGACTTGCTCATTCACAGTAACCTTATAAATCTTTTTCAATAATATTTTTTTATCCATTCTCTCTACGCGTCCAAACCATCTAAGCATTCCTTGTAACCACATCTTTTTTTACACCACAGTGTTCCGTTATCTCATTATTCTTCACTTTATCCAACCGAATCACTCCGGCTATACTTCACAGACTATCGAATATACTAAAGTCTCAATCTACTGTCACGCTGCCATTTTGTATTTTATATAAATAGCAATTTTATACAGCAGATTCTATGGAAAATTAATCTTTTAAAAAGTTCTATTTTGTAGCTTCATAAGTAGCAAAGTAATAAATTCACAAATAAGCCTCATTTTTCGATTGGCTTCATTAATCTTAACCATCAACAGTGCAAGCAGTTAAAACACTTCAATCTTTATTTGTAAACATTTGTTGGTTTAACGTATTGTAGGTTACACCAAGTGCACAAAAAGTGAACAATGCTCTCACTTGATTTTTCACAACGTTGGACCCTTTTTACGTTTAACTCGGTTACGGTTATGAAGTAAAGGATGGGCAACCAAGTACATCCTTGGGATTTTCAAGAAATGAGCTGTGTCGCTTATGAGTGACATATTCATAAAAGGGGAAGATTTAGTACATTGCGTGTTGGGGAATTAATTGTTAGCGAGGGTGACTAAATTGATATGTGTGTTATCTACCAACTACCCTTGCGCCTTTAGCGTTGGAGATAATTTGTTTAACAATAACTCAAAGTTTGCTGTTACTTTGAGAGAGAAATCTACAATACAAATAATGTAAATTATTGTGGAAATTTGGTACGAAATATACTGAATAGGAGAATTAAAAATGTCCTAAACCACTATTTGATGCAAAATATTACTAATATACGTATTTTTGCACTGTATCTGGTTAATACGTTTGATGTTTTTTTACATACATACATACATAAAGTCACGCCTTTTTCCCATAGGGGTAGGCAGAGACCACTTCCTTCCACTTCCGCTACGGTTCTTACACACATCTTTTGCTTCCTCTACTTTCGGTTTTTAAATAAAAAGGGACACTCTTTTCCGGTATTCTTGACTCCACTACTTTTAACCACAAGCGAGGATAAGAATAACCCCAAAATTTTTAAATGCATTGGGGGTCGAATAAGATGTCTTTTGAAAGCTTTGAAAATTCTTTTTACAATAGTCTTAACATTTAACATTTCTTTCCAAAACTTTGAAAAAATTTACATGTTAAAATTCCAATTATTTTAGTTCCTTACCAACTACTTAATCGATTAAATTTTCAAACTGATGACCGTCCGCTTCCATACAATAATAAAGATTTTGTTCAAAACGTTTACGCACATTCCGAAAAATTTCCGGAGTAATTCGACGGCATTCTTTGTCGCAAATCTTCCTACGACGCTGGTTGTGTTTAATAGATTTTACTTTTTAGATGTCCCTGCAAAAAGAAATCTAGGGGCGATAAATCTGGCGATCGTGAAGACCATTCAATGCTGCCTCTTCTCCCAATCCAATGCCGTGGAAAACGTTGGTCTAAATACTGAAGAACAATCGCCACACAATGCGGAGGAGGGCCGTCCTGTTGAAAATAATTATGATCTTCGTCATAATTCGGATAATTTTTAAATTTATCAGT
This sequence comes from Agelastica alni, assembly GCA_950111635.1. NCBI lineage: Eukaryota > Metazoa > Arthropoda > Insecta > Coleoptera > Chrysomelidae > Agelastica > Agelastica alni. Next base: position 34,448,121 of record OX467714.1, read on the forward strand.
CAAGGCAGGGTCAGTAGCGTAATTGCAAATACATTTTGTAAGTCAAATTGCCTGGTAGAAAAAAAGGACCCCTCAGTCTGTCTCCGCAAATGCCAGCCCGTACATTTAATTTCTCCGGTTGCTGTGTGATGTGTATACACCTTATGAAAAACTCTTGGGTTTAAATAGGACCAATAGTGGCAATTGTGGCGATTCACCTTCTCGTGCAAGAAAAAACTAGGTACTAGGTACTAAACTTGTACCATTGGCGTACTTAACTCGAATGAATGACATATTTATTGTTAGTGATTGTTTGAAGATAAGCTTCACATTTAAAATCTAATTTTGAAATATCTTATTTGACTACTAACTAACTGGGTTCTGGAGACACAAAAAGTAGACTAATGAGTTTTATGTGTTTAAATATGTATTCTTTGCTTACACCAAATAATAACTTTTGCACCAATTCCTGTATATGTTTGCTTGATACAAATCTGTCATTACAACTGTCATTTTAACCATAACAATTGAAAAAACATTTAATAATAAATGAGTGTTTTAACTAAACTGGTTTACCAGCGCAAGCTCCATGATTCAATTTTCCAAAACCCCTCCGGTTGCATAATTCAGGGTATTTATCGAAAACTTATTATAATAAATTACAATTAAAATTCAGTATATATAACGAAATTATTTATCGTGCATTTCCATCGTAAAATTTCCAGTTGCCTCAAGCTTTATAATAACAGCTTCCTAATTTGAGCACTATAAACTGCGGAATCAGTGTCGTACGGTTTTCAAATGGTGTGCAATTCTATCTCCATTGAAATGTCAATTAGTTACGGTGACAGGTGACAGATTTCAGCGCTACGTTGGTAAAACAAATTATTATTATATCGCCTGAAGACTATTATTACCTTCAAATGAGTTAGGTCAGTTGTATTGTTCTGAAATTGTAGTTCGCTACTGAGATATAGTATTGTTAAATTTCACCGACAATGGTATTTCTATTTGTCATGCAGACAATAACTTCTCTACGAGATTTCTTCGTACGAGGTAGAGTCGAAACGTTGTAAATTTAACGAATCATGTCAAAAAACAGACAATCGACACGATTTTAAATTTACTAAAATATCAGTATTTGGTAGCGATCTGAGAGGTCCACACGACTAACTTCCGAGTAGAAAGAATGAAAAAATACCATATGTTTTGTTGTTATAAAAGTTTTTCAAAAAATTCCTGAATGATATAGAACTTAAAAAACGATTTCAAATTGTTTATAATAAATTATAATTGTCATTATCAATATTCTGTTTATGTCAACCGTATTCTTTCAAACTTTTTGTTATCATTTCATAAGCGGGAGCTACTCGTATTTTCAATTGTTTATAACAATTAAATTTTTTTTTAATTATTATGATTAATAATCATTTGTAAGTAACAATATTCAATTGTTATAAACAATGCTTGATTATTACTAAAAATAATTTTTCACTGTTATAGCTTCTTTAATACTATTTAAAATTCTCCAATTCCTATTTTTGTTTTCTAAAAATATCTCTTTTTATGAAATATTGTCTTCATATTTTTCATACAAATATAACTAACATGCACTAATAATACTATTCAAAAGATCTTAAAATTCTGTATTAAAAATAGTATAATATATAAGTTGCAAAATTCAGGTAGTTTACCATTTTTTTCAATTTTTTTATTCTCCATAAAAAACAGTTTGACCGATTTTCCTGAAAATATAATCAGTTCTAAGTTGCGTAATTATGCGTCGAATGCAATTAGTCTTACGTCGATATCACTTTTTGTTTTCGAGATAATTGAGACGAAAAATAATTCCGAAAGTTTACCATTTTGTTTTAAATCGCCGGTTCACCGATTTTGCTGATAATCTAATCAGTTCTAAGTTGCTTAATTATGCGTTGAATGCAATTGGTCCCACGTCAATATCATTTTTTGTTCTCTAAATAATCGAGACAAAAAATAATTCCGAACGCACATACGAACATACGCACATACGTACATACACACACACACACACACACACACACAGACGTCCACTTAAAAACTATTGTATTCGACTCTGGGGACGTTGAAATGTGGAGAAATGTCAAAATTCGGGATTCGCAATATCGGACCCATTACTATAACTTCCACTGAGAAGGTAATAAAAAACAATATACACTTGCATTTTATGATTTTTGCAGTGTAGATTTTCCAAATACTTGTTGGCCTAACTTTACTTGTTGACAACTTCATTGTAATTCATGGTGCAACCCAAAACTTGTTTAGTAAGAACAAGTTTTCCCGTGTGGGTGGAAAAATTACAACTTACTTCAGCGGTATACGAAAAATAACGGGAGATGGGATCTTGCAGAAAAAATTACTATTCAGGAAAAAGAGTCGAACGGAAAGTTTAGGAGTTAAAGTATTATATTAGTGTCACGTTGTTCTAGTATTAAAAACGTAGTCGACGACAATGTTTCTCATTCTTTTTTTTGGTCGAAACCAGATCTTGCCGAGTTGCAATATGAGTTGTTCTTTATTTTTTTACCTCCTGATAAAACCTGAACTAACGGAAAAAAGCAAGTGCTTCTAAAACTGTACAGCAGCGATGGAAAACTTTTTTAGATTTAATATAACACTTTAGCGTTGTAAAGAAACTTTTCTACCAAATTAAGATGTAATAAAAAGTTAAAAATGCCTCGTTTACGTAAAAAGCGAAATGTTATTTCTTGTAGCATAACAGAGCTATTAAAAAGTTTTGTTTTGCAACAGTATTTTGATTTTCATCTCAAACTATTTTTCGAATGTTCATCATAAAAGAATCTGAAACGCAAAGAGCAAAAAAACTCACACTAGGTGATTTAAATACCTCAAAAAATATTAAAAATAAATGTAAACTTCTTAGTTATTTCGATAAGATGAATGATCATATATTTTTTTAAATACTGCTTTTTAAAATGTACCTATTTTATTCTACAGAAAAATATTTCCGATTACAGAACAGGAACAAAGTTAACATTAGCACAATAATATTTGAACTAACAATAGAAAAAGCTAAAGAGTATTACTGCTTATAATAATAGTTTTTAATTTGCCTCACATTACAAAGCTGGTCACTTATTGAAGTATATAGCATATTTCACGAATATACGGCGGTTTTGGATTATCGTGAGAAACTCGATAACCAGTATTCATCTGTACATTTAAAAAGTACGAAAGTAAATTCCCCTAATATTTTTAAACAAATTTTGTAGACAACAAATTTTATTTTATAAGGGACTTCTTGTTTGTTTGTTAGCACGGGTAATTTTGCAACCAAATCTGTTTTTAATGATTTTATTTATTGTACATAATAAGAGAGGTGGGTAAGTAATCCGAACAAATTTTAATAATTAACTAAGCTATTAAGCTTTAATTTGGCTTGTTAATTCATTCTTTTCAGATTTTTTGTTAGATTTTTTGTTAGATTTCTAGAGTAATCCTGGGTTATCATTGTAGTGGGTACCGACATCGTCTAGTACCGATTTTTAAAACTGTAAACAAGAATGCTTTTCATTGAAAGAGAAAGATTACATGCCTTCTTAATAAAAAGACAAAAAATTGGAAAGGCAGGAGAATATGAATGATTTTAAATCTAAATGGCGACTTAAAATCAAATTTATTTTTATATGTCCATTTGTTATGATTCTATATTTGTAAGAAATAAGTTTTTATTGTTGTATTATTATAAAAAATATATTTTATGTACTTGGGTGACAAAATATCTGATCATATTTTTTAATCTTTTACCTATTTTCTCCTAAACCCCTAAACGGGGTCTTACTGTAAGATTGGAACAGTTATAAAAAGTAAGGGATATAACACCCAGAATTATGCATAAACTCTTTGTTGCTCATTTTCCGTTCGAGAAAACTTGTTAGGGAAAGATAAAGCATTTTCTAGGAGAAGAAGACAAAATCCCCAAAAACGTTCTATGGACTTTTATAAGAATTTCTCAGTAAAAGTAAAGAGTAAATACACTTGCAGGGTTTGTTTAAAATAAGACTTTACCTATGATAATCCATCCAAAAATAGCACTGTTGCTGTGATTACTTCAACCATTCATACATACATACATTAAAGTCACGCTTTTTTCCCGTAAGGATAGGTAAAGACCACTTTTTTTTACCTGATACAGTTCTTACACAAGTCCTTTGCTTATTCTACTTTCATCAGCGCTTTCAGTTACTGGTACTTTAACCACTTACTGTATAATGGGAAGACTAGATATGGAATGAATTTTTCCTTAGGTTGTTAAAATTATGTCCTACTCAACAAATTTTTTAAATCAATTTAATACAGTGGAGAGACTGGAGATTCCATAATCGATTTTCCTATTCTCCTATTCTTCGCCAATGGACTAAAGTAAAACATTTTTGTGAATATTTATTAATTTATTCTGTCCATAAATTAAACAGTCACATTTATGCTGGTTATATTATAAATATAATACCAAGTTATACTTATTTACTTTTAATAAAAAATCCAAAATTGTCACGTCTAACATCAGAGGCAATTCCATTTTAAATTTATATTCCTACTCGTACTTGCTCTTTTCTAACTATTAAATATTAGATACTTATCACAAATTTGAAAGATCTTATTCCAAATAAATTGAAAATTATGGTGTATATGTCATACCGGCACTTTTTCGAAATTACATTTTAAATAAGGCCAGTGTCGTAGAGGTAATAAATAATAAAAAGGATTTATTACATACAGTTAACAGAATAGATTGATTATTACAAATCGGAAAGTACTTGAATAAGCCACATAATCCCTTTCAAAAACGAATCAAAAACCCTTAAATATGAAACTTCACGTTCTAAATCTTTAAACGCCTAGGACTCATCCAAATGGAACTTATTTATATCCAGAGAATCCAAACTATAAAACTTAACAAAGCATACAGTAAAAAGCACATCAAAAATCTTTATTATTGTTCTCTTTTGGACTTTGTACTGACAAACTACCACATAATTCTTTTTTCAATTTTTCGTACTAAAAACTTTAATGGGTTTCTTTAATTGTATAAATATTCACGTCGTGCATCTTCAAACACCAAGAATGTATCGAATTAGAACTGTCATTTATACTGAGAGACATCAAATTATGAAACTACAATACAAACGTCCAAAAACACATTAAAAAATGTATATTTGTTTTTATTTGGTCTTTGTGCAAACGAACAGCATTAAAAATTCATACATACATATATATAGTCACGCCTTTTTCCCTTAGGGGTAGGCAGAGACCACTTCCTTTTACTTGCTACGGTACTTAAACAAATCTTTTGCTTCCTCTACTTTCATCAGTGCTCTTATACATGCTCGTTGGTTGTTGATACTCTTCACTCTATTTTGCCCATCTTTTTAAGGTGATACCTCAGAGGGCAGTGTCCAGTGAGAAGCCCCGTTACCAGTTTCAAGTCTTTCTTCCCCAACTCGAGGAGCTGTTTAGCTTTCCTTGGCGAAAGACTTACTATCCTTTTCGCTTGTCTTTGTCCTGGCACTTTATGCCAGTGGGATTTCATTTTATCTGTTTCCCAGCGTCGAACCTATTCTTTCAAGTGGGCTTTGAAAGGTCCACAGAAGGGTTCTGGGCCGGAAAATTATATATTTGCCCCTTCTTCGGCAAGGCAATCTGCTTCTTCGTTGCCTTTAAGTCTCTTGTGACCTGGAACCCACATCAGAGTAACCTAATTGTTTGCTGCCAGTTGTCTCAGGGACTGTTTACAGTCCCAAGTCAGCTTAGACTCACAAGTGTATGACTTTAGAGCTTTAAGTGCTGCTTGGCTATCTGATAAAATATAGATTTCTGCCCTTTGGGTTTTTCTTTCGATGCACTCCTGGGCACATATCTCTATGGCATGTAATTCTGCTTGAAAGATGGTTGGGGTGTTACCAAGGGGTTTTGAGAGTATAAAATTCGGCCTTATAACGCCAACTCCAACCCTTTCATCCATCTTGGATCCATCAGTGTACCACACTACAACATCCCTTCCTACTTGAGTTCCGTTCTTTGTGCAAATTTGGTGGTTGTTTATAACCACTTCAAACTGCATTTTGAAGTCTTACCTAACTGGCATAATATCTGTCGGCTTAGACATGGATTCTAGGGAAATATTTTCCAAAATCTTCAAATGTCCATTCCTATTTCCTGCTCTAATATTTATTGTCTGGCTCAATCTAAAGGCACTGATTGCTGCTTCTTTCATTACACATAGGTGCAATAGTGGAAGGTTCAGCATTACCTCTACGGCTGTAGTAGGGCACGTAAATGTTGCCACTGTGATTCCCATTGCCGGTGTAAAGAAATTATAGTATCTATTAACAAGCAACTAAAATAAACAAAAATTTTTAATTTTGTTACAGTTTGGAAACTTTAAAAATTCCTCGTACGTTCGGTTGAAATTTCGTTAGGTAAGCCAGTTTAAGAAAAATATGCAGCTGGAAAATACATGCAGTCACATATTTTCGAATTTTACAGCAAAGCATTATCGATGCCTTGCATCGTGTTCGCTTCACATGAGACTGATTTATATTTACGAATCGAATATTCAATGTAAATTTAATTCCCAAAATTCTATTTCGATGCGTGTTCATCTGCTATGAAATTTTAGGGGATATGTGATAGAGCGAATGTTCAATTATTGACTGGTATTTAGAATTGTGTGTAAAATATTTCAAACGGTAACACAAAAAGTCAATTAATTATAAAATGTTTGTTAAATTGCTTTCCAATATTCTGCTACTGACAATGGCCGCGTCCATGTTACATGTTAAACGAACATTTAAAAGAAATCGTCATTTTTACATCGCTAATGAAAAATGTACTATTTTTCTATTTACACTGATGATGACTTTAATTTCCAACTAACTTAAAAAAACATATTTTCACCAAAAGTAAACAACTTGGCCCCAAGAGAACACAATTAGGACTTGAGAAAAAATAAAATATTTCAAGTGAGAACAACTGGGTCTTAAAAAACTACTTCTTCTTCTTCGGGTGCCATACTTGTATGCAAGCGTTGGCGATCGCTTGTCGATTACATTTTGTGATTATTCACGATCAGCGGCAGTTCTAAAAAGCTGTTCCCCGTCTAGATCTATTCAGTGGCGTATATTACGAAGCCATGATAGTTTCTTTTGTCCTATCCATCTTGTACCCTCTATTTTACCCTGAATTATGCGGCGAAGTAGTTAATACTTAGGGCCTCTCATGATGTGCCTAAAGTATTGTAGTTTCCTCTTCTTAATTTCGTTTAAGAGTTCTTGATCTTTATGCATTATCTGTGGTACTTTTAGGGTGGTTGTATGCGACGTCCATGCTATCTTTAACATCCGCCTATAACACCACATTTCAAATGCTTCAACTAGATTCATCAAATCGACTGTTAAAGTCCATGTCTCACAACCATTCATTAAAGTGGACCAAACGTAGCAACGGAACACTCTTACTCGTATTTGGATTTTTAGTTCTCTGCTGCATAAAATCTGATTCCATGTCCTAAATTCATTTCTGGAGATTTTAAGAACTACTAGGCCTTAAAAAATTACTTTATATTATTGTTAAATTTTTTTTTTTAAAAGTATCCTATTTTGCTACCTCTTTTAACGTAATAAAGTCCATACATACATATAGTCACGCATTTTCTCCTTAGTGGTAGGCATAGACCATTTTCTTCTACTTTTTGCGATTTTTACACACACTACTTTCATCATTTTTCTACTGTCATACATGTTGGTACTCTTAACCTGATATTCCTTTTAAAAAATGTCGATCTAAATGAGATACTTTCGCCGAGGTCGACCTTTACCGACTTGTCCATTCACACTTGGCTTACATATATATTTCGTCAATATTCTTTCACCCACCCCCACCACGTGTCCAAACCATCTAAGCATGTCTTTATATATCTTATTTACTACATCTTCTTTTACACCACAGCTTTTCATTATCTCACTGTTCCATCAGAGTCACTACGGCTATACTTTTCAGACTACTCATCTCTGTAGCATTGATCTTACTTTTATATATTTTTTTGCCAAATCCAACAATATCTAAGGGTATGGACCAGCACTCTTCTACGCACAGCTAGTCGTCCATCCATCGCGTGGGAGGTCTTCACCTGTATCGGCGCCATAGATCATAACCGGTAAAATGCACTGATTTAAGCCATTCATCCCTGTCTAACACCTTTTTCAATGTTAAACCAGTCCGTGTTAGCTCCGTTTATACTAACACAAGCAGCGAAATCATTATAAAGCAATATCGGCGCTAGTATCAAACTACCGCTCACCCCATACATAGAAAATTTCGACCACTATACATTCCTTACCACTCTGTAATAGCTCTTTTTTAAGTCTACTAAAGCGCAGTAGACCTTTTGACTTTTAGCCAAAAATTTTTCGACTATGCCTCGTAAGGAAAGACATGCTCCATGCATTTCCTTCCTCTCCTAAATACCACATACACATCCCATATATATTCTTATCAGTTTCATTCATCCGTGACCTCAAAATTTATTTAAAAATTTCCAAAGGTACTTATCTATTATTAAAGAATTTTTAATCAAATCTGTGAAATTTATTAGCTCTGTTAGGTAAGACAGGGCTTTAGTTCAAGTTTAAATCTACATTATGCAGTAACAAATTGTATTTATATTATTAATAATATTTGAGGAATATCTTAAACTATAAAATTATAAAAGTAAATTATACTTACACCAAATTCTATCCAACTTTTCACCCTAAATTTTCGCCATACATTTATTAACTCATTAACCCTAGTTTCATTTTACCCACACAATACTTTACATAATTAATTAAGGCACTATCTCGTGAAATATTTATTAACCAAAATACATTAAAAGTGAGCATTAACGAAAAGTTATGGAGGCTCGGAATATAAATTTTTTACAAAAATCATGGTTGTTGAAAATGAAAATAAAAAAGATTTTGAAGAGTTTCGGTTGATTTGACTCGATACTTTACAAAGAATTTTTTTTTAAATTTCCAGAAGTGTAAAATTTTTCTGCATCAAAGACTCGAGCAAATTTTTTTATTTTATTTTATCTTACCTAAAGTATTTGAGTTTCTCCATCTTATGCCGTGAATATTTTACTTTACTCAAGATAGCTGCGTTACTGTTAGCTTTGCATTACTGGTTTTTGTTTGCTTCGGATTTAGTCGGTCGCGATTTGGAAAATGAACACACTTTTGTATTTAAATATGCATTTAGAATTTCCCGCAATGTATGCGTGAAAACCGAAGAGGTTCATTAAAAATTCATTGTCTACGAAGACCGATTATTAATTAGGTATTATAAAGTTAATTTAAAAAATTTAGGTACGAGTTAATAGCAAAATGTGCTTAACCCTTACGTTATTATGCATAAATATCCCTAGCATTTTTTTATTTCTATATATACCCCATCACGACACATACCTCCAATTCTAAATTCACCAGAAAGTAATGTTATAAATTAAATAACCCAAAAAAGTTTACTTTATATTCACCAACTGACTCTAAAATTGGTTAAAATTCTCAAAAATAAAAATTTAAAAATAGCAAATTAAAACAATTTCCAATCTTCATACTAAATTAAAAACACCGATTCCAAAGAAATTCAAATCAAATATTGTTTATCAAATTCCGTGGATGGATTGTGACAAAATTTACATTGGTCAAACAAAACAAATTTTGAAAGATCGAATCACAGGTCATAAAAGTGACTGTAGGAGGCACATAAAATCATGTGCCCTAGCCACTCATGCTATTGATGAGAATCGTTGTATTAATTATAAGAATACGAAAATTTTAGATATAGAAAGCATTTTAACAAAAAGGTTATTTTTAGAAATCAAATCAAATATTGTTTATCAAATTCCGTGGATGGATTGTGACAAAATTTACATTGGTCAAACAAAACAAATTTTGAAAGATCGAATCACAGGTAATAAAAGTGACTGTAGGAGGCACATAAAATCTATTTTTTAATAATTTCATGGTAGTAAGTATATATTTTGCAAATTGATTTTTCATAGATTAATTAAAAATATTATAGAGAAGTCTTGAAAAATAAAATAAACATTTTCGAAAGCTTGACTAAAAAAACGGAGAATTTTTATTGAATTGGTCACTGCTAACTGCTACCCAAATAAATTAAAAAAAACTCTAACGTAGATTTACAGTTAATAAATTTTCATACCTATATATATAGTCATGCCTTTTTCCCGTAGGCAGATATCACTTCCTTTCACTTGCTACAGATCTTACACAAGTCTTTCGCTCATACATGCTCGTCGGTTGTTGGTACTCTTGACCTTGCCCTTCAAAACAATGTCGATCTGATACAGATACGTTCGCCAAAGTCAACCTGTACCACTTTCCCATTTACACTCGCCATATAAATCTGTTTGGTTAATCTTTGTGTCTAAAATTTCGGTAGTCAATATAAAAAAACTTGCCGACCGTTACACAATTCATATTGCACGTACATATATATTATCCGAGTTCCATATTTCTAGTGATAATTTGACTCTTTTAATTAACAAAAACCATTAATCTGGCTCAAACGATCGCCACTCCATATTAAATATAGAGGTGTTTACTTAATCCCTTGGGCGTTATATCATTTCCACGGCAATCACCGGACCGTTCGTTATTCTCGCAGGGAAAATTAGCGTCATATTTCGCGAGGTTTCCACATAAAGTGTCATGTTTACCAATCCATTCTCTGGCAATATAGAATAACGGGCCGTTTATTAAAAGTGCGTGTCCTGTTGTTATCGCCCCATTCCTCTTTCACTTCTACCCAAATTATTTAAAAGCCAACATTGATGTCGATGATCGCTCGCGGAGTTGGTAATAATTAATGATGGAAATAATGAGAAGGGATATTAAAAGTTTATGTTCCATCAGGGTTTTAATTTTTTTAAATTACCGCATTTTGTTTTGATTTCTGATACAAAGATTCCTTTCGCACGTTGCGGAAAACGGGGCTAGCCAGCAAACACTGTGCTTAACAAGAATGTCAAGAATGCGTTAGGTTAGGTTAGGTTACGTTAAAACGGCGGTTCGGAGGAAACCCACTTATGCTTTCTGGCCCGTTGTGATACCGTGATGAACGGCGGTGCCTAAGAACCAGTTGGAACTTTTATTAAATAGTCTTTGATGCTAACCGAGTTGAGATCAGAAAAGTCATCGAAGTTCGGTTGCTCTAGTATAGAAGGCCGTTTTCTGTCTAAGGCAGAGCAGTGGCAGGGAAGATGTACCATTGTTTCCTCCTCTTCCTCATCGTGACAGCTTCTACAGAAGTCGTGTCGTAGCTATGCGATTCCCATGCGCCGTGCATGGGTTCCACCTGCCCAGTGTCCTGTTATGGCCGAGATCGCATTTCCAATGGACTCCCTGGATAGAGTTAAAACATCATTAGTTCGACGTAGATCTAGTTTAGGCCAGATCTGTTTCGATGACGTGCATGTGGGTTCATTTTGCCATCACAAGTTGGCTGCAAAGTCCCATTTTAGCCTGGCTATATGTTGACCTGCATCTTTAACTTTTTTTTTTGTTTCACATCCAATTATTTTGTTTTTTATCTTGTAATTTTATTCCCAACATTGAGCGCTCCATGGCTCTTTGGGTTTTCTTTATTTTATCGATGTTTGCTTTAGTCAAGGTCAATGCTTGGCAGGCGAATGTAAGAATTGGAAGGATGCACTTGGTTAAATATTCTGGTTTTTGGATACGGATATAAAATTGCTTTATTGAGCGATATTTTTTGTATATAAGCGATAGAATATAATTAAGTGAGCAATAATCGATTATATTTTGAGCGATAAAATATTATATTTTAAGCACTAAAATTCAATAAAATAAAAAATGCAAATAAAAGAGAGAAATGTAGATAAAATGTAAGAGAGAAAATGTGTGCGAAAATATTAAATTCATCCCGCAAAAGGCCCTTGGTGGCCTTCTTTGCATAAATTGCATTTTTTAATGAATTACAGAAAAAAAGAAAACCAAATTAAGCGAGCCAAACAAATTTAAATCTGGAACAAACTTTTTACAAATTGATAGAAAACGTTCAACAAACCAGACCAAAATGTTCTCAAATCAACGTTAGTGGTTTTGACGAAAATAATGTGAAAGAGGTAAAAATCTTGCAGTTTTCAACTCATCGAATGCAATTGTACGGCGATGAAGTTGCGCTGTAAGTTATTATTATGGCTTAGAAAAAGTTTTCTTTGGTATTTATTGGGGCCACTTCGGTTTTGTTGAGCGGTTTAGTTTTATTGTTCGTATTCGATGCATCGTCAACATCCGCTCCATTAAGCGATTACGTCTTTTGTAGTTTTATCATTTTTATTGAAAATTCGAGTTAAATGAACACGTTTTCTAAAGTTCTGCTTTAGTTTCTTTTAACACTCCTTTTTTTTATTTATTGCCAAACTTTTATGAGTTAAACATCATTACTACTACTACCACTACCACTACTGTTGGCTCTAGGAGGACCGTATTAATACGTTTATTAATATAAACAAATTGTAAATTTCTCCAACATCAACTAATCCTTAAAAAATCGGTGTCTTAAGACTATTAACAGAAAAATGTAAAAAGGACGAAAGTAGATGTTTTTGAAAAAAAAAGCATAAAAACCTACAAAGTTTGTAAACTTGGGTCCAAAGTTTAAGAGAAAGGGTAAGTTTGACTGTGATATTGAGCGAAGGGTGTTGACAGGGAAACGAATAAATGGGTTCTGCATAGAGAAGTGTTGGTCCCTAAACTTATGTATGGTGTTAAATGTTGGATTTTGGCAGAAACATGAAAGTAAGATCAAAGCTGCGGAAATCATTAGTCTGAGAAGTATAGCTGGAGTGAGAATAAAGTAAGGAATAGTGTGGTAAGGGAATGCTGTGGCGTATAAAAAGATGTAGTAACAAAGATAGATAAAAGACTGCTTAGATAGTTTGGACACGTAGAGTGGTTGGATGGAAGATTGACGAAACAAATTTATGAAGCAAATGTGAATAGGCAAGTTTGTAAAGATTGACCTATGCGAACGTATATCTCGATCAAATCAAAATTGCTTTGAAGAAGGGCCGAATCAAGTGAACCCGCGTGTACGAGCGTGTGTAAGAACCCAAATGGACAGAAGTGCTTTCTGCCTACCCCTACAGGAAAAAGGCGTGACTGTATGTATGTATGTATGATTAATTTAATTAATTTTAACAATTCAATAAAATTTGACAAATATTCTGATTATTTAAGCTGTTCCATAGCAACTTTTATATGCATGGAGTGCATGGAGTGCATTTTTGCGATTATTTTGGATGATTTATGATGCATGCATACTGAAAAAAAAATTATTACTGCTGTTTAAAAAATTAGTTTTTATTTACAGAGTAAACATAGTAACAGCAATATTTTAAGTGGACACGCTGTATATCTGTAGGTATAGTTTTATGTTATTTTTATTAAGTACCAATTAAAATAAATCAAGTTTTGTTAATTTACTTGTCAGTTAGGTACTTTACGTTTTGCATTTACATTCGGTAGGTATTCGATATCTATTGTTATTTTAAAATCACGTAAATATGCAAATGTCATAATTGTCTAAATCAAATCCACCTGTGACATAAACATAAAATGAAAAACAGTTTATCAGCAGAAAATTGAATCGAAAATACTGCATGACCTTTAATTTACACATTATTGATTTATAACTGGTAACAAAATATAATCAAATTTTTTTTGGAAAAAAACAATTCAATATTTATACAATTAATCAACAATTATTCAGAGGCTTACTAGGATTTATTTAAAATCGGCAACTGGTAACGCAGAATAATATTTTCGAAATATCTCCATAACAACTTAACAACAAAAACCATTTAACAACTGCAGCCCAAGTAACAATAATCACGCCTTAATTAACAGTAGATTCTCCGGTTTAATTTGTGGATTTTCAAAAGTAAGTTCCCAATAACATTTATACACCACATTTTAAATGATAATCTTCTTTCGGTCTAGAAATGTACCATATCCTCATCGATTCTTGTGTGGATTTAGAAATGTACCACAGATATATTTTGAAAGTTAAATTCGTAAGTATTTTCTAGAGGCACCTAACAACTAATTTTCGTGTGTCAAATCCAAAAAAAAACATACTTTTTTTTTACTAACCATAGTGCACTTCACTTACACTTTAATTATTATTCTTACCTTAAAGCCCTTATATTAATCTGGTATACTTCATCCAAAAGAACAGTAAAAGACGTTTTGTTTGTAAGAACTTTAAATTATTTAAAAAAAAATTATTTTCTTTATCTACTGCAGCACTTTGTAATATAATGCTAAGTTTTTTAAATGGGATAGTTTTCAATTTTTGCATCACTGTTAAAATATTCACAATCTACTTATTTAAAACTAATTAAAGCCATGTCTACAACAAAAATGTTTTATCAAAAATATCCCATTTCATTAATTACGAGTAAAATTGAAATCTAATATCAGTTCTTTTAAGTCAACTTAATACGATCCAGAATTTATTATAGAACGGTCTTGTAATTTAAAAGTTTGCTGTGGCATAACTTTTTAATAATATTTCTTTCATTACTCTTTACTGGTATATTTATTTAAACATACTTCTCTTTATAAATAATTTCTGGAACCCAATTTACAAAAAGTTCACAAACGTAGCAAGAAAGAAATATTTTTTTTGGTAATTTTAGAGAAAAGCATTATAGATCTATTTTTTATAAAATTTTAAAATTCCCCATCATTCCTGTGTATCGAAAAAATTTTACTCAAGGTCAAAGGTCAAAAAAATGAGTTTTTCGCGATTTTCAGCAAAACGGTAAGTATTATCATAAAATTGCTTAAAACAAAAATTGTAGATTATAAAATTATCTATAAAATATGTATTTTTTTTCTAAGAGCTACCGTTTTTGAGATATAACGATTCAAAAAGGTGTAAAAGTTGTAATCGTCATAGTATGCATGAGTATGCCACGTATATACATCTCTGGAGCTGAAATATATGAAAAACTATTCGGTGATTGTAACTTACACTTAAAATATAAAATATTTCTATTCTATTTTAGCAGTTAGCCCTGTCCTTTGTCGGGGATTTCGAAGCCAGGATAGCTTTTTGCGGCCTATCCATTTTTCCCCTCGATATTGCCATTCAGAATAAGCCGAAGCAGACTATAACGTGGTCCACGCATTACATGTCCCAAGTATTCCAGTTTGCGGCGCTTGATGGTGGTTAAAAGCTCTCTATCGTGCCCTATTTTGATGGGTACATTCTCGTTGGTAGTTCGGCTTGTCCACGGAATTTTGAGCATCCTTTTGTGCAGCCACATCTCGAATGCATTGATGCGGTCAATAATTTTTTGGTGAAGCGTCCATGTTTCATAAAATTACAACAGAATAGACCATACATAGCAATTGGTAAACCTTTCCTGCAGATGAATATTAAGTTGCTTGGCACAGAGTAGCGGCTTGAGTTTCAGAAATGCTCCTCTAGCTATTTTAAGATATTTAAAGTGTTGGTGAACTCTTTCTATATTCTCGCCATCAAGTGTTATTCTTTCCAGGCCAACATCCATTTTGCTATCAACCATAAATTTAGTTTTTTTGACATTGATTTTCAGTCCCCACTTATTACTTTCTCTGTTTATCTTATCTAACATACATTGTACTTTTTTCAATGATTCAGCTAGGAGCACGGTATCATCTGCGTATCAAATGTTACTAATGGTTTCGCACCCATTCTTTATTTCTTCACTAGATTATGTTGCCCCTTTAAATATATTCTCCGCATATTATGACGATTACAACTTTTACAACTTTTTGAATCGTTATACCTCAGAAACGGTGGCTCTTAAAAAAAAACATATTTTATAGATAATTTTATAATCTACAATTTTTGTCTGCGGTAATTTTATGATAAAACTTACCGTTTTGCTTAAAATCGTGAAAAACTTATTTTTTTGACCCTTGACCCTTTATTTATAATTAGGTTTTAAACAATTTTACTAACTTTTAGCTTGTTGTGAATTTATGTATCTTTAAATGTGATTGACCGGGCTATATCTAGTAATATACCCAAAGATAATCAAAAAAGTACAAACCAAAGCTTTAAATATTTAATATCTATGAAGGAATTTACCCATCTCATAAAACTTCCAAAGATGTCTTAGCCGAGAAGTTTTGACTTGGTTATTAGGTCTCCATCTCTCTTTCTCTCTCTCTCCGCATTATTAATTATTAAGTGTTTGCTTTATGAAGATTAGCGCCGTGTAGCATAATGGCAATTTTTTAATAATAAAAACAAGCCGATTCCTACTGAATGATACAAACAACAATAGTGACTATATAATTACTATATACTAGGGGTCACCCAAGGGTCAAAATTTTTTTTGTCAAAGAGTATACCTCTATAAACATAGCATATAGGTATTATCTATGAATCAATACTACTATTTAACAAATTAAAGATTAAATAAAATTTCATTTAGTAAAACTACAAGTATAACAGATAAAAGTTTTGCCATGTCAACACATTTCAATTTAAAAATGGCAAAATATGTTTACAAAACTGTAATATATGATACCTATTATAAATTTTAAGTTTTTATATTATATTATATTTTATTATTATTATATATATTTATATTATAACATATTATTAGCTTACCGCACATTGTTATACACTAATTCAAATTACTTCTGTAAACCCCAAGATCTATTTAAAAGTCTAACTAAATAATGTTTTTAGCCGTTTAGATTTTGATAACTAATAAAAGTCATTGTCAACTGGTAGATTATTAATCCGTCTACTTGGACTAGGCTGTTTAATCAGCACTAGTTCGTCTTGTTTTTATCAGTTTAAAGGAAGTCATAAAATGGTCAGTTGTTTCGTTCTAATTATTAAGTGCATAATAGATTTTTAAAAAGAAGAAGTACATACGTTCGGTATGTATGAGGATGATTAGAGCATATGTCTTTCCAGTTCTTTTGTAAGGAGTCGAGCGCTGAACACTAACAGAAGCTACGCTCAAACGTCTACAAGCTTTTGAGATGTGGTTGTACAGGAGAATGCTAAGAGTAAGTTGGGTGGAAAAGATCACAAACGAGGAGGTGCTTAGAAGAATGCATAAAGATACAAAAGTGGTCAATATTGTATAACAACGAAAACTTGAATATTTCGGACATATCATGAGACACCCAGAAAAGTATGATATTCTACATCTTATATTACAGGGTAAGATTAATAGACGAAGAACTTCCTGGCTCAAAAATCTCAGACAGTGGTTTGGTCTCACCACTATACAACTTTTCCGAGCGGCTACCAACAAAATAATGATTGCAAACATGATAGCCAAAATGATCGTTACACGGTCATGGCTCCTAGAAGAAGAAGAAGATACGTAATGATAGTGATTACCGTGAGACTGAAAATGACAGTGAAAGTTTTAATTATCGAGACACAACAATAATGTAATATTTATGTAAAAATTTATGTTAAAAGTTTCATTTTGAAGAAAAAACATCAGAGTTAATACAAGCAACCTCCGATTTAGCAGAAATTCCGCTGTCAACTGTTCGCGTCCGTAAGATAATAAAAAATGGACCTTACGAACGTAAAAAGCGAAGTGATAAAGGATTGCCGAGACCATTAGATAATGGTTAGGTAAAAATTATTGAAAAAAACAATAATAATACAAAACACGGCTTGCGCCTCGACTTGGCAATCTTCACAGTCGTCCTATCCGGTAAACAATGTACTATTACTTTAAAAATCCGGTTTTTAATTATTAAAAAAAATTTTTACAAATAGACTGGTAACTTTATTCGTTGATCTTAAAATCCTCGATAATATTTTTCCTTTTAACAATGTTGCGTATTTAAATCTCGTCCGTTTAACAACAACCAAAAATTAATTCCAGGACGGAACTAAGTTTAAGTTTATAACAGAATTGTTATGGGATTGTTTACAGTAACCCTTTCTCGACTGTAAATTGTGTACCAATGAATGCTTTGCTGAATAGAGAGACGTTAAAACAATACGAGGGATAGAACAAAATAAAATTCTACGAGCTCTCACGTGATGAAACCGCTACCCAACTTAGCAGTTATTACATTTGCTCGAAAATTAATTCCTAGACGGTCAAATGGAAACATCTCGTATGTGGTTAAGTACTATCCGAAGTCCAGAATAATAACACGCTAATATAAGACCTTTTAAGGCGTAAACAGTAACTTTTATCCATTAAAAACATCATTTAAAATTGTTTCTACGGGTGGTCATAAAAAGTTCGTCAAATAATATATTAACTATGACCCTGAGTATTTTCTTAAATGAAAAATATATAAACACTATTTAGTCTCGTATATTAAAAAACCAACCTCATTTTTAACGTTTAAAAAAAATTACTCACCAGAGGTCAGACTGAGCGTAGCGCTCCAAAACAAAAGTAGAAACATGGCGGTAGTCGCCAGTCGGTGATTCCCACACTTGATGTATGCCGAGTCTCTGTAAATAAACAAAAAGATAAAAACTTTGTAAAACATTGATTTATCAAATTCAATTTGGTTACATTGCGGAATTGAGTTGTAGAGAAATTATAACAATAATATCACTGGGGAAATTTTTTGAACAAAATCTTTGTTGTGTTCTATTTGTTTTTATTTAAACTGTTTATAACTTCCCAGTGGGAAGTTATAGTAATTGGTCTGATTTTGCGAATCCCTAATTTTGACATATCTCCACATTTCAAAGTCCCCAGAGTCGATGAGTTTTTAAGAGGAGGTCTGTGTGCGTGTATGTACGTATGTTCGTATGTGCGTTCGGAATTATTTTTCGTCTCGATTATCTCGAAAACAAAAAATAATATCGACGTGTGACCAATTGCATTCGACGCATAATTACGCAACTTAGAACTGATTAGATTTTCAGTATAATTGGTCAAGCTGTTTTTTATGGAGAAAAAAAAATTGTAAGTTTTTAGCAAAATCGGTTAGGCTGTTTTTAATGGAGGATCAAACAAAAATGGTAAACTACCTGATTTTTGCATTTATAAATTATACTATTTTTAATGCAGAATTTTAAGATCTTTTGAATAATATAATTATTTCATTTTAGGAATATGTGTATGAAAAATATGATGACATTATTTCATAATAAAAGAGAGTATTAGAAAACAAAAATAGGAATTGAAGAATTTTAAATGTGTCAGTATTGAGAGAATAGTATTAAAGACGCTATAACAGTGAACAATTATTGTTAGTAATAATAACCATTGTTTATAACAATTGAATATTGTTACTAACAAATGATAATTGATCATATAATTAAAAAAAAAATTTCAATTGCTATAAACAATTGAAAATACGTTCCGCTTATGTAATGATAAGAAAAAGTTTAAAAAAATACGGTTGACGTTAACAGAATATTGTTAATGACAAGTATAATTTTTTACAAACAATTTGAAATCGTTTTTAATAATATTAATTATAACAACAAAACATATGGTATTTTCTGATATTTTCTCTTTAGTTTAATATGACACAAAGTGGGTATACCAAATATTCCTATTTTTTGTATTTGTTAGGCAGCAGATCTTTTAAAAATTATTGGGTGCAGTCGAATGGGTCACAAAGATATAATCTCACATCTAATAGTAACCCAAACATTATACATGAGCTACTTAATGGTATAAATAACATTATATGTTTACCCCTGCATATTAAACTAAGTATCATGTATCATTTTGTCAAAGTTTTGCCAACTGATAGAGGCTGTATTTAAAAAATATAAATTATTTTGTGTCTGACAGTCCACCAATTTGGCAGCTCATTAAAAATGAACATTTCATCGTAAAAATGTTTGAATAGAATTCAAAAACCTTGTCAAAGACTTAAAAAAAAAACGAGCACATAACAAAATTGTCCAGTAAACCTCGTAAAGCTTTAAAATACCTAATAGCAACATAAAGTTTACAACATCATAGTAATATTCTGAACGTTGATATCACGCAATCATTCCTCATTGTTTTTGTTTTTAATTTATGATAACATTAATAAACATCAATAATAATTGTTAAATGTTTGCTTAAAATATTGTATAATGATTTTACTCCTTATCATCTATATATTATAGTTCCTGATATTGGAAATAAAATTTCCGAAAGCTTTGTTATGTCCGTTAAAGACAGATGATCTAAAAAGGTATGTTCAGAATTTAAAATTTAAATGTAAATCAAATATGTTTGGAAAATTATAATTTAAAAGCTTTTTGTTATTATAGTGTTTCGAAAGAAAATTTTTAAAAATGATCTAAAATGGCATGATTTTATTAAAATCCCATTGTTGGTCTAACATATAAATTATGAATAGGTTTTTAGTGAACATTTCCTGGCCGTATAAATAAAAAACATTTTTCGGAAAAATAAAGAAAAATGGCGGACTGTTCGTCCTGTTTAAACCGCATTTTAACGTATCCCAAGGGAAAATGAAAAAAAAAATCACCCGAAATCATAATAATATGAAATTTTATTGCTGCCGTAGTCCACGACTTTACCGTATGTGAAACGAGAACGAAACAAAAGAAAATCCTCGCATTCTATTTCAAAACCCTTTTTACTTTTAAAATTCGTCAGCGAATTTTTTGTCGTATAATGCGCAAGAATGTACCAAAAACCACATAATTTATTGCACTGTTAAATTCAAATTACACCTAATATATCTTTATGAATTTATTTCAGATGTAGATGTGCCCATAATTCATTCGAAATTAAACGAAAAATTCTTACGAATACTGACCGCAGTAAAACATAACATTCTCGAAAAAAATATTGTGACAATGACCGCAGTAAAACAATCTTTTTTTTCTAGTGCCTTATCCTCAATGGACGTTGGCGATCATTCTGGCCCACATGACTTTGTTGACGGCCGCTCGAAAAAGCTCTGCTGATGTTTTTCCAGTCCATGCCTAATAATATGTAACCATGATATTTGGCGTCTTCCAGGACCTCTCTTGCCATTCATTTTACCTTGCAAACCAGCTGCAGTATTTTATATTTTTGGTTACGCATTATGTGTCCAAAGTATGCAAGTTTTCTTTCTTTAATTTTCTTCGTTAATTCTTTTTCTTTTTGCATACGTTGCAAGACAGCTTCATTAGTTACGTGATGAGTCCAAGATATTCTCAACAGGGTCGGAAGCACCACATCTCAAACGCCTCAAGTCTTTTGCAAGCTGCATCCGTCAATATCCATGACTCAACACCATACATTAATGTTGAAAATATGTAACATTATAATAAACGAGTCCGTAGATTTAAATTCAGTTTCATATTACACAGGAGAGTTTTCATGCGATTAAAGTAAGATTTGTCTTTCTCGATTTGTATCTTTATCTCTTTCCCAATCGTTATTTAGTTGCACTTCTAGATAGTTAATGGTTGGGACTGTCTCAATGACGTGAAACTGTACGTTCTGAGCGGCTTGTTTTCTTATTATCATTAACTTTGATTTATTTGTGTTTTATCGTATATTATATTTTTTGCACATCTCAGCTACTTTCTCTATTAACCTCTGAAGACCACTTAGCTGTATCTGCAAGAAGAACAGTATTATCTGCATAACTTAAGTTGTTGATAAGTACACCTCGACTAATCTTAAATTTTTGGGATTCCATTTCTTCCACTTAAACAAATGATTATTGCTTCCAGTAAAGATTGGAGATAACTCTTAAATCTTTATCAGCTAGTTGATATTCGTTTAATATTTCTATTAACTTTTGATGATTCACGCAATCAATGTTGCACAAACATTACTGGCTAATCGGCCCCAAATCAGAGCTATCCTTGGTAAACAAACTATTAATTTATAAAGTTATTTTCAAACCCTTTTGGACATATGGATTAGAACTCTGGGGTTCAGCTTCCAACTCTAACCTAGAAATCCTGGAAAGGTTCCAAGCTAAGATGCTCAGAATTATCTCACAAGGGCCATGGTTTGTTTCTAACAGCTTAATTGCACGAGACCTCAAAGTACCAACAGTAAAACAGGTAATCAAACAATACATGAAATATTCTACGAGGCTAGAAGCTCATCCAAACCCTATCGTGACGGACCTAACGCAATTAGTGCCACATAGACGTCTGAAACGTCACTACCCAAGTGACTCACTGTACCATTTTTAGCAGACACTTAATACACGTTTACTGCAGTTATATTATAATATAACTAATGTAAATATAGGAACCAGTTAATGAACTGATTCCTACAAGTTTCTTCATATGAACACACAATTTACTTATTGTTATATGTACATTGTAACAGATTGTAAATAAAGCTGGAATTTAAAAAAAAATAACAAAAAAAAAACGCAATCAAAAGTTTTTTTAAAGTCAATAAAGCATTCTTAAACATCAAAATTTACGTCGCGGCTTCGTTGGACCAAAACGTTTAAACTAAATAATGCCTATTTCGTACCTAGGCCATTGCTGAATCCGAATTGTGTGTCGCTAATGTCTTGTTCGAGTTTTGGATATATTCGCCCGTGTATGATCGTAAGAAAAACTTTTAGTACGTGACTCATGAGGCTGATAGACATAATTGAATAGGTCAAGATATCCGAATGTTCCTCTTGAATCAATTTGAGTAGATCACCACAAACACCATCAGGTCCAGTGGTCTTATCTATATTTAATTTGTTTATTGAATTTGCGACTACTTTTCTTGTGATGGTAGGGCCTTTTGTCGCCTCCTTTACGACAAGTTCACTTCTGTTTTCGTCATTAAAACAATACATTTTCGAAAAAAATATTGCGACAAAAACGTAAGACGACCATGGTAAAAATATAAAGAAAACTGGACCTCACACATTCCAGTTACCTTCCAAAGTTAATCAGTAGACCAAAACAAGCGGAGTGTTTCTTAGTGACAAAGAATAAAGGACTCAACTCAATTGAATACATAGAGAAGACATTTTACTGAAACGTATACTGATAAGAGTAACAAACACAATTCTTGATGTGTAAATGTGCGTTTCAAACGTCGTAGAGGCTTCCTAATGACGGTCTCGTCACTTCTAGACAATCCTCTCGAGTGTATCTTCGGTAAAATATGGGGATCATTCATCAAAAGGGCCACAGTCTCATATTTCATCGCGTTGTATGTGTTCCCACACATTGGTAAAATCGGGATGCTTATCCGAAGCGAATATGTGCACAAAATCAACAATAAGATGGCCCATTCTTCCACCCCCTCCTTTACGCCATGTCGTCAAATTAATATATTAGAAAGCGTTTTTCGATGTTAGAGTAAAGAATGAAATTGTTTTCATGAATAAAACATTTTTAAAGCAAAATAAAAGCTTTGTTAAATTACCGCAACTGGATGTACAATGCACAATAAAAATACAAAACAATCGAAAAACCCATTTCCACGGGATAAAAAAAATAAATTATATTAATAAATGATTGTCAAATAATAAATTAAATGAAAAATTTTTTTACTAAAATCTACAAAACCACCTTTATTATCAACAAATGCGTCAATTTTCTAATATATAAAACTACTAACTAAACAAAAATTAAACTGACCGGTTCTCTCATATAAAAATAATAAACTGGGTGGTGGTTTCTTCCGAATTCTGTCAACGGCACAATGTCCATTGTGTCTTTCCGTATTAGCAATAAGCAATCTGCTATATACTTGTCTTTCTTCAGAATAGGTAATGTTTCCGTCTGGGTCCTCTCAAGGAAACTCCCCTATGAGGGCCCGTCTACATTTTTTTCTTGTTTCTGTTTTCCAGTACATTAAACTATGGTCCTAGAGCCAGACCTGGATTGCCTTTTTGTCCAAACAGAAGCGAACTTAGTCTCAGATCCAGCTTTTCCAACTTATCAGCCCTTCCGTTTGAATCTTGAGTAACCAGGAATCCAGGCATTTCTCTTACATACAATACAGTAAAACGCCTGTTTGCGACCACCTGTATAAAATTACCACCCCATAAAAGTGTAGTGCCATTAGGACACTTACCCTTAATTTGGTGTTATTAAAAATAAGTTGGTATAAACAATCTTTGTTTTATTGCTAACGCGTTATTTGTCATTTCGTCATGCTTGACCTTTTCGGCTGTACAAGTCGGTGTATTTATCTCTTTATATTAGTAAATATATTCTAGTCAGTAAATAAGCGTTTCAATGAAGCAGTAAAAGGACAGCACAAATCACCTAGAGACAGCAGGGCGCGTCACTATCCAAGAGTAATCTACGCATTACAAAAGTGGTTATTTTAGCCGTTCAAACATTTGAATTTTCGCCATTCAGACTTTGTATTTTCGTCTTTCTACGTTTTGGATCCTTTCCGAAGTTTTTCGTTTATTTGACGGATTCGAGTTTTCTTTTGTTTTTTAAATTGAACTTGTTTATTTGATTTTATTTTAATTTTTTTTCCAGATATTTGTAAACACTTTTTTGTAATAAATCGGTATTAAAAAGGCTCAAATCCGACCTCTACTGGAGTATTGCTCGCACATTTGGGGTTCAGCACCAAGGCATTCTCTTCGTCTTCTAGATTCCATTTAGAAAAGAGCCATTCGCTTGATAAACAGCTCAACTCTCACTGATACCCTTCACCCTCTAAAACATAGAAGAAGAGTTGCAGACCAGTCATTGTTCTACAGATATTTCCATGGCAGATGCTCCAGAGAAATAAAAACTCTTGTACCACCATTGGCCACATTCGGCCGAAAAACTCGGCACACTGATCAGTCTCACCCATTTACTCTCAAGATTGACACTACAAGGACCAATCTTCATCAAGAATCCTTTTTTACAGGGCTGCTACGGAATGGAATAAGCTTCCAAAATCAGTTTTTCCAGAGAATTATGACCTGCAACTTTTTAAAAAGCGTTTCCACAATCATTTCCTTTCTATAATCCCTTCCCCTTCTAATAGTTGCAGTGCGGGCCTTCCGCGGCCCACACGATAGGTGCTACCCTTTTTGCGACTATTTTCATAAAAAAAAAATTTATATTTATTGTTTTTAATTGTATTTGAAAGAAAAAGAGTTGCTCGTTTTAAAGTTTTAAAAGTACCTATTAAATTAAATGGTAACGTTGAATTTTTTTTTAAGTTTGATTTACTTGTATTCCTTTAAGTGATTTTCGGGAATGTCACTTGGCGCCCTAACGTGGTTTATTTTTTTTAATTTCAGTTAGTCTGTTTAAATAAAATATATATATATATATATATATATATATATATAGGGCCGTGAACTGATCTCTCCATACTTTCAAAATTAATTCAATCGAGAAATCAAGAATTAACATCCTTGAGAAGCAGTTAGTTTTCTAGCATTAACTGCTTTATTTATTTTTAATAAAATAATTCAATTTCGTCCTTAGGAGGAAGAAAGCGGTACATACACCTTTATATATGAATGAATTTGGAATGTGATTTTTATAACGTCGTTGAAAATAAAATGAAGAGATACTGTGGTGTTTCGGTTTGGCAATATTTTCGTAAGCGTATTATTGAGCGTAATTTGGGGAAGAATAATAATATCAATTAAAAAAAATTGAAAAAATTATGGTGTATTCTGAACACTCCAAATAATTTAGTCCCTTTAAAAAAAATCTTAAAGTTGATTTTTCTGATAAACTGTTATCTCGACTATTCGATTACGATAATAACATGGAGAATTTAACGAGGGATAGTGATGGTCTGCGATGATCCTAGAGAAAGTATAGTCTTCTACTCGCGTATAATAGCTATTATTCTCTTGGATGATCTCAAAACTCGCCCACGGCTCGTTTCGAAATTTTTATCCTCGAGAATAATAGCCATTATTATACGCTCGTTAAGGAATATACTATTTCCTAATATGTAGGATTTTCTAAAAACTTATCCATATATTCCATTAAATCATTGTTAGTAAGGAACTCTTTTGCATTGCTGAACTACAAAACATATTTACTGGATGAGTTCGTTTATTTATCCCAGTATTCAAATTTTTTTTTAAAGTAAAAGAAAAGTAATCCTTTTAAAGTTGGGGCTTTATTTTACATAAAAAACTACCGGAGTGTTTGTTTTGAAAGGGATTATTCAGTACTACACCGAGAAAATCCCAACAAATTTCTTCTTTATGAGCCCATTAATTAAATACACCTGACAAGAAGACAAAAAACAAGAGAAGAAAGCAAAGCTGCTAAACATTCACCGGAATTGGTGGTTAAATCGAAACCGGCGGATTTAATTATGTGTGAAAATAAAAGCGAACAATCTGATTGGAAAACCTGCGAGTTACAATGAATTGTAAAGTAAATATTCCATTAACAATTCAATTTTACGAAATACGATTTTGCAAATACAAGACGAGTAAGCGGTAATTTTTTTTTATTTGTATTCAGTCCCATACCAAATAAAAATTAATCATTAAATTTAGGTTAGCAGGTGTATATAGGTTTGGATTAGATCCATAATAAACCATTGTATATATTAAAACAGTGATAATGTTAAATTTAAAAAAAAAATTGTATTTTGTGTCAAAAACTAAAAAAAGGACAGAAAAGAATTTTAATAAGCTTCATTTTCATGATTTTGAAGGGTTAAAGCTATAATATAAAGTGGTGTGACAGATATTTTTAGTCTTAAAGATATATATATATATATATATATATATATATATATATATATATATATATATATAGTTTTAAACTGTCACACCAAGATATTTTAAAAGAAGAATTAAGAAGGAATAGAAAAAAAAGTAATTTCGTGATAAGGAAAACATTTTTTGAACTTTAGATATTAAAAGTTGGTGTGACAGATTTTTCTGGCACGATGAGAGTTGTCACGCCAAATTTTTTTGAAACTACATAACATTTGCTGCAAAATGGTCAACAAGAAATTATTTTTTATAAAAATGCAAATTATTTATGATTATTAGAATAATAAAAATTTATAAAAAATATTTCTGTCAGGATAAACTCTGGCACACTGGGCCTATGTTGTACCTATGATTAAATACTATTAATTTCTATGCTAATTTTCAGAATCCATATTAGTACACTTTTAGTGTCACCGGCTTGCGGACTATTATAAGCAGCGCTATTACATAATTCTGTAATGATGTTACAAATGCTAATTTTTCTACTTAATAATTACTTGTTAAGAAACCTATCAACAATCACTACCCAACAGGAATAATAATAAAATCTTCTTCTTCTTCTTCTTCTTTCTTTTTGCAAGCATCTTCCTTGTTTTTTAATTTCTTAGAGTTTTAGCTGAGATGATGAATTCCAGCTTTCATACCAACGTATGGGGTGGACGTCCAGGTGGTCTGCTAGATCTTGGAAGACCATCCCTTGCAATCGTCGGCAATCTGTTGTCGTCCATCCGTTCAACATGATCTCTCCATTCGCGACGTCTGTTTCGGGACCATCTAACTATGTCTTGGACATCGCAAAGTTCTCGGATGTCTGCTTTTCTTTTGTGGCCCCTTAGTGTGTAGCCTGCTATGGATCTTAGAGACCTTATCTCTGCTGTACGGATAATCCTTTTTGTTTCTACAGCGTGGGTCATAACGGGTCTTATATATGCGGTATCTCTAAGGAATCCTGATATTAAAGCTGCTTTGGTTGTTTGAGCCTTTACTTCTTCTTGGAAGTCTCTGCTGCTCGTGATGTTGACGGTGAGATATTTGAAACTAGTAACCTGTTTTACTGGTTTATTGTGTTTAGCCAATTTACATCTTGTGGATTCTTTTGAGATGGTTAGCACTTTTGATTTTGCTACCGATATCTCCATGTTGTATTTGGCAGCTGTCTTTTCGAACTGATAAAGCATTCTCTGTAGGTTGTCTTAATCTTCTGAGACCAGCACGGCATCGTCCGCGTGGCAAATTACTTTTAGTTCTTTGTCCCCTAGTGAGTATCCCTTTCCAACCTTTTTTACTTCCGTTATAAGTTTGTCCATAATCAAGTTGAAGAGGATGGGGCTTAGACTATCGCCTTGTCTTATTCCAGTTTGCATGGGTAG
The DNA here is from genome assembly GCA_950111635.1 of Agelastica alni. Taxonomy (NCBI): domain Eukaryota; kingdom Metazoa; phylum Arthropoda; class Insecta; order Coleoptera; family Chrysomelidae; genus Agelastica; species Agelastica alni. Next base: position 34,476,223 of record OX467714.1, read on the forward strand.
TCTGCGTGTCTAATAAAATAATAATAATAAAAGTCTTAATTTCTGATACAAATTATGTGGCGCACTCTAGCTGCCGAAATCTGAATAAAGTGTAACAAATTATCGGATTTTCAACGAAAATGCCGCTTTTTCACGATGATAATTAATTGCATTTTAAAAACAAAAAAACTTCATTACCCTTTATATCGACACGAAACGCCAGTCTTGGAAATTTCTTCTCAAGATTGTCGGGTAGGACTCGTTATTTTTTCGATGTAATTAATGAATCATTACTTCCCTGAAGACTTTGATAAAAAATTAATTATTACGAAAATTAATCATTTTTGAGTTATGTATGCACAATAAATCAACCCAAAAGGAAAAGGTTTTACTTTAATTTTCACGTAAGTTGTTTTAAACAATTTCAGCATTAATGTTACATTTTTACTAAATTAGTTTCTTCGCAAAAAAGCATCATGTTTAATAAAGATAAATTATTTAATTTTTGTGAGAGTTACAAAAAATTAATTCTAAAAAAGGTATACTTAAAAAAAGTGTTATACAGAGTGTCCATCAACGCTCTTTAAAAAAAACGGCAGAGCCCATTTTATATCCATTATTACCTGTTACAAAAATGCTAGCTAAGGGAGCTAAAACTCTTTCAAGATAGCGCTTCAACATCGCAGTTTTTTTTTAACTGTGTACTTTTAATACAGGGTGGCCAACTGAAAACGAAACAGAGTCATTTGCAGGAACCTCGTCAACATTTTAGAAAAACGCTCAGACCCGTTAATTTTTGGTTAAAGGGCGACACTCTTCTCCGGTATGTTGACTCCACTACTTTCAACCCCAAGCGAGGGTAAGAAATACCCCAAAATGTTTAAATGGCATTTGGGATCGAATAAGATGTCTTTTAAAAGCTCTGAAAATTCACAATACTCTTTTAATTTTAAATTTTCTTCCAATACTTTGAAAAAAATATTTTAGTTGCTTACTAACTACTTAATTGATTAAATGTTCCAACTGATGACCACCCGCTTCCATACAATAATAAAGATTTTGTTCAAAACGTTCACGCACATTCCGAAGAATTTCCGGAATAATTCGTCAAATTTGACGGCACTCGTCAAATTCGACGGCACTCGTCAACGATTCTTTGACGCAAACTTTTGAATGACGCTGGTTGTGTTTTATAGATTTTACTTTTCAGATGTCTCCACAGAAATAAATCGAGGGGTGATAAATCTGGCGATCGTGAAGGCCATTTAATGCTGCCTCTTCTCTCAATCCAATGCCGTGAAAAACGTTGATCTAAATACCATCGAACAATCGCCGCATAATGCGGAGGAGCACCGTCCTGTTGAAAATAAAATGATCTTCGTCATACTGTGGATTATTTTTAAAAACATATCAGTCAAGGCAAGGTCAATAGCGTCTTTTAGTAATTGCAAATGCATTTCACCAGTCAAATTGCCTGGTACAAAAAAAGGACCAACCAGTCGATCACCGCAAATGCCAACTCATACATTTAATTTCTCCGGTTGCTGTGTATGCACCTCGTGAAAAACTCTTGGGTTTGAATCGGACCAATAGCGGCAATTGTGACGATTTACCGTCCCGTGCAAGAAAATACTGGGTACTAGGTACTAAATTTATTGGCGTACTTAACTCGAATAAATGACATTTTTACCGTTCGTGATTGTTTGCAGATAAGTTTTACATTTAAAATTTAATTTCTCAATAAGTAATGGGCGGAATTTTAAAATTTAAAAACTATTGTATAGAGAATTGTAAGAACTTTTGAAAGACATTTTAGTTGACCCGAAATGTTATTTAAAAATTTTAGGGTAATTCTTACCCTGCTTTGGGGTTGAAAGTAGTGAAGTCAAAAATACCGGAAAAGAGTAGTCCCCTTTAATAAATAATCGACGGGTCCAAGCGTTTTTCTAAAATGTTGACAAGGTTCCTGCAAATGGCTCTATTTCGTTTTCGGTTGGCCACCCTGTATATCAATGTTTATTGGAATATTGAATGTGGTTGTCGTAGAAAGGTAAAGTGTACGATTTATGCAAAATGTTAGAGATTATTATTCAGATTGATCTACTCTCATATCATTATTCATGTATGACCCTATATATGTTGTTGTTTATAGTTTTTGATAGATGTCAAAGTTAATATTGTAATTTATTCTTTCATCTGAAATATATTATTCCTACAACTGATTCTGGTCTTGTATCTACGATCCCGTGCATAATCTTAACACAAAATGGGCCACATTTTGTGCTTATTACGTAACATGCTATAACTGCTTAATTGTTTGTCAGAAATTTTGGAAATAAAAATCTACGTACAAAATATTGCGAGCATTAACAATAGTTTTGGGCAAACAAAAGTCCCCACCAAAAAATTAAATTAGTTTAATTGTGTACGTGACTAATTTATAAGTCGTTTCCCGAAGGAAAAGTCGAAACGATGGTAGGCAAATTAAAATATTTGTTTTAATCCTTCGTGATGAATTGTGATCCTTATGGAAAGGCTCGAAGTTTCTTTGGCGCCGTATTTGAAGAAAGAGTCCCGAATTGATGATAATAAAACTTTACTCTTAAAAATTTATTCTTTTATTTTATGATGCTGCTCGCATTATTTTTCTGGAGTTATTAGGGATCACCCGAGGTTTATTTTTTGATTAACGACAATATCAGTGGTGGAGACTAAGAGGGTTACTCATGGTTTATCGTTAACATTCAAAAAACCAAAGCAATTAATTAAGCTGCAGGAGGTAATTTATTCACATTTATGTAAAAAGGGAATAACTTTAGCCGCCGTTTCAGACTGTTTATCATCAACATTATGACCGTTGGATCCCAAGTGATTATGGCTAGCTCAAAAAGCAGTACGTACAAAAATACATATACTCACGCCTTTTCCCGTAGGAGTAGGCAGAGACTACTTTATTCCACTTGCTATAGTTCTTAGACTTATCTTTCGCTTCTTCTACTTTCATCAGTGCTCTCATGCATGCTCGTCGGTTCTTGGTACTCTTGACCTTTTCTTTTTTTAAAACAATGTCGATCTGATCAAGATATGTTCGCAGTGAACTGATAATATTGACGAGGGGGATTAACTGGATCTCGTCCAGTATAATTTTTTTTTGTTTAGGTTTGCTTCCTCAAAATAGTAACAAGTAATTAATTAAACAGTGTTGGAGAAATTAAATCTCCCTGTTAAGCCAAATCAATTCTTGGGCTTAGATTCAGAGGTAATGGTAGCTTAACGTTTGGTGGATATAAAGTTAAGCTTATGCAATTTAAAATGAGCTCATGACATAAGTATATAAAGTTGACCCTATACCAGATTTTAAGTTAAATAATAACCTTTTTTTTTCTTTAAAAACTTAGTTTTGTAGTTTTTGCGTGATGCTTTGGACAAAAAATCCAAAAATGTATCTACACTCTTTTGTTACAGTTTTATAATAGTTTAGACTATACCCTGTAGAACAATTACTAACCCCTTTTTTTGGCTAAATCAGTGACAGACACGATGTTTATAAAATCATAATACTTTTAATACGTAATTCTTAAAATACAGAATTTTTTCTAACGATTTAACATATAATTTTAACTTTTTTTTTTAATAGCGGGTTTAGGACGAAAGAAAACAAACTTCTCGCTCTTCTTAAACCGAGCACATACAGATAGCACAAACAGTGTGCAGTTTGTGCTGTCTGTATGTGATTTTAATATTATTAAAGGAATAGAAATTATTCGTTTTAATATTGTTTTGTTATGTGATTAATTCATTTGCTCAATGTTAATTGTAAACATGTTTTCCCTGAGTCTGTGAGGGATATGATATCAAAAAAAAATTTACATTGTAGACTTAAGACTTCCACGAATTAAAAAGGTATGTAATTTATTAAAACTATTCACTTGTTAACAAATATTATTCTTGTCTATTTGAATCTAAGGGGTGTCCTTTGTAGGTAACACCTGGGATGAAACATACGATAAAGCTGAAAAGGGAATGGCATTAATTTCTAGCTGGCTCAGTAATAGTTTACTAAGCCACAATATCGAAAAAACCAAATTCATGGCATTCTCTTCGACGGCCAAAGATCAACCCACTCTTCAGACTCTACATATCCATAATGTCAACTGTGATGCATCCGCTAATTGTCAATGCCCCTCCGTAACTAAAACTCAATCAATAAAATACCTGGGTGTTATGGTAGATTAATTTCTGCGCTGGAACGAGCATATCACATACACTACAAAAAGACTTCATAAATTGATTTACAAATTTTACCAACTCAGGAATATTCTGAATAAAAAAACTCTCATGATGATCTATAGCGCACTATCAGAATCCATTATTCGTTACTGTATTATTGCTTGGGGGGGGGAACATTCAAAACTACATTGTGGAATTTGGAGACAGTCCAAAATACATTACTTAAAATCTTATTGAAGAAAAATAAAAGATTCTCCACCACGAAATTGTACGAAGAAGCAGATGTCTTCAATGTGAAGAAGCTTTATATTTATCATTGTCTCCTGTGGATTATGAACACACCCTTGAATTTTAAAACACACCCGCATAACACCCGCCTTAACACAAACCAGAACATTGATGTTCCCTTTGTTAGACTTCGTCATAATCAGAGATTTGTAACATATATTGGACCCAAACTTTATAATCAATTACCCTCTGAATTGAAGTATATTACTAGTATCAAAAAAATTAAACCAAAATTGAAATTTTGTATGAAGAATAGTTTTGATTGCTTAAATGCTATACTGGAAAACATTTAATGGCCACACATGTTTGCTCTCGACGAACTAGTTTACATTTTCCATCAAATGAATTGTATCCATGTAATGAAAACGATGATGCCACAACACAAGCTTGCTTAGGTGGCATCTCCTTCTCTATAAACGTGTATCCCCAGCTGCTATATTATGATTGTAACTAATATTACGTTTAGGCTATTCGATTATATTTATAACGGATTCATTTTCTATTGTGCTCTATTGTGCTCTGTCATATATTAACTGAATAAAATTACAAATTACATTATGTGACTAAACTGACTTTGGAATTTCGTTTTATTAATATCTTATGCCTAAATAGTCAATTGTCAAACATAAAAATAAGTCTACTGTTGATGTTAATTAATTGTACCTATTAAAAGATTTTTTTTTTTTCGTATGTGTAGCCTTGAGAAAGATCTAAAATAAAGATCGAACCATCGGCGATTTAAGAAGAGCGAGAAGTTTGTTTTCTTTCGTCCTAAAACCGCTATCCACCCCGAAAAATAATTGAGAAGGACATGAACCAGATTAATATGATAAAATAATTCCATTTTATTATGCTGGAAGAACCGGAAATTAAAGTATAAAAAACAATATGTTTGAGTGACTTACTCTCTAGGTAGCAAAGACCGACAAGGAAATATATTCCATCGGCTAAATTTTTAATTTCCCAACAAGATTAATCTTTGAAACACGCTCACGTCTCAACGTGTACCCGACCATCATTCATACATCATCCGGCCCTTCATTTGTAAAGCTGATATGAATTTCATTAACTCAAAACGATTCTGGCTCTTTTTCGTCCCATTTCGTTATCTATATGTTTGACTTTCACACCAGAGTTTTTCAGGTGTGATGCGAAAGTATAGCTCGACATTTATTTTACGACAATTTTTATTTTGGAAGTGTTATTTTCGCTGACGCAGCTAAGCTCGGCCGGAGAAATGTGGATTTACTCGAAATGTTGGTAGGTAAATAAATCTTTTATAAATAATAATTTGGGATATTAACACTGAAAACGATCCAATCAAGAAAGAATTTAGCCAGGGAGTCAAGACGAAGACATTTTAATTTGAATGAAAAACATTCAAACAAAAAAAAACTGATGTGTGTAATTATGTACGCGCGTTAGAAGTTATATTTCTTTGGCGTAAGTCTTCTTTTTTTATGAAAATAGTCGCAAAAAGGGTAGACCTATCGTGTGGGCCGCGGACGGCCCGCACTGCGACTATTAGAAGGGGGAGGGATTATAGAAAGGAGATGATTGTTGACCCGCTCTTTGAAAAGTTGCAGGTCATAGTTCTCTGGAAAAACTGATTTTGAAAGCTTGTTTCATTCTGTAGCAGCCCTGTAAAAGAAGGATTCTTGATGAATATTGGTCCTTGTAGTGTTAATCTTGAGAGTAAATGGGTGAGACTGATCAACGTGCTGAGTTCTTCGGCCGAATGTGACCAGTGGTGGCACAAAAGTTTTTATTTCTCTGAAGCATCTGCCATGGAAATATCTGTTGAGTAATGTCTGGTCGGCAACTCTTCTTCCATGTTCTAGTGGGCAAAGGGTATCTGTGAGAGCTGTTTATCAACCGAATGGCCCTTTTCTGAATGGAATCTAGAAGGCGAAGAGAATGCCTCAGTGCTGAACCCCAAATGTTCTTCTTTCTTTTCTATCTGAGGCAAATTGCCTGTTTATTCTTCGCAGCATGACTGCGACTAATCAGTGGTAAGATTGTCGCTCTATCTTCTCCGTGGTCTTCCTATACTACTTCTTTTCAGTGGTTATTTGGCCCGAGCTATCCTTACTATTTTCCCTTTATTCATTCTACTTATGTGCTCATCCCATTCGCACTTTCTGCTTAAAACCCAGTCATTAATGTTTTCCACCTTGCATGTTCGCCTAATATTGTCGCTCAGTTCTCTATCCAGCAGCGTTTTTCGTAGAACCTTCATCTCGCTTGTTTCCAGGAGCCTTTTTGTTTTTGTTGTGTACGGTCGGGTGTCTGCTGTGTAGGTCATTATGGGTCTAATGACGGTTTTGTATAATCTTGACTTGACCTCGTTGTCTATGTGTTTGTTTTTCAAAACAGTGTCGTTCAAACATCCAGCCACTCTAAGTGCCTTTGTTGTTTGTTGTCTTACCTCTGTGTCGATATTGTCATACTCCGATAGTTTTATACCGAGATATTTGAATTTCATTTCTTGTATTATTTTGTTTTCAACGACAAGCTTGCATCTTATGGGTGTTTTTGATGTTTCAGGCTTTTTGTTTTTAAGGCAGATATTACCATATTCAGAGACTTTGCCACGTCTTTTTCGTTCTCTAAAGAGTACTCTGCCAGTGGTCTCTCTACTGGCAAATTATGCCCGAGCTCAGCCGTAGAGGGTAGAAGAAAAAAATATAAAAGTGAGCCGCGCCACCGACTTAAACGGTACAAGCCGGAAACCCCTAGGTCTAGTAGGCACTAGCAGAGCCACACGATAAACAACAACAATTATGGTGAACTAGATAAATAAAAATATGTTTACAATTCCTGCAATATATTAATTAAGTAAAAATGATGTTCTGATTTTTTACAACAAATCTGTATTTTTGTAAAGTGGATTAAACGAATTTAATACACTTTTCTTAAAATAATATTTAAATTAATTATAACAATCTTTCAGACAATAATAAAAACCTAATGATGTACAAAAGAGAATTAAAAACAACAACAACAAAATGTTCACAATATTTAAAATTTCAAAAATAATTGGTTTTATATAAAATTCCTGATAGCAAAGATTAACAAAAAAAAAATACAAAATAAATGGACTTGCAACAAAAATAATAATTTGAAACCCTCACAATAACTACATAAAGTATATTCAGTAATGTATAAATTCAGATTCAACTTGGAGCAGGTACAAATTTAATGAAAATAATTTGTTACTTTTAAACTATTGAAAACACTTAGATCAAGCACATAACAACTGATAAGTTGATAAAATTAAACTCAATACTATGTAACCAATTGAAAACTTCATTGAGACGCCACGGTTACATCGATGATCCAAGAAACAGAAACACCAAGTAGTATTTTTAAAGATTTACACTGTTAAAACAATCGAGCTTATTTTAAAAACATTTCTTTTTACGATGGCTGTCCTTCAAAATAGCAATATTGTAGTATATTTACAAATAAGTATGAATAAACGTTCTTACTTGGACACAAAGAACTATTGAGAATATTATTTTAATCAAAGTTCGGCCTTGGCATATTATCCAATGCAATAAATAGTTTTCAACAGTGTACCATATTAATAAATTAAAACAAAACTTAATCGTGGTGTCAAAAATAAGTCACGTCGTTTAAATATACTAAAATAAATTACTTGTAACCTTTGGATACACGAATTCACTAATCCTGTGGCCTACTCCTGGGCCGGTTTGAATTATGGAACAGCACCTGCTACTTAACAATGGCTTCACTCCATCAGATCCCGCACGCGGTCAATTTAACTCGACCCCAATATCCAAAATATCCACCACAAAGGCACGACAGAATGGTCAAGTTAAAAATTAAATGGTTTTTCTTTAAAATCCAATTAAAATGGCCCAAATGCAGCCAGATATGAAAGAAAAAACCGTAGAAGTTCTGCTCACGTTTTAATATCAAATCGTTCCAAAAACTCTCACCTGACTTCCAGCACTGACACCAAACGACTCTTCTCCACTGCTCACTACCAGGCCGGATATCAGAAAATGACACGGGACATGCGTCAGCCAACCTTTGCAAATCTATGTTCCCAACTCATAATCGCGCTCGTCCGTGTTGATAGCCAGCCCATCCACACAGAAAAGCAAACCAAACAATAATCTAGCTGACAACACACGACAATCGAGGCCAAAAATCAAGGCGAAATCTAATAACAAAGACTCTCACTCCAATTAACAAAAATGTCACAGCCATTAATAATTAAATCCTATCACTACTAGGTATGCAACACTATTTACAACGAACAAAATACGGTATGCAAAACTATTTACGAGCACCAGACTATCAGAGACACAATTAATAATGAAACGGTAGATGGGAAAAAATAGGCACGTGACAACTTTGCAGTGCAATTGAAGCGGTATAGCAGTTTTTGGAGGTCGTCTTCGTTTTCTGCAACTAGCACAGCATCGTCGGCTTAGCACAGTATTGTAATATTGCGGTCACCCATTTTGTATCCATTAAGTTCACGCACTTGTTTTATTATTTTGTCCATAATTATGTTGAAAAGAAGTGGGCTTAGTAAATTGCTCTGTCGTATTCCTTTTTCCACAGGGATTGTCTCAGTGAGCTATCGATCTTGGCTTGGATATTGTTTTCACTGCATAAATTCTCTTTGGGTATTATTAAATTATGGGGTACTTGTCTGTTGTAAAGTAAATGTACAAAATTCTTTAACTGAACTCGATCAAATGCTTTTTGTAGGTTTATGAAACCCATGTAGACTGGTTTGTTGTATTCGATCGACTTTTCTGCGATCTGTCTTGTAACAAAAACTGCATCGGTACATGATCTTCCTGTTTTGTATATCTGTTGGCGTAAGTAAGAAAAAAATTTGTTAGTCGCAGAAATGAGAAAATGACCAACAAAAAATAGATAATATTATGAGATTTTAGTGAACAAATAAATTTTAGATGAAATGAAATGAATAACAATTGATAATAATTGTAAAATATTTTAATAATTTATTAAATTTTTTTTAATTATCCATAAAAAATAATTAAAATTGTTTCAAATTATTTATTGAAAATAAATGTGACTCATAAAATATTCAATTATTTATCATTTAAATTCTTCTTCTTCTTACGGTGTCTTGCTTTCTTAAGCGTTGACGACTCCCATATTGACTAATTCTTTGTATCTATCTCTATCTTAAGCTGCGTGGAGAAGTTCCTCAGCAGTTAAACCTGTCCATTGTCGAAGATTTCGAAGCCAGGATAGCTTTTTGCGGCCTATCCATTTTTTTCCCTCGATCTTGCCATTCAGAATAAGCCGAAGCAGACTATAACGTGGTCCACGCATCACATGTCCCAAGTATTCCAGTTTGCGGCGCTTGATGGTAGTTAAGAGCTCTCTATCGTGCTCTATTCTGATGAGTACATTCTCGTTGGTAGTTCGGCTTGTCCACGGAATTTTAAGCATCCGTCTGTACAGCCACATCTCGAATGCAGCAATGCGGTACAACAGAATAGACCATACATAACACTTGGTAAACCTTTCCCGCAGATGAATGTTAAGTTGCTTGGCACAGAGTAGCGGCTTGAGATTCAGAAATGCTCTTCAAGCTATTTCTATTCTAGCCTTGATTTCTTCGTCTGGATCCATCGACTGATTGATCCAGCTTCCAAGATATTTAAAGTGCTTAACTCTTTCTATATTCTCGCCATCAAGTGTTATTTTTTCCGGACCAACATTCATTTTGCTAACAACCATAAATTTAGTTTTTTTGACATTGATTTTCAGTCCCCATCTATTACTTTCATTTAAATTAGTGATTATTTAAATTAATAACTTTTTTAACTCTAATTTGAATTAGGGATTGTAGTACAGTAACTTTATTTATCAAAAAACTTGTTAGCTAAGAAATATACTTAAAAAAATACTTACAAAAAATTTACGCAATAGATAACAAAAAGAAATAGAGGAATTATGTAAACAAGTCCAAGATACATTGTAAATCACGAAAAAAAGCAAATAATATGAACTAATCCCCATGGGATTTATACAGTTTATTTTTCTAAGCAGCCACAATTTCGTAACAGAAGTATTTCTTGCAATGTTTGCATCTAATCACGGGCTAACATTTATTTATTAGTAATTAGAACACTAAAAATGTCCAAACTAGTTATTTATTGAATATTTCCCGAATCCTTTAGAAAGGTAGTATTGATCCCTCGCTGGTGTTCATCAATATAAGTGTCACGTATGAGGTTCCAGTTTTATTCGCAAGGCTAAATTACTTTTTCTCTGCAATGGAACACTGGATAATGGAAAACGTATACATTTTTTAGGGTTTTAGGTGTGGAACAAACAATTACTGTTCTAGGATAAAGTATGTATGTCATTATTTATTCTTTTGTTTAGTCGCATTTTATTCAGCTTGATTTAGTACTTAACAAAACATATTTATTAGTATATAGCAACAAGACAATATTTTCGGATTGCATGTATCACCAATATAAACATTTGATAAAACAATGAACTTTATTTAACGCATAGCTTCATTTTAAATATTTGGTTAACATAATCTGAATGCACTCAAATATTCACCTTTCTGTTGCAACATAAACCAAACATCGGAAACTTCATTAGAACATTAATGAAGCATGATCACGATTTCGACGCATTAGATACAAAATCATCAGGAGTTTTACAAAGTTAAATATATCAAGATCATCGAAAATGTCAAAAGCACACCGACTAAATCTAATGTTCTGGTTGAAATTTCCAGTGCTTGTTTGGACACGTTACATCTCTTAGGGTGGATATTTGCCTAATTAAAACTACTAACTAGGTTATAACGTCTCAACCAAACTAATAAGCGTTAGAAATTAGGCAACTATTAGACACTTCCAACATGTTAAGCTATTAAATAAGAATTTCCATCGTGATACAAAATTTATTAGCGAAAATTAAGATAACTAAATGCGCCGCTAAAGTCCTGTAGGACAAATTATTATGTCCGAAAAATTATCTTAAACATAATATAAAAAAAACTCCATAATGCTCCGTTTGTCCTTTTTTTTTGAGGCAATACACATAATCAGATTAACAATCATCTTAAATATTATTTACACCGGTACAGCTACTAGCGATGGAAGACGGTTAAACAATTCAAATATCTCGAGGAGCAGGTCAACGAGGAAAGAATAAGTGCCACCATAAAAGAAAGATTGCAAAGTGGAAGGTTAGGTTAGGTATCATGTGAGTGGGGCGTAGGTCGCCCCTCCACTGCGACCTTTGGTAGGTCTATTGTGGCTCACCCCTAGAGGTTACAGTTCACCATACAATACAGCCCTTTTCACGAAGTTCATGGTTGTATGGGGTGAGATTTTCTTGAAATCGGTTGGTTCTAGGTTGTTATTACCAAATATGATAAACCTTATTATTACCAGGCTGGGGCATAAACATAGTATATGTTCAGCAGTTTCGTCTTCCACGCAGCAAAACCGACAGTTCGTTTGTTGATTCAGCCCTATTCTTCCGAGGCGGTATCTTAGACGACAGTGTCCTGTAAGCAGTCCCGTTATTATTTGCAGGTCATTCCTGCTTCATTTTAGGATCTGCTTAGTTGTGTTTTTCTCGAGGGTTTAGGTAATAACGCCTTCGAGTGAGTCAAAACTGGTATTCGATGCAATTCCATACAAGTTTATCTTGTTGGAGCTCAGTGCTTTTAAAGTAGCTTGGCTGTCTGATTTTATACTAATGTTTATGTTTGCTAGAGGTCTGTGAGTCAGCTCTCTTGCACACAAATCGATAGCGAAGACTTTAGCCTGAAAGATTGTAACATACCTGCCAAGACTGGTAGATATTCAATCTTTGGTTTCCTGCTAAAAACACCGGCCTCAACTCCATCTGGGGATTTGAGTCATCTGTGTACATTACGTATTCAGTCTCTGGGAAGAAGATTTCTCCCCTCACCCATTCATCTCTCTTCGGAAAGAGGACTTTGAACGACTTTTCTACATGTATTTTTGTGGCTAGCATGTCGGGAACCACCCCGAGACTTTGGTGGATACAAGTCTTACAAAATACAAAACTCTTATTTTTTTTATCGTATAGCTTTACAAGTGCTACATAATAAGTTACAAACAAAATTCTTATAAAAGGTAGGTACAAATGACAATTAATACAAGTAATGTAAAACACATTAGTACACATTAAATATGACACAAACAGTACATATAACAGGTGCATGTGAGCAGCCTAGTGGTATGGGGAAACCAAATCTACAGGTCCAAATCCAGTTCAGATAACCATGTAATAGCGGCGGGGCTTGCATCAGTAAAGTCTTTCCATTGGCCAGTAAATCTTCTCAGTGGGCAGTCTTGGACTATATGTGTTAATGTTTGCTCCTCAGCTCCACAGTCACATGCTGGATTGTCGGCAATTCCCCATTTGTGCATCGCTGATCTCGTTTTTGCATGTCCAGTTCTAACTCTGTTTAATAGGGACCATGTTTTACGAGGTAGTTGCATCCCTGGGAGCTGTTTATTAGGGTCTTCTATGTTGTGTTTATTGACATTGCTGTTATTCCATGCGGATGTCCATGATTCAGAAGCGTCGTAGGTTTTTCCTGGAGCAAGTGCTTCCAAGTTCCATATTGGGGCCCTTGATTTCAGTCGATTCACACAGGGCTCATCGATTACCTTGTGGATGGGCCACATTCTTGGTTGGTCTGGGTGATTTATCTTTTGCCATTCTCGGAATGTAGCCTGTTGTCTTCGGATTCCTGGGGGGGCGATATTTGATAGTACGTGGAGCCATGGTAATGGAGTCGACTTCAGAGTCCCTGTTACTACTCTCATGGCTTCATTTAGTTGGGTGTCGATCTTATTCACATGAGAACTTTTGCCCCATACAGGGGCGCAATACTCCGCTACAGAATACACAAGTGATTGTGTTGCAGTGCGTAAGGTAGTTGCATTTGCTCCCCATGTGGTGCCTGCCAATTTTCGTATGATGTTGTTTCGGGTTTTAAGTTTCTGGCATGTTATTTCAAGGTGTTTCTTAAAAGTGAGAGACCTATCAAGGACTACGCCTAGGTATTTGGGATATTTGTTGTGTTTGACTGGTTCTCCACAGAACGTGACATTTAGTTCTCTGTGCGCCATCCTGTTATTTAAGTGTTTGTTTTGAGTGGCTATAGCCATGTCGTCTGCGTAAGAAAACTTACGTGACGTAGTATTTGGGGTGTCACTTATGTAAACGTTAAAAAGTAGTGGAGCCAGCAGTGAGACTTGAGGGAGACCGTTTTTAATACTTCTTGATTTGCTACTTGATGCGCCTAAAGAGACCCTGATTCGACGCATTATAATATATGGCAGTGAAAGCTGGCCTCTAACACTAGACGATTAGGAGAGAATAAGATTTAAACGAAAAGTAATAATAAGGAGAATATATGGTGGCTATTTGAGTGCACGAGAAAGATTGGCGCATCTGAACCAACAGAAAAATCTAGGAAATCCTGAAAGACGAAAACGTTGTAAAATTCATCAAATTACAAAGACTCAAATGGTTCGTACATATACAGAGAATGGACGAAGCAAAAATTCCCAAAAGAAAACTGAATTTAAAAGTATACGGCACCCAAAGAAGAGGAAGACCTTGTTTTAGATAGTTGGAAACAGTTGTTAATGACATGAATGTGATGCGACTCACTGAAGGGTTAGGTAATAGAACAATTTAATGGAATGATTAATCCAGAAACTGAACTGAACTTCACCCTTTACTTTTGTAATATAATACCTATATTATTATTCGAATGCAAATGATTTTATTACTCAAAGGTAATAAAGACCTTATTTTATTATTATTATTATTATCTGCTGTCAAGGACCGCTTCATATGGAGGCAATTCTAGTTAATATTATATCATGCACAGCTTTTTCACTGATAAAAATGGTTAAGTGCTTGTTAGCTGTCAAAAGTCTCCTTTTCACCGATGATCAGGTTATATTATCATAATCTAGTCCAGGTCAAAAGTAACAGCAACCAACGAAAATATATGAAAACGTTGATGAAAGTAAAAGAAGCAAAAGGCGTATGTAAGAACCTTGGTAAGTGGAAAGAAGTGGTTGATTGATTAGGAGTTGACGTATGTCTGGATGCTGCTGAAGCCTCTTTTTAGACTTTTGGTAATCTTCACGTTTTCTAGTTTAACTGTTCTCACCTGTACTTTCCCTTTTATAACTTATTTGCAAAAAATATTAAGAATCGTGTAATGTTTACTTTTTAGGACTCTTTTTTTATTTCTTGAGGATAATTTAAAATCTTTAATATCAATAACAGAGCAGCAATTTTCAATCAGTGTTATTTACCCAAATGGCGACGTTCCCGAATTTCAATTCTCTTATTCGATAAAGTTTTCAACTGCAGCGTCTCAATAACGTTATCAACCAAATCAAATTTAGCAACACTTCCAGCATTTTCTGCAGTTTAAATTATTGAAATTTAGATCGATATCTAATTGCTAATTGCTATTCCCACGCGTTTATCAATCACCACGTTAGTCAATTGCAATACTGATTTCGCATGGCGCAGTCATTTCTTTAAACAAAATTTATCTACGCCATCCAATTCAGATTTTAATAAAAAATTATACTACTAAAACTAAGTAGTTATTAAATGCTGATCGTGTGCCGCATGGTAGTATCCAAAAAATTTCTAAAAATTATCTTTTTCTTCAAGTGTCATCTCCGCGGAAAAACCATTCTCTCAGATTTCTTAGCCATGAATTTCGTCTTCTTCCTATGCTTCTTCTGCCTTCTATTTTACTTGCATCATTAGTCGTAAGAGGCTGTACTGTAGCTTTCTCTCCTTAATTGTACGTTCAACTTCTTTTTGTTCACCGATTCTTCTTAACACTTCGATGTTAGTAGTTCGATCTACCCACGAAATTCTTAAGATTTTTCTATACATCCACATTTTGAAAGAGTTAAGCCGGCTCATTGCCTCTGCATTTAGCGTCCATGATTCTGCATCATAGTAGAGCACAATGAGTACATAACATTTTACCAATCGCAGTCTCAGACCTCACGTCATATCTCTGCTACATAGTATTTTTTTCATTTTAGTAAAATTGGTAAGGGCCTTTTTAATTCTGGTTTTTATTTCCGCGGTATAGTCATTGTTTTCAGTAATAAGCGTTCCTAAGTAATTGTATTTTTTTACTTTTTCAATCTGTTGCCCGCCAACCATTAAGATTTCATTTGTGTTGTTGTTCTTACATATTTCCAAATACATGGTTTTTATATATTAAGGGAGAGTCCGTAAATCTTACTAAACATTACTATTTTGTTTATAACTCTTTCTAAATTCTCTAAATTATTACACTATTACAGAGTCGTCGGCATATCTGATGTTAATCAGACCTCCATTTTCCTTTATACCGTCAGTCTCATTTTCCAAGGCTTCTAATATAATTTGCTCCGAATACGCTTTAAATAATAATGGCGATAATTTGCAATCTTGCCTGACTCTTCTCTTTATTTTCATTTCTTCAGATTTTTCCAGTCCAGTTTTTCTGTTGCTCGATGATTGTAATACAGATTTGAGATTAATCTTACATCCTGTCTATCCAGGTTTTTGTTTTTAAAAAGGTCTATAAGTTGATCATGCTTTACCGTATCGAAGGCTTTATTATAGCAGATATAAAGGTCCTGATTAACGTCCAAGCATCTTTGAGTTAACACGTTGAAAGAAAATAAATTATATTTTTAATAAAAAACCCTATTTATAATTTTTGGAATAATCTTAATACCTGATTTAAAAAATATGTCATATTATGTTACCGTTTAAGTTATTAAAAAAAATCTGTGTTTAAATATTTACTGTAAATAAACAATAGTTAGCTATGAAAATGACTATTTTGTTTAATAAATAACCTCTAATAAGGAAAAATTCTGAGTATTTATAGAAAATAGATAACGAAATATATTTCATTAAAGAAATGTCACGTATCAATCACAATCGTTGTCATTTTCGTAGCTCATTTTAACAATGTTAACTTTTGCAATTTATTTTTAATTATGACAACGACAGCGACATAGAGCGCCTACTAAAATAAAAAAATTAAAATAACACAAGCAACTTATAATAAGTTAGCAATATCGCCCCAAATAATCATATTTTTGTCTATATACAAAAACAATAACGTTTTGGTAAAGTAAAGTGAACATAAAACTTCGCTTATTTTCTGCAGTAGATTTTAGTAAAACAGCAAAAACCTAGTTTACCTAGTTTAATTGAAAAAAAAAATTTGATATTTTAGAAGTTAAACTTTTCATCGCTTTTTTTACAAACACTGTATACTCTACATTTTTAACCTATTACTAATAACCTTTTACCTTCCTACTAACCAATATATCAAAATATTTTTATTCAGATTGGAAGATGTTCGCAATAATTGCTTATTTAGCTATCACCGCCGCCAATCCAATTCAAAATATAGTGTTAGCACCCGCCAAAAACCGCTGCTTCTACAAGACAATTGGAATATCAGAAGAAAGCATTTTATTAAGTGCATTTTTAACTGACGTTCCTTATTTCTTTCTTTATAATTTGTATAAAATATCACTATATACGCAAAATTTTGGGTATTTAACACAAAGTAACTAATATTTTACGTAGAATTTAAAAATGTAATAATCTCTGCATTACCGAAGAATATTCTTAACTCTGTCACACGCCACATCTATAGCCTCGAATAAAAATAAACCTCTCTTTAGTAACTCCTTCACCACCAAATACTCTAACTATTTTGATAACAAGCCACATACATCTAAACCTTATTATGAGCGAATACGTACATACCTTCAATATCTAGACATCCAATTTCCAGAATTATTTCCAATTGATCTGGACCTCCCTCCTTCCTGGACCATCAACATCCCTACGATTAACACTAATCTAAGCAGGTTTAATAAACACGAGGTCAGCCCAGCCATCTTTAAAACAAACCTTAACTTAATACTGCAAGAATACCAAGATTTCATCGAAATATATACAGACGCATCTAAATGCGAAACGGGAGTCGGTGCAGCAATTGTAACAGCCAATCTCACATTGCAATTTAAACTTTCCCCAACTCTGAGTATCTTCTCAGCCGAACTTTTTGCACTTTATAATGCTCGAAATACTACAGGCACAAGAAAATTCCAGACGCGTCATCTTCATATGGATCCCATCCCACATCTGCATCGAGAGCAATGAAAAAGCGGATAAAAGTGCCCGTAGTGCTATATCTAACGATGTACCAGAATCGGAGTGTCGGTCTGTTGCAAGTGATCTCAAGTATTTTATTAAAAATAAAGTTTTGTGTAAATGGAATCGGGTCTGGGAATGTTCTTACTCAAAATTACGACAAATTAAAAGTGACGTCCTGCCGTGGCAAACTAGAACTAGCGATCGACGCTCCCAAGTGATTCTTACACGCCTGCGACTGGGCCATACTAGGTATACTCACTCCTACCTGTTTTCAAATGACGATCCCCAAAATGCACTATGTGCAATGTAATAGACAGTGTAAACCATTTCCTGATTGACTATCCTAGATTCTAGACTCAACGTCGCATGTACAACATAACTAACGACTTGAAGAAACTTCTCGGAAAATACTTCGATCACCAACTCGTCATTGACTATCTTAAATTAATTAATATGTTATATAAAATTTAAGCTTTCTATTGTACCGTCGCTAATAACCTTCGGATGGATGCGACTTTTTTAAATAAAAAAAAAAAAAAGGGTGTTCTTTATAAACTAACAAAGTTGCAGTTCACTTCCGGTATAACTGGAACTGATACTGTCAAAATACATTGTTTAAATTTGACATAATCTGTGTTCCAAATACAAACTTTTCTAAATATCGTAATTTTAGTTTAGATCGTCGTGACACACACTGTATTAAATAAACTGTGGAGGTGTATTGCAAAGAAATTACAGAATATACAGAATATATGGGGTGTAAAGCTAGTTCGCGTCCGTAGTAGAATACTACACGTGCACCCTGGGTAACGCTAAATGAACTAGCACAATCCGGCAGCCAGACTATCATTTTTTTTTTGATCTCCTGGCTACAAGACATCACAATGGCTAACCCTAGAAACACTCACGGTTCTTCTCAGAACCTAAAGACTAGAAATATTGGACCCTCAGTCCGTATTTGCCAGTTGAATATTGAGGGCATAAGCAGAGCTAAATGCCAATACCTGTCTAAACTTTTACATGATAACGATATTGACCTGGTCGTTATCCAGGAAACTCATTTGAATAATGATACAGAGCTTCGCACGAGAGGTATGATACCGGGCTATGAAACAATGGCAGCAACTTATGACCGAGCATACGGTATTGCCACCTATATACGTAACACAATTGAGAATGCGGTACTGATAGATAAATCCTCCACCAATAATATCCACGTGATCACTTCCCAGATGGGAGAGATAACAGTCACAAATGTTTACAAACCCCCAAATACTCTATGGCCTCAAGACGTACGTCACCAACGCAACCACCCAGCGGTCTACATTGGCGACTTTAATAGCCATCATCAGGAGTGGAAGTATCAAAGCAACGACAAGAATGGTAAGCTCTTAACCAACTGGGCCGAAGACCTTAACTTACATTTAGTATTCGACGCGAAAGATCGAGGAACCTTTAAATCTGCTGCTTGGCAAAGGGAGTACAACCCCGACCTCTGCTTTGTTTCGAAAGACAAAAATAATCTCCCACTAGTGACTTCCCGGAAAGTGCTTCCTGACTTTCCACATAGCCAGCACCGACCCGTCCTCATCGAGGTTGGTACTCAAGTCCCCCTAGTGTCATCTATTCCCCGGCCACGATGGAACTTCAATAAAGCAAACTGGCCCGCTTTCACCACTAACCTTGAAAAATGCCTCAGATTCATCCCACCAACGAGCGCAAACTACGAGCGATTTGTCGACTTAGTAATAAGCACAGCCAAAAAGACCATCCCTAGGGGCTACCGAAAGGATTACATCCCTGGCTGGAGTAATTCAAGTGAAATCCTATACCAAGAGTTCCTTGAGAGTGGTGAACAGGATATAGCGGATGAGCTCTTACATAGCCTAGACGCTGCACGTAGACAGAAGTGGATAGAAACTGTTGAGGCTATGGACTTCAAACAATCCAGCAGGAAGGCGTGGACCCTCCTACGAAAACTTGGAAGTGGAAACGTGCCGATCCGTGACAATCCTGCCGTAATACCAAGTACTGTTGCCTCACATATCGTCTCCACTTCAAGGGCACCCGGAGACCGAGAGCACTCCACCCAAATTAAGAGGGAGCTTAAACGCCTAAAAGCCGCCGCCGAAATACATTCAACATACTCTCGGACCTTCACCCTCGAAGATATTACGAAGGCACTAGAGGGTGTCAAGTCAGGTAAAGCTCCAGGTTTCGATGGTATACACCCGGAATTCCTAATAAATCTAGGAAAAAGTGCCCGCAACTGGTTGGCAAAATTCTACACTAATATTTTAAACACAGGAATTATCCCACGCTCACTGAAACAAACAAAGATAATAGCGATCCTAAAACCAGGAAAGCCAAATGACAAACCAGAGAGCTATCGCCCAATCGCGCTTTTAAGTGCCAGTTATAAACTATTAGAACGCCTTTTATACAATAGAATAAGCGTGAAGATCCTAGAAAGCATACCAGTCGAGCAAGCTGGATTCAGGCCAAAGCGAAGCTGTACCGACCAAGTCTTGGCACTTACGACTTATATAGAGGCCGGATACCAGAAGCAGCTCAAAACATCCGTCGCATTCATAGACCTGACTGCAGCATATGACACAGTCTGGAAACAAGGACTGCTCTATAAACTCCTACGTCAAATACCCTGTAAAACAACTGTGGGTTTAATCGATAATATGCTGAGCAATAGATTATTTCGCGTTGTCATGGGAAACTCACTCAGCGATTGGAAGAAACTCAATAACGGCCTACCTCAAGGCTCAGTATTAGCTCCTCTCCTGTTCAGCTGTTACATTGCGGATATGCCCACAACAAGATCTAGAAAATTTGGCTATGCTGATGATTGGGCAATAGCAACCAGAAGCAAATCGATTGAAGAGACGGAAGAAGTGCTAACAGATGACTTGGAAACCCTAGAGAAATACTTTCACAACTGGAGACTCCAACCTAGTGCAAGCAAGACGGAGGTTGCTTGTTTTCACCTAAACAACCGCATGGCCAATAGAGAACTCAATGTGAGCTTTGGTAACAGGCTGCTGCACCACAACCGGTATCCTAAATACCTGGGAGTTACTCTCGATAGAACTTTATGCTTCAAACAACACCTAACTAAGACTGCCTCAAAACTCAAAACAAGGAATAACATCATACAAAAACTCTGTGGCACTTCATGGGGATCCTCCGCAACGACGCTTCGATGTTCCGCGTTAGGGCTGGTCTACTCTACGGCGGAATATTGTGCTCCGGTCTGGCTAAACAGCCCTCATGTCAAAATGGTCGACGTTCAATTGAATCACACGATGCGTTTAATCTCGGGCACAATTAAATCTACACCGAGTTATTGGCTACCAGTTCTAAGCCATATCCCTCCTCCATCGATACGGAGATCCACTGCACTTGTCAGAGAGTACAACAAGGTTATTCAAAACCCACACCTACCAATAAACAGAGACATCGAGGACATAGACAGGAATAGGTTGCGTTCAAGAAAACCCCCCATCAAAACGGCTCTAAACTTGGAGGCCGTTGACTTCAACCCAATAAATGAGTGGAGGCAGAAATGGACCGAAGCAGCCCAACCGGAATTTCTCAACATGCCGTGCATAACAACTCCCCCAGCCGGCTTTGAACTACCACGCAAGACATGGGTAGCACTTAACCGGATTAGGACCAACCACGGCAGGTGTGCCGATGCCTTCTACAAGTGGAACATAATACCCTCCCCACAGTGTGACTGCGGCGCTAAAAGGCAGACGATCCGCCACATCACGGAAGATTGCAACCTGAGGGCATATGGAGGTCAGCCAAATGAGTTCCTGACAGCGACACCAGAATCAATTGATTATATTAACAACTTAGACATTCAACTGTAATTATGCTATATTTTCGTGTTTTTATACTTTACATTTTTACACTGTTTGTACATTGTGCTATATGTTGTCCTGTTAACTTATACAATATTTTATGTGATGTATGCCATACGATAAATAAAAATAAATAAAATACAGAATATATAACAAATGCGACAAAAGAAACATCCCCCAACCCCTCGTAAACTTAATTTTTCCGGATACTTCAAGGATAATGGCAACAGAAACGTCCAGATTTAGTGATACAGATAAAACAAAAAGTAAATGAACAAGACTGGGAACACACACATAAAGTTAGAAATACCTGACTAACGAATCCCAGATGGTTCTGGCAATGACAGATAAGATTGAAAATGTTTTTTTTTATTATCGTCACCAAAGAATGTAACAAAGATCGTTGTGTTTTGTGTTGGCGCATCGCTAGAAAGAAATGTCTGTTTGCGGAAAAGTGCACGATAAAATACAATCGTCAAAACGAGATATCCGGTAATTCAGCTGAATTTCATAGTCTCTTTTAGTAGGTATCCGAGGATAATGTTGTTCTTCGTTAATTAACAGCTACAATCAGATCGTGATATTTATCATAAAACTACCAAAAAGAAAAGCAAAAGTTTTTAAAACAGTCACAAATGTACAAGAAAAACTTATTCGCTTTTATACTGGATGATCCATTTTAAAGTGTGTATCTCGAATATTTTATGAAAAATATTTTTCTGGAACACGCAGGGGCAGTTCGATTTTGCTTTTAAGATCGTTGTTTTAAATTTTTTGTATAATTCGTTGAAAGTCTGACGGTCAATGGCAGGATTTTTTTTTTTTTTATGAAAATAGTCGCAAAAAGGGTAGACCTATCGTGTGGGCCGCGGACGGCCCGCACTGCGACTATTAAAAGGGGAAGGGGTTATAGAAAGAAAATGATTGTGGACACGCTTTTTAAAAAGTTGGAAGGTCATAGTTCTCTGGAAAAACTGATTTTGGAAGCTTATTCCATTCCGTAGCAGCCCTGTAAAAGAAGGATTCTTGATGAAGATTGGTCCTTGTAGTGTCAAGCTTGAGAGTAAATGTGTGAGACTGATCAGCGTGCCGAGTTCTTCGGCCGAATGTGGCCAATGGTGGTACAAGAGTTTTTATTTCTCTGGAGCATCTGCCATGGAAATATCTGTAGAGCAATGACTGGTCTTCTTTGTTCTAGAGGGTGAAGGGTATCTGTGAGAGTTGAGCTGTTTATCAAGCGAATGGTTTTTTTCTGAATGGAATCTAGAAGACGAAGAGAATGCCTTGGTGCTGAGCCTCAAATATGCGAGCAATACTCCGGTAGAGGTCGGATTTGAGCCTTGTACGTCGTCAACAGTTGATCAGGAGTAAAAAACTTTCTGGCTTTCCACAGAAAACCTAGCCTCTGGCTTGCCGACTTTGCGATGTTAGCAACATGGTCATGCCAAGACATATTATTGGACACCGTGACTCCCAAAATCGAGATGAAGTGACTTGGTTCAAGGGTATTTCCTGACATTGTGATGGGATGATTTGAGGAATTCACTTTCTTGGAAAACGTGGTACTTTGTGTTTTTTGGGCGTTGAACTGAACAAGATTGTTGGTTCCCCACTCGACGATTGCTTTAAGATCTCTATTGATGGAATCAACCTGTTCCTGCCTGAGTCTATTTGTATCATTCATCGAAAGTGATCGATAGGATGTGAAATTTGAGACAAGTGTGCTATCGTCTGCGAAACTGTAAATGGGGTTCGTGGTGGTTTTCAAGAGGTCGTTGATGTGTAAAAGAAATAAGGTGGGGGACAGGATGGAACCCTGGGGGACCCCAGCAGTAGTTTTAAACGCATCAGAAGAAATACCGTCAACTGCCACATGTAAGGAGCGATCTTGCATGAAGCTCAAGAGCCATTGGCGCAGTTTGGTTGGGAGACCGTAGGCAGATAATTTACTTAACATTGCCTGGTGCCAAACGCGGTCAAAAGCTTTAGGTATATCCAAGGCTATTGCACGGGATTAACCAAACTTTTCAATAGTGTTTGTCCAGAGCTGAGTGACCTTGAACAAGTGGAGAACTACAGTTATCTTGGCACAACAATCAATTCCGCAAATGATTACTATAAAGAAGTCTAAGTGCGCATAGAGTAATCACGAACAAACTTCAACAGGATGAGAAAAATACTCCGCACAAGGGATCTGAATTTGAAGAGTTAGAATGTTAGGCGGCAACCATTCAGAAACTGGAATCATTCGAATTGTGGGTGTAAAGAAGAATCTTGAAGATATCATGGACGTAACACGTAACAAACAACGAAGTCATGAGGGGAATAAATAAAAGAATGGAAATTATAGAAACTATTAAAACCAGAAAACTACAATACCTGGTACACATTACACGTGGGGAACGATACACCATGCTTAAAGCAATTATACAAGAAAAAATCCAGAGCAAGAAAATTTAAGGAAATGGTATGGATGCACATTAATTGAACTGTTTAGAGCTGCCGCTCCAAGGCAGAATAGCTATGATGATTGCCAACCTCCGCCGCAGAGAAGGCACGTGATGAAGAAGATAATTCGAAGTTAGATGTAATCTTTAAGTAAATTAAGGTAATATTTTCTTGATAAGTTACCAGCTAGAATAAATAAATCAACAGTAATATTTCCCAAAACTTTTGGGATAGTCGTGGAGTTACCTTAATTGATTATCTTCTCGTATGTCTATTGACGTGACCATTGAGATAAAACTGTGCATTTATCAAAATAATATGTGGAATATTAAAAATTGGGATTGTCAGATTTTTTTAAACCATTTTCTTACAAAATTTAAAACGGCGATCTGGATCATTTTCATTAAGCTTTAGCATAAGATGAATCCTATAGGGAGTAAATCGATGCTTTCTTAACTAGTATCCTAATACTAGTACGAGACATTTTTGTAGATTATTTCAATTTTCTGATACTTAAATTAGGATTAACTGCAGCGAGCAGTCGCTTTGTTTATTTTTTTGTTAACAGAGGATGCAGTTTTCTTTAATTCGATTGTTTCACTTCTAATCAATTTATAAAATCAAAACCGAAGTACCTGTAGAATTCTAATAAATCACATTACCACGTCAACACATTGGCAATAAGCCATTTTTTGCAGTTGAATTTTCTGTGAAATTTGTTGTTTAATATTTTAAGTTTTTATAAGATATATTATTTATTTTAAACACACTTTTCATGCATACATACATAAAGTCACGCCTTTTTCCCATAGGGGTAGGCAGAGACCACTTCCTTCCACTTTCGTCAATCTTCCTTCATCCATCCTTTCTTCGTGTCCAAACCATCTAAGCATTCCTTTATCTATATTTGTAACCACATCTTATTTTACACCACAGCGTTCTCTTATCTCACTATTCTTTACTTTATCCAACCGAGTCACTCCGGCTCTACTTCTCAGACTACTCATCTCCGCAGCATTAATCCTATTTTCTCATCAATTATAAAGCCGAACGGAAAATGTTTGGCATGTTTGTAAAGAGAATTAAATTTAAAACGTAGCCTCTCCTGAATCTCCGTGCTCTTCAAAATTCTTGAAAGCTTAATCGGATGATCCTTCATCCAAAAATTTACAATAAAAATAAGTCCCCTTTAAAACAAAATCGACCTGTTTTGGATTTTTCGAGATGGAAAATTTTAAATAGGCCACCATGTATAAAATAAATCTCAGGCGCAATAGATTAAGAAAGGTCGCACTAAAATACTAGCTCTATTTGTACCTACCATAGTTGGACAGTATTTCTCTTCGACGGTGTTGTTACTTGTTTATTTGCAACCCCGAAAGGCTCGAATTTATAATTGGAAAATTCTTTGTAAACGTGTCACGTATATGACTGCGTATTATGGCAGTATGGAATGTTTTATTGTGCCAATTAGTTTCTAACAGTAATTACAACCGCCATTTCAGCTTCGAGTAATAACATTGTTTTCAACAAGTGCACGTGCCGCATCAAGATTTTATGGGTCTCGTGTCTAGAAAAACATAATGCCCAATGACAATGTAGAAGTGAAGAGTGGAGACGAACATCAGCGCAATTGACAGATTTTAATAAACTTGTTGCTAGGCGATAGACACGAGAGCCCAAAGGGTTCGAGTGATAATTGCCAAATCACAACAACTTTGAGAAAAGGCCTGGAGAATTATTAGCTGATTTATCGAACTCTCGTGTGGTATTTGATAGATTATTTTTTGACAATACAATAAAAATCATTTTTAAGATTTTATATTTTTATTTAAAAAAAATTTATATCACTCGACTCAATATAAACTAAATGAGTTATTTAAATTAGGATGCATTGAAGTTTGAACATGAAAAATACAATTATTATAAATGTTGTGCTCTTGGATGGAGGATTTTTCAACATTGTTTTGATCTGATGTGTTGAGAGAGAGAGAGAGAGAGATTTTTATTCACAGACGAGTCCAGGTTTTGCCTGAGATTTCCCGATGGATGTGAAAGATTGTGGGGAAGACCAGCGGAATATTCTGCTAAGTGTACCTTTAGCTCTAGAGTAGCCTAAGAAGGAGGTTAACTTATGGTTATGGTTTGGGTAGGAATTTCTTTAACCGCACATACAGAGTTGTACATCGTTCCAGGCAGATCCCTGACAGCTGTTCGGTATGTTAATGAGATTCTTTAAGATTTTGTTGTTCCATATGCTCCTTTTGTTGGAGATTACCTTCTCTAAATGCATAATAATGCAAGTCCTCACGCTGCATTAATCAGTCGACAATATTTGAACGAAGGTAATATCTTCGTTACGGAGTGGTCAGCAATAAGTCCAATCCAATTAAACATTTTTGGGACATGCTTAATCGAAGAATTCAAAGTCGTGTTTTTGCTCCATTGACTTTAAATAAGTTTTAGAGGAATGAGAAATTATTCCTTAGGAATCCATTGCAACCTTATTTTAGGGATGCCACGAAGAATGCAAGCAATTGTGAATGCACGTGAAGGTATTACGAGACACTAAAAGACTTTATATGATTTCTGGCATAACAATTGTTTTGTTTTTTGTTGCTTAAACATTTTCTTGATACTAAACCAAAATGTCGTTGTTTTTGACTTTTTGTTTACTTCGCCTTGGAAGCAGTTTACAACTTTAAGTAAACAGTATTTAATCTTTAAAATAAATTTAAACCAGTTATTCATTTATTTCTATGCCATAGTTTGGAAATTTATTTTTATAACTGCAATTTTGCGCTTTTTTCATGTAGCCCGGTTCCATGCCGGTCATTGTACATACATACATAAAGTCACGCCTTTTTCCCATAGGGGTAGGCAGAAACCACTTCCTTCCACTTGCTACGGTTCGTACACACATCTTTTGCTTCCTCTACTTTCATCAGTGCTCTCATACATGCTCTTCGGTTGTTGGTACTCTTGACCTGGCCTTTCTTCAAAACAATGTTGATCTGATCTGATGATCTGATTCTCCGAGGTCGACCTCTACCGATTTGCCCATTCACACTCGCCTTATAAATTTGTTTCGTCAATCTTCCTTCATTCATCCTTTCTACGTGTCCAAACCATCTAAGCATTCCTTTATCTATCTTTGTGACCACATCTTCTTTTACACCACAGCGTTTTCTTAACTATTCTTAACTTTATCCAACCGAGTCACTCCGGCTATACTTCTCAGACTACTCATCTCCGCAGCATTAATCCTATTTTCATGCTTCTTCTGCCAAACCCAACATTCACTACCATACATAAGTGTAGGAACCAACACACCTCTATGCACCGCCAGACGTGCCTTTTTTGACACTTTCTGGCTATTCATTAAGCTATGCAGTGCCCCATTCATTTGTTTTCCGGTCATTGTATACTATTTAAAAAAATATCCGTACAAACATATCTTTACAACATGTAATTTTAACTATTTTTTAACAAACGGTGCATAAATATGGTAAAGTTTAATATTAAAATCAATTTGGCGAGCGCTGGCAAATTGGTTGGGGTCGAAAGTTCTCCCAAAATTTATGAACAAAATCAAAACTAACTGTACCCTGTAATTGGTTTGCTGTGTTGGAAAATTATGCATTTTGCAAATTAACAAATCGATTGTATAGTAATATATTTTGTAGTTACCGTACACAAAAACAAAATAACAACTGTGTAAACACCAGCTCATAAAACGATACAATAATTAGCATTTAAAAGGCATTTAGCGTAGTGCACCAAGTTGAAATTATTTCACTAATATTTTTATGTTTTTCCAATTAAATTAGGCCAAATTTTTAACGATTGTTAAGTTTGTTATCTCGTGATAAAAATACCCAACTACATAAAGCTGTATTTAAAAAAAAATAAGATTAAGAAGTAGCTGGAGACATATCATAGATAAAGGAATAAGAGAGCAAGAATTAAAGAAGGACTCCTGGAATGGCAAAGATTGAGTGAAAACAGATTGAGCTGTCAAAAATTGCTTTATAGGACGTTACATTTGTAAAACTAATTAATTAATTTACTTTAATTGAATTTATAATTATAAAATTGTTTAATATAGTATGGAAAAGATATCAAGGCATATTTGTGGGCTGTTTAGGAATTGGCCCACCAAAACGTATATAACCTACGATCGTGACATACAAATGTCACAGACCGTCAGCCTTAAAAAGCAGACATTACATCTCCCGAAGATGCCATCCATTCGAGATAGCGAAACGTCGAGTATTAAGTTAAACCTACGACTGCCAATAAACCCGAAAAACCATTCACCAACTCTCCATGTTGGTTTTTATAATTTAAAATGAATTTCACTCAGTAAAATTATCAAAAATATTAGCTTATTTTTTTAGCATAGCAAATGTACAGAATAATTTAGTTTGTTCTGTTGTTGTTGTTGTTCATAAAAATGTTACTGTTACCAATATATTGTTAGAAATTAAAACTTGCATCAGGTACTATTTATTTTTGTGTTTTGACAATGTTGTATCCACGATTTTTGTTTAATTTTTGCTTTTTCGTGGCTAGTGCAAACAAATGAATTGTTTTTTGGCACTGTTAGTCTCAACATATTTCAATAAATCAAGATAGTGTAGCATAACTTCGTTTTTCTGGCTTTATGTTTGTTTTGCAAAGTATGTAATGGTTAGTTATTTTTACAATAAAAATTATTATTTGTTTGAGAAATTAAATTCTATTAAGTAAAAATATTGCAACGATCACCCAACAGGGTATTTACCCATTACCATTATTTACAAGAAAATCACTTTTTTGTTCCACGATATTAAAAATATTTTAAGCGAGCGAGGCAACGGACAGTATAAAATTTTAAATTGTATAATAAAGTATCTTCGCACTTAATTTTGCCACTCGAGTGCTGCTCTCGTGTCTTGTCAAACGATGTCGGCGGTGTTTTGGACGGCCAGATGATGAATTTTGCTGATCTTTATACGAACAAGAGTGTGAGAACTTAACACACTTTTACAAATATTAGTTTGTCTTATTGCTGCTGGAGAAAATTGTACTCAATTTAAATGTAAAAGACCTTGACAGTTTTAAAAATATCAGCTTATTTTATTTCTGTTACAGAGAATTGTAAAATGATGAGAACTTTACACCCTTTTAGAAATGTCAATATTAATTGCTGCTAAAGATACTGGTAACCAATTAAAAAAAAGAACTTTTAGAAACATCACTACATCTGGTTTCTGCTGAAGAGAATTGTAATTTAATTTAACACACAAACTTTACGCACTTTTAGAAATATCTCTTTGTTTAATTGCTGCTGAAGAGAATTGTGACTTTTTAAAAAAATTCCTGCAAACTGCTTACTATTTGTAGAAAGCTTAATAAATTGTATAGGTACTAAGTGGGCGAATTAAAAAACTTACTTACTTACTTACTTACTTACTTACAGTTTTAAAAGTAAATATGCGGTGTTTATAAGGGCGAAACATTAAAACCATAATAGTATTAAAGCAAGGACCTCTCTAGAATAACTTTTTAATCCCTATTTTAATGTAAACATACTTTTAGTCTTTCAGGATTTAGAAACGTATAAAGAGGAACAAAATTTTATCCAACTTACCACATCAGATATTCTTAATATTTGGGCCAGAAGATATTTTTTAAGAGACCTTTAATGAGACATAGAGCACAATAATGTAGTGTTGGATTTGAGGCCGAAGTAAATCATTGATTAAATTGAAGTGGTGAATTTGCTCAGCTCGCAGATCGAGTCTTGTAGGTTCTGAGATTTGGACGTATAACTTGAAGGATTTCTTACTGTAGATTTCTTTAATTACGATTAAGTTAAAGTCTGGATCTACATTTAATTTTTGCAGAAATTGATACAAAATTTGGCTGCAATATATTCTTTTTAAAAGTTTACTATTTTGCGACAACAATAAAAGTTTTTATTTCACTTTTAGCATTTACTAAAAACAATTAAAATCTAAATGTTTGAAACAAAACATACAAATTGAAGACAAATGTCTTAAACATATGAATAAACACGTGGCAATCACTGCGCATACCAAAAAGAAGGCCATAGTGTCTTAAATAAGACGTTATGACGCAAACATATAGTTTTTTAAGTATTAACTTCCCAGTGGAAAGTTATAGTAATGGGTCCGATTTTGCAAATCCCGAATTTTGACAAATCTCCACATTTTAGGGTCCCCAAAGTCGAATACAATAGTTTTTAAGTGGACGTCTGTGTGTGTGTATGTAAGTATGTTCGTATGTGCGTTCGGAATTATGTTTCGTCTCGATTATCTTGAGAACAAAAATTGATTATCGACGTGGGACCAATTGCGGACCAATTGCATTCGACGCATAATTACGCTACTTAGAAATGATTAAATTTTCAGCAAAATTGGTTAAGTTGTTTTTTATGGAGAATCAAAGAACTGAAAAAAATTGTAAACTACCTGAATTTTGCAATTTATAAATTATACTATTTTTAATACAGAATTTTAAGATCTTATGAATAATATGATTATTGCGTGTTAGGAATATTTGTATGAAAAATATCATGATAATATTGTATAAAAAAATAGTTTTAAAAAACAAAAATAAGAATCGGAGAATTTTAAACTTGTGACAGTATTGAGAGAATAGCATTGAAGACACTATAACAGTAAAAATTATTGTTAGTAATAATCAAGCATTGTTTATAACAATTGAATATTGTTACCAACACTGCATAGCTTTATGAACAGCCAGAAAGTGTCAAAAAAGGCACGTTTGGCTGTGCATAGAGATGTGTTGGTTCCTACACTTATGTATGGTAGTGAATGTTGGGTTTGGCAGAAGAAGCATGAAGATAGGATTAATGCTGCGGAGATTAGTAGTCTGAGAAGTATATCCGGAGTGACTCGGTTGGATGATAAAAAACATAGTGAGATAAGAAAACGCTGTGGTGTAAAAGAAGATGTGGCTACAATGATAGATAAAGGAATGCTTAAATGGTTTGGACACGTAGAAAGAATGAATAAAGGAAGATTTACGAAACAAATTTATAAGACGAGTGTGAATGGACGGAAGTCGGTAGAGGTCGACCTCGGCGAAAATATCTCGATCAGATCAACATTGTTTTGAAGAAATGCCAGGTCAAGAGTACCAACAACCGACGAGCATGCAAGAAAACCCTGATGAAAGTAGAGGAAGCAAAAGATGTGTGTAAAAACCGTAGCAAGTGGAAGGAAGTGGTCTCTGCCTACCCCTCCGAGAAAAAGGCGTGACTATATGTATGTATGTATGTACTAACAAATGATTATTGATAATAATAACTAAAAAAAATTTTAATTGTTACATACAATTAAAAATAGCTTATAAAATAATAAGAAAAAGTTTAAAATAATACGGTTGACATAAACAGAATTTTTTTAATGACCATTATTATTTGTTATTAACAATTTGAAATCGTTTTTTATAATAATTTTAATAATAATTATAACAACAAAACATTTGTTATTTTTTCATTCTTTCCACTGGGAAGTTAGTCGTGTGGACCTCTCGGGTCGCACCTAGACCACTGATATTTTTAGTTTTTGTATTGTACACGGGGAAAATAGTGATGAGTTGTATTTGTAGAGAAAGTGTTTTGGTAAAAAAGTGATACAGTCAAGTGATATTGGGTGCAAAACTCTTGCTTCTCTAGTTCCTTTAACAATTCGGAATCGTCAATCACCGGTGAGCTTTTAGAAGATTATTTAAATAGTCTCTTGTTAATAAGGACGCGGTAAATATTTTTTATAATTATAATAGGATCATCAAAATGAATTTTAGTGGTAAATTGTATAAAAATGAGTAATGTTAGCTTTTTCATTTAATTTTTATATTTAAAAATTACTGACTACCTTTTTTTTGTATTTAAAGAGAATGTTTTTTTTAAGGTTCCTGATCGTTGTCTTTAAACAAATTTACTTAAACTCGACCAGGATGTAAAAAGGATCTCCTTAATAAATTCAAGTATGCGAAAGGGTCCATACTCTCACTGGCTATCCATAAATCTTCGTGGGTGTTAGAATTGTCACGGCGGGGTTGCGATAATTTGTGTGTCGGCTCATTGCACAACGAATCGCCGTAATGGAAAACAAGTTAAATTAAAAACCACAAAATTTGTTTTTTCGTTATTTATTTTATCTAGCAGTCGCTGTGGTGTGTTCGGAGAATCACGCGATATTAAAATCTGTAGTTTTCGTTACATTTTTTGATTGATTATTTGCAATCTAAATGAAATACGAGCTGTGCGGGAAATTCAAGGCTCGAAATTCTCGGTCCCTGTTAAATACATTGAATAAACATTAAACAATGATAACATCCTTAGTAAACAAGCTAATGGGAGAGACCACTGAATTTTTAAAACGGTATAATCGTAACCTTTATGCTTAAAAAATATCATGTAATGTAATTTTATATTTTTTGTTGGTTCTGTGTTTCCATTTCGAATATAAACGTTTGTGCGCCATTTGTATAGGTTGCTCCATTTTGGTCACGGGCAAAACTTTTGAGGAACATCTGGAAAATTTGCGACCAATTTTTCTAAGGTTAAGAAATGCCAACCTTAAGCTGAACTTTAAGAAATGTTCCTTGTTCCAGAAATAAGTGGGCTACACAGTATCATCAGCAGGCATCCAAACAAATAAGAAGAAGATCAAGGCGATTCGAGACTGGCCAAGACCAAAGGATAAACATGAAGTAAGGAGCTTCTTGGGCCTGTATACCTGTTATCGGCGTTTTGTGGAAGGATTTGCTGATATCGCTGCACCCCTGCACAAGTTGACAGAAGACCGAGCCAACTTCATCTGGTCTAACGATTGTGAAAAAACATTGATGAGTTTAAACATTAAAGGTAAAGATCTGCCACCATATTGTAATTGATCAATAAAGACGACCCCTGTACCCCTCTACAAAACTAAAATTATAAAAAATAATAAACTTATTTAGAAATTTCATTGCAGTAGATCGATTCTTTCTGCATGTTTGGATTTTTAAAAAACTAGTAACTTTTCCTTTGATACTTTTTAGTGAATTAATAATAAAAAAGTCCTGAATACTATTCGAGTACCTGAAAAATTAAACCTTTCGAATAATTTCCAATAAAGATTTTCTCGCGACATCATCACGTCTGAACGAGTACTTTTACAAGTAGAAACACTTTCGGCTTGATTAGCCGAACGAAATACCGCACCGAAAATTTTCCCCTTTCTTCTTCCTACGCTCTAAAACGTCTCAATGCATGTTCCACGATGCATACTTTATTCGAAACGTAAAGATGGTATTTTAGATAATATGTTTTACGATGCAAGTTGACAACAAGTTTAATTATTGTCTTTTAAATACAGACGCGTATGGTTTTATGACAAATTTTAATTCTGCTTAATTAACAATAGTATATTTCATTAGTAGTGCAAGCACGGAAAAAGCATTTATGGACGTGTAATAAACGAGATTTTTCATTTTATCGACCTAAAAACAACAAATTGTTAAGATTTTATCACTAAAAATTGTCAAAAAAACAAGCATTATCTATCCCGTTGATAAGAAAATAAACAAAAAAATTTCTAGAGAACTGTTAGTAACATATTATTTTATTTTGACATGCAGGTAGGCAGCTGATTACACTAGTGCACCGTAAAATTTTCCGTGAGGGCGCCACTTTCAGTGCGCTAAATAGGCATATAAATATAGAGTTTCCAGAAAGGTATAATGAAAATGTTATTTATTGTACCGAATGATCTCAACCATTTTCGCAAATCATCAACGTTTAATTTTTTTTATTATTTAAAATCTTAAAATGTATAGTCCAATCTATTCTTCTTTTGGTGCCATATCAGGTCCTCCTGATGTTAGCAATCACAATGGAGAGCTGTGCTCTGTCTTCGGCGATTCTAAAGAGTTGTTCTGCGCTTTGAATTCCGGTCCACTCTCTAAGATTCCTTAACCACGAGGCTTGTCTTCTACCGACTCCTCTACGGCCTTCTATCTTGCCCTTCATTATAAGTTGAAGGATACGGTAACGATCACCCCTGAGTATGTGACCTAGATAGGACAGCTTTCGGCATTTAACTGTTATTAGTAGCTCGCGGACGGCGTTTGCTCTATTTAAAACCGCTTTATTTGTCTGCCTGGCTACCCTTGGGATTCGGAGCATACGTCTGTCTAGCCACATTTCAAATGCTTCTTGACGATTAATGGGTGCTGCTTTTAAGGTCCAAATCTCTGCCCCATACAACAGTATAGACCATATGTAGCACTTGATCATTCTCTGGCGGAGCTTTAAATTTAGATTATTATTGCAGAAGAGCGATCTCATTTTTGGAAAGGTTGCGAGAGATGACGCGATACTGCACTTGACTTTTTTATCCGAGTCGAGATGCTCTGTAATGTAACAACCAAGATATTTGAAACATGGAACCCTTTTAATGTTTTGACCATTCATTTGCAGTGAAGCATTATTATACGGCTGACGGGTGAAAACCATAAACTTAGTTTTAGTGACATTTATGTTTAGACCCATTTCTTGTCCCATCACGTTGACCAAGTCTAAAAGACGTTGAAGGTCCTGGAGATCATCACATAAGATTGCGGTGTCATTGGCATTGCGAATGGTATTAATCGGTTCGCTGTTAATCTTAACTCCGCAATCCTAGTCATGAAGCCAATCTCTAGCTCGCTTTATTTTTTCCATAAAGCTTCCTTGCCGATAAAAAATAGACAATTTTAAATTCCTCTTTAATTTTCCAAAATATCGAACTAAAACAATTAAAATTTTCGTTATTAAAAGATCGCGACACACCACTCCGGTCGTCTATGCAGGCATTTCTTTATTTTTCTTTGTTGTTACGAAGATTTGCATCTGAATGGAACAAACGCAGACGAGAGTTAAAAAGGAGTACGAGCGTCGGTAGCCAACAAAATTGTTTCTCTTAAATTCTGTTCCTGCTTAACCGAATGCGAAATAACCGAAGTAAAATATGAATCTTGAAATTTAAATGCGTCGAGTACAAAGCAAGCGCGTTATAATAAATTTTGATCATAACGATAAAAGCATTAAAAATGTGTACTCCTTATCGTACTCGCTTTTGTTGTTCCTTGTTATTGGATAACTCTTTAAAAGTACAATCTAATACTTTTAAAAATACATTTTTGAATAAGTTTAAGTATCTTGGTTACCGACAAAAGTAAACTTAACTGACTTCAATAATTCATTGGTTTTTAAAGTGTTTTTTGCAAATTGTGCATATACTTCTGCCATCGTTTACAACACTGCAAACAGCTTATTCCAAATCCTATGGATTCGATTTATTCTTATGACAAAATTGGGAATTCTGGTTAATCAACAGAAAACACTTTCCCATTGTCACTGCACTAAGCCCAGTTAAGACGATGATTAGAGAATCTGAAATGCTTGATCTTCAGGCTGTCCAGAAGAAAGCTATCAGCTTGTCCAACCACCCAGACCTTACCAAAAATATTTCTTCATTAGTCCATAATGTAGAGAAGATAAAAATATATCCAGGACTATTCTCTTCCATTGGTGGAACTAGTATGTCTAACTTGAGATTCGCTGACAACACAGATCTACTAGCAACCACAGAAGCTGAACTATTAGCTCTCCTTAATACCTTAGAACAAACTAGCAAGGTTTACGGCCTTAAAGTTAATTACAACAAAACCAAAGCAATGATTATAGATAGAGAACATAACAACCATCTTCAAAAATCCCAATTTGAAAGCTGTTAAGTGGTGCAGAACTTTGTATACCTCGGATCGTTAGTTGAAAACACAGGCAGCAGCGAAAAAGAAATTCGCCGGCGAATTCAACAGGCACAACTAGCTATGACAAAACTCGATAGAATATGGCATGACTCGAACATCACCAAAATAACTAAAATATCTCTAGTACGATCCCTGGTTTTTTTCATCTTTCTGGACTTTTGGACACATTCACAGGATTGACAACATGGAGAAACTAGTTGTATAGGGCCATCCCCCCACTGGTCGACGAAGTGGTCGATCTTCTACATGCTGGGTGGATCTAACAAAGATATGTCTTGATCTAAACATCAGCGGGGCTTCCGAACTGACTTCTAATCGGATGATATGGCAAAACACTGTTAGGCAACAGATAGTATTAAAAAAAAACTTTTGAACGAAATAATTAAAATAACAAAACATGGAACAAAATTTGTTAATAAAAGGTAGGGTATTAAAAATTTACACATCTCATATTTCAAGATAATAGAAACATTTATTTTAACTCATTAGCAGACGAATTTTTTTAGTTTCAGTTATCATTTCTTTTATGAGCTTTTTTTTTCTTTTTTACATTATAAAGAAGCGTGGACCTGGAAGAAGGCAACAGTCATGGTTAAAGAACATTCGTGAATGGACAAATATACGTTCAGTAGGAGAACTCATACACTTAGCAGAAGATCGAAATGCTCTAGCCAGAGTGATAGCCAACGTTCGGGAGACCGGTTAGGGCATATGAAAGAAGAAGAAAGAAGCGATTCTCCGACAGTTCAGTTTGTTCATTTCTTCATGCCTGTGTTAACGTCTTTCGTGAACCTTTTTATTTATTTATATTTTATGTCGAATTTATTTACTTCACCCTTTTTAAACTCGGAAAGCCCCTCTTGATATAAATACTCGTCAATGTTGTTTTCTGTAAAGTGTTCGAAGTGTTTTATTTTTTTACGATTGTTATTTTACTTACATAATTTATTTTGTTGTCATTAAAACTGTATTCTGAAATCCCATTGCAATATTAACGTTCTTGTACTTCAGAGTCCTTAAGATGAAACAATAAAGTTTCAAAACGTCGACAATTTAACAATTGGTTTTCTTTAACATTTCGACCGAATTTCCGCTAAATTTAACAATCAAAATAATATTCAACGGTCGCCATTTTATTCAACTAAAAAATTGATAAAATGGGTAATTTGTTAATATTTTTATTGCAGAAAATCAAAATAAGCTAACCATTACGATAAAATTAAAATTTAAACAGACCGATAACCAGGAAAGGCTTTGGTATTCCGTTTATCTCTAAGATAACTGAGACAGCTGCGTTATTATTCCTTATATTTTGTGTAACGGTACTTACGTTTTTTACTGTTTAATTACTTACTTTAATTATTCTGAAAATGATTTCATATCCATAATGTTCTCACTATTTAAATTCTAATCAGAATAAAAATTTAATATTATTACTGAGTGACAGTAACACGAAGATACATTTAAAAAGCACAGAGAATCAGCAAACCAATTAATACTGATAAGTCTAAATGTAGCCTATCCGTAAGCGAACAACACGGGCTAATTTAATTCTTTATAAAGACGTTTATCAACCCATCACTTTCAATGCAATTAATTTAAGATAATCTTCTTTCCAGAAAAATCCTATTCATTATAATTTCAATTAATATTGATATATTCAAAAATCGCCTTCAGCCCAGATCTAAGTCTATGCAATTTCACATCATTAACCAATTAAAACCGGTAATATTTATTATCACATACTGCAAACGGATATCAAAGATTTACTTACTTTTGGTTTGATAATAAAGTAAAATATAAATGTCTTTTATGAATGGTTTTTCGGATTTGTTGGCCATCGTAGGTCTGAGTTAATACTCGACGTTTCGTCATCTCGAGTGAATGGCATCTTCTGGGGATATGTCTGCTTTTTTAAGGCTGACGGTTTGTGACATTTGTATGTCACGATCGCAGGTTGTATACGTTTTGGTGGGCGGGGCATATTTGAGGGCCGTTCAGGAATTGGTCACGTTCCGGAGATCCATTTTACTTATTTACGACTGCCAAAAAACCCGAAAACCATTTACCAATAAACGATGGCCACGAAAGCCTTTACAATACATAAATTTCTTCGTTTATTTATATATTTAAAATAAAAACAAATATAAAAGTAAGCAATTTAAGTACTTAATAATCCTTCGGTCAACCGTAGGGAATTTTTTTTCGTATTAAAACCACAATAAGCTCTAGATGGGACCGCAAAACTTCGCCATTAAAGTTTATTATAAATATTACCTTTGTTTTGGAACAAACTTTCTATAAGTACGTATGGAGATAATACCTATACACATAAACTTCTTGACAAACTTCTCCCAGCGAGGAGATTTTGTGCGCGATATTCTTTGTTGAAACTGATTGCATTATACATTTTGGAATCAGCAAAAGTCGTTTAAAAACAAAATTTCATTCTTTCAACGGGTGTTTTTGAAAAGTTTCATCACGGATGTTCAGACGGAGTGGGATTTTAGGTTTCGCGAAAAACCGCATTGACAGCGCGATCAATGAAATGCCTGTAACCAATCAAGAGACTGCACGTTTTTTAAGAATATCATCGCTACAATAATTATTTTGAAATTGGTTCCCGTGTTTGGTCGTAATAAATGAATCGATACTGCAAGCTAAATGATCAATAAATAATAATGTAATAAATTATAGTTTTAAAAAAACTAAAAACACGCTAATCCAACTAAAAAGTAAAAAATAATTCTGAACACAAGAATAAAATTACTGATGAGAAAATTATTGGCACTGTTTTCCAAAAAGCGTGGGGTACTTTAGGTCCGAATCGCAGAGTTGGTTTAAAAATGTCATGCAAAGCACCCCACGCTTTTAGAACAGTGACATTAATTTTCTAAAAGCGTGTTTTTTAGTTATTTTAAACTATAATTTATTTTTTGCTTTTTAGTTTGATTTGTTTTATTCACCCTCTTGCCATTCATCCGTTTCTCACCAGTATATTGGATTGGGTGAATTAAAATATGACATTGGAACTGCGCGCATGCGTCAAACCAAGATCATTGTAATTTTGCAAATATAGCATTTGTCAGATTAATTAATGATAATGACAATTATTTGGAGTTTAGAAATAAACAAAAGATATACTGACAGCATAAAAACGATTAGACTTTATTCAACGGGCAAAAACAGTCACATTGGTCTGAAATTGTCTTGTTTTTATACTCGCCAGTAAAAATATTCTATTCACGTTTTTAAAATTCAAAAGGACCGTTTTTTCCCAAAATCGATAAAAATATACTTATTATCTGACTGTTTTCCGCTAAAATTCAAGTTTATTTTTTAC
Organism: Agelastica alni; assembly: GCA_950111635.1. Classification (NCBI taxonomy): domain Eukaryota; kingdom Metazoa; phylum Arthropoda; class Insecta; order Coleoptera; family Chrysomelidae; genus Agelastica; species Agelastica alni. The sequence goes on from OX467714.1 coordinate 34,515,478, forward strand.
CCAGATCTGTCGTTGCAAGAATAATCCGACACATAAAAAGGGAAAAGTAAGTACAGCTTATACAGGGTGGCCAAACGAAAACCAAACAAAGCCATTTGCAGGAACCTCGTCAACATTTTAGTGAATCGTTCAGACCCGTCGATTTTTGATTAAAGAGAGACACTATTTTCCGGTATTTTTGACTCCACTACTTTTAACCCCAAGCGAGGGTAAGAATTACCCCAAAATTTGTAAATGGCCGAATAAGATGTCTCTGTTTCGTTTTCGGTTGGCCACTCTGTATGTACATGCTTCAGTTTTTTAACAAAAAATATATCCAATTTATTTACAGAATACGACAGTGATCTTCAAATAAAGATAATATTTTAAGCATTATTATTTTTCCATTCTTGTTCAAACTAATCAAACATGAGTAAAGACAAAAATAAAATAAAAATGCACAAAACGGGGAAATTTTTAATATTAGAGCAAAAAAATTCTTTAAAATAAAACTGATGATATTGGATAGCTCGAAACTGTGTATGTGGAAAAATATTGAATTAAGAAATAAGTGACTATCTATCTAACTAGTTTGTCCCAATTAAAAACAAAAATATTACAATTTTTCCATTTTTTTTTTTGCTTTTAAAGCATACAAAATAACAATCATATCAACATATACAATCATGTCATTCTTAAAGTAAATGTTGATTATTTACCAGTCGTAGTGATACATAAACCATTATTTGACAGTAAGTACATGAAATGGCAGTTGACGGTATTTCTTCTGATGCGTTAAAAACCAATGCCGGGGTCACCCAGGGTTTCATCCTGTCCCCCACACTATTTCTTTTACACATCAACAACCTCTTGAAAACCACAACGAAACCCATTTACAGTTTCGCAGACAACAGCACACTTGTCTCAACTTTCACATCCTATCGATCACTTTCGGTGAATGATACTCCATCAATAGAGATCTTGAAGCAATCGTCGAGTGGAGAACCAACAATCTTGTTCAGTTTAACGCCCAGAAAACACAAAGCGCCACGTTTTCCAATAAAGTAAATTCCTCAAATCATACCATCACAATGTCCGGAAATACCCTTGAATCAAGTCCCTCCATCTCAATTTTGAGAGTCACGGTGTCTAATAATATATCTTGGCATGACCATGTTGCTAACATCGCAAAGTCAGCAAGTCAGAGGCTAGGTTTTCTGTCGAAAGCTAGAAAGTTTTTTACTCCTGATTAATTGTTGACGACGTACAAGGCTTAAACCCGACCTCTACCGGAGTATTGCTAGCACATATGGGGTTCAGCACCGAGGCATTCTCTTCATCTTCTAAAATCCATTCAGAAAAAGGCTATTCGGTTGATTAACAGCTTAAATCTCACAGATAACCTTCACCCACTAGAACATAGAAGAAGAGTTGCAGACCAGATATTACTCTACAGATATTTCCATGGCATATGCTCCAGAGAAATAAAAAAAATTTAAAACCACCACTGGCAACTTTCAAGATTGACACTACAAGGACCAATCTCCATCAAGAATTCTTCCTTTAAAGGGCTGCTACGGAATGGAACAAACCTCCAAAATCAGTTTTACCAGAGCACTATGACCTGCAACTTTTTAAAAAGCGGGTCCACAATCATCTCCTTTCTATAATCCCTTCCCCTTCTAATAGTCGCAGTGCGGGCCGTCTGAGGCCTACACGATAGGTCTACCCTTTCTGCGACTATTTTCAGTAAAAAAAAATAGTTTTCTTATAAAACAGTAATGTAGTTTACACAATTCACCTTTCAAAATATTTTTTCCACAATTCTTTTTTTTTAAACACATAACACTGTAAATTGTGTAACTAACGTACCTTTTGGGTAAATAATTTACATGATTAATTTTAAGGTAGATGGCACTGGACAAAGCCAAAATATGTACATTAATAAAATGTTCTTTGTTAATTTTTTTTTACTTACCAGCTCCTCTCCAAAGCACAGTTATATTTCGATAATCTGTAACAAAATAAAATAAATTTAAATGACAAAAATAAGGTACTTATGTATTAAAATAAAAAAAAATGGAAAACTTGATACGAGGGCTTTTGATAAAATGTTTGTGATAAGAAAAAACAAACATGTTTAAAATATATAAAGAATTTTGTCCACGACTATAGTTATATTTTTATTAACATAATGACAATATTTACACTCTAGAGTGGAAATACTTATTTTAAATCAGTTGTTTCTTAGGGGGTTTGCATGTAGTTTCATTCCATCAATTGTTATAGTAGGTATGAATATTCCGTAATTGTTTTAAACAATAGCGATTGCCTTGGATGTCAAATAAACTCTTTGAAGTCAATGTCATTAAATTGGCGACGCGTCGGTCTTAAAAGTTATTTTTTAAAAGTTTGGAAAAAAATGAGAGAAAAAGTGAATCAGACTTAGAATTTAAAAATACTTTTTCTGATATTAAAAATTACGCTAATAACATACCAGAAAACCTACTTCCTTAAAAATCAAACTCCAGACATTACATAACATCCTTTTAAACTTCAGCTCTCTTTGTCAGACTTGTATCGGTGGCCAACTCACCGTCAATTCGATTTTTGGGACGAATTCGTCTTTTTATTGGAATGCCGCAATTCTTTGATTTTTTTATTGCAAGATCTAGCGCATTTTCTACAATGTAACTTCGTTTTTTTTCTATTTTGATACCAGGTTAATCGATACTTAAACCTTCAATTTGCAATGCAATCTGAGCACAATTGATTTCCCTTAGTACATCATTCCGAAAAAGAGAAATGTGAAATTAAAAACAGCAGATATAATGTCACGTGGTGGCCAAATTTCCTTGTTATTTACATAATTCCTTACATTACAACCTATGTCACCTAGATCTTTTGATCCGCTGTGACTACCGCTGTATCTTCAGGGCATCAGAATTCCGGCCCGCTGGTTTTGGCAAACTGCAGGATTTCTGTTGGCCCTGTCTCTTTTAGATCGCTTGGATCCAATATCATGCGACCCCAGGTTTGATACCTGTACACCGCTAGCATCGGGCAGTAACACAAAAAGTGCTCTTTTCCTCTTCGCCGCATAGTCGGCAGTTTTTCTCAGCCGTCAATTTAAGTTTGAAGTGCGAACTTAGTGCGATGAGGCCAGTGAGTAGGCCAAGCATGCTGCTTAGCCTACCCCGGTTCATCGTCCAGAGTGCGTCAGCCCTCTTCTGGAGATGTCTTTTCATCAGCTGTTTTGATGTTCTGCAGCCAGTATTTGTATTCCACTGAGCGATATGTTCTTGCTCAAGGATTAGTTTCAATTTATGTTTCGTTTCGGCAATTGGCAATCCGACCAACTGGCTTCTTGATTTCACCAAGGTCCCATTTATTGCCAGTTTATTTGCTACCTCGTTGCGATTTATCCCTGTGTGCCCAGAAACCCATGTAAGAATTACTTTATTTGCAGTCGCGCGACTGTCAGTGATAATATCAATCTCACTGTAGGTCACTCTGTTCTCCATCAGGTGCGTAGCACAACTGGGTATGGCATAGATCTCAGCCTGGAAGACCAAGTCGTATATTCTCAGTGGTATGCTTTTCCTGTGGTTGCAGGATGCTCCAAACACACCTGCCCCGAAGCGTCCCTGGCAACCTGATCCGTCAGTGTACCATTGTTTTACTACTGGGCTGATCAATGATTTTCTTCAACCAATCTTTTTTGGTTGGTATTTTGTTAATTCCTTAATGGCAGTAACAATTTCATCGAAATTTTGAGCCAACACTTTTACTGCAGTATAACGTGTTGCTGGGAGTCTTTAAACTAATGCTGCGATTAAAAAGCATTTCCCAGCGGCTTGTGAAAGCAGAAAAAATGTAAAAACTGTCTCTACTATTCCGAAAAATGTTACACATGATCGATCTATTTTGTGCAAATGAGTGTTGGCCACATAAATTGATTGAATGATCTATACATCCAACAAAAATTGCTTTGTTATTATTATTTTTTAAAAGCTTGCACTACTCCTTGTAAACCTTTCGTATTTACGCCCCTTTTTTGCTACACCACTGATCCAATGAGACATGCATGAATTGTTTAATCTAATGATTATACTTTCACCTTGTAGCAATACTTTGCAGCAGCCCTCGTAAAACAATATATTCCCGCTGTGGTAAAACAACCTAATGGAAACATTTTTATTTTCTTCGGTAGTTTTAATTAAAAAGAACGTCGATTTTACACATTTTCTCAACATTCCACTAGAGATCATCAACCGTGATCGAGATACCAAGCTCCGGTTTTAACGAAAATTAATTTGACATATTTAAAAAAACAGCAATAACCAAGGGAAGTTTACAGTGAAATTGGATTCGAAGTTTTTAAGCCATGTTCGGAATTCAGTGTAGAGTCATTCGAAACTCAAAATTGGGAGAATAAGGAGTATTTGAAGCGTGACCTCGCCGTTTTCGGCACCAGCTATCAGACAAATTTACCATCTGATATTTCTTCTTCATCTCTTTAATAACGAGAAATTAAGCAAGTCACGACAATTTTCTGAAATTGTATCGTAAAAATATTTAATTTTTTTTTAATAATATCGACAAACTCAAAATAATCTCAAAATATTAAAATACTGCTTCAAAAATTGTAGGCGAGGTTATTTGGCACAAAATGCAGGAAATTTGAGCAGACAAACGGATTGAGATGCGGTTTTTTGCATTCGGTTAGCTCATTTAAAAACTTTGTTTGTATTTTGTTTTCCAGATTTTAGGAAAAATGCATTTGTGCATCAAACAGTGCATTCTTTCGACTGTATAATTTCAAGTGATGGAAAAAAAATTCATATCTGCCACAAAAAACACCCGAACTGTACAAGCTTTAAAGATTAACTTTTTGGTGTAAAATTAAATGATGTTTAAGTCATCTTCGTTATGGAATTTTGAAATTAATTTTCTCTAAAAAATCGAGGTATTTATCAAATATATTATATGCTGCAATAAAAATAATGGACATAAGACAATTATATTACTATTCGTATAAAATTTCATTACAATGTTTCCAGTAGTTACGGCAAAATTTTAATAAATGTGTATAAATTTTTTTTCTTCAACGTCATTTATCTTGAATACGGATGGCGTTACGAAAATTTTTTACTAAGCAAACCCCAATTATTTTTCAGTTTTATACCTATCCTAGAGACAGGGTTACTTTTATTTAAACACCCTGTATACATATATTATGCTTTGTCCTGAATGACTGACTGACGGATCAACGCGCAGCCTAAACTGCTGATCGTAGAGACCTGAAACTTGAAGGGTGTGTTCTTTCTATGACGTAGGCATCCGATATGAAAGGATTTTTCGAAATTTTGCCCCTAAGGGGGTGAAAAATTGGGGCAAAGTTTGTATGGAAAAACGTGATTCTTTGGTCCAATCTACTTCAAATTTTTTATAAACATTCTTTAACAGAATTGATGGAAGACATGTTTCGTATTTTATTGAAACTCATCGCCTAACGGGGTTTACAAGGGGTAAAAATTTATTTTGGGTGTGATTTTCATCGAAGTTGCAGGAATTGCAGCTCTAGGAAAAAACTTTAAGATTAAGAAATGTCCTTAAATAAACAGGGATTTTAAGTAATATTTTTATTTTACCAAACTAAATCTCTAAAAAAAGGTTTCATTATAATTCCACCCCCTTATAATGTAACAGGAATGTTGAAAAAATAGCGGCGGTTAGTCCTTTGCGAGTGCACGAAAATTACAAAATTTCAAGTTTCTATCTTTACTTAAATTTGAGAAAAAAATTTAAACTTAATTTTACTCACCACCTTTTAGTGGTGTTATCTCGGAAGGAAAGATCCGTCGTAATTTTATATGGGAGATTACCATCTGATTTTTTTCGCATGAATTTAGACACCCTGTGACGATGCGACAACAAGCAACAGGGAGCTAGGCTAGAAGATGAATAAAGAAGTTTTAGGATGATGTCGGTTCTTGTCTCTGCTGAATCTCGCCGTGCTTCGTTAAGATGTTAAATCTTCGATAACTAGTTGACTGGTTCGTAATGTTGGCTGTTAGTTTTTCTGGCTTTACCGCCGTGAATTTATTAATAAAGTAAATTTAACAACTACACTTTTCTTGTTTGATAATATATTGTAAAATTTGTACAACGAGCTTAAAGTTAAAAACTTCCTGTCTCTTTAGAAAATTTTCACTGGTTGATCTAATTATATTAATTTTTACCGCGTGGTGTTTTAATGCTAACTTGCTTGTTCTCTCTGCCAAGACGATGGACGAAGTCACCAAACGGAAGAGGTCAAAAATAGTTTAGTAATAGCAGAGTTGTGGTCAGTTTTTCAATTGGTTTCGCTTGTGGCTTTTATGTATAATTGGTTGTCTATACCAAGCGCCTGATCTAAGGAAACCAAGTGAATAATTAGTTGCCCATAGCACGCGTCTATCGGCTGTAATATTGAGGTTTTTAAATCAAGGAATGGATTGAAGAACATTCTACAGTTGAAAAATACGGAATTTTCAACACCCTGTATAAATAAAAAAATATATCAACTAAACACTTATTTTTGTATTGAAATTCTTTTAAAAAGAACCCAAATTATTTATTGTGTAATTTTTAAAATTTCATGTAGTGAAAAATCTTGTTGTGATGGATAAAACCAAGTTTACATTCGTTAGTAGAAAATCCCGGACTTTTATAATCAGCTATAAAAACCAAGAGAGTTACACTAATGAACTTTCTTACATTCTCGTTAGGATACCTAATCCTTTTTAGAAAAAATGGTTGGAGTACCCCGGAAAATTCGAACCGCGCAGCAGCAATATCAAGACCTGGTTATTTGCATTCATTCCTCAAAACTCATTATACAAATGGCAACATTTTGTGTTCACAAATGCAAAAGTTAGAAACGCTATTGTTACATGCCGAGCAGCTTTTTGAGGCGGCGAAAACGCGATGGAAAACCTAAAATGGGGCACATTTTAAATACGAATGTATATAGCAAAATGGTTACTATCGTCAGAACATTATGCATTCAAGGTGTGTTACCCCTTTCGAGTCGCGACTACCCCTTTTTGCTTCCAACGGTAGGGGGGGCAGTAGGCGGGCTATATTCTAAGAAAATGTATATTGTCTTTTGTGATAAAGACGATGAGATAGAACGCTACGGAATGTTAATGTAAAATATATACATATAAATAAGCAAGTTCAAGGGTTTCACGGTTTTTTTACTCCTTTGCTAGTTATCCGCTACACTGATTCGGTGTCTCAGATTCGAAATCCTTTAATGCCTACCAAGAAAATGAAGCTCGTCTTAAAGAAATGCTTTTAACAGTAAATGGTTAATAAATAAAAGAAAGAAGTACGCACGATTATTTTTAGCGGGAACGTGCAATAAAAAATTTAATAAAATTGCTGTAGGAGATGGAGACTGAGGTGGCTGACAAAGAAGAAAAAGACCAAGGTCGATGTGTTATTTTTACTATAAATACAGAAGACCCTGAAGAAAACTTAGGAAAGAATTACCAGATAATGCATTGTATTTTGAAGGGGGGTAGACAGACATAAATTTCAATATGTTACTTTTGCCAAAAATTAATTATTTAGAATATTGGTGGGACCTGGCTAACAATTTCTTTTATAGCATTCAGCACTCGTTGTTATCAAGAATAAATCTTATTTTTGTTTTCCATTTAGATTTTGATTATTTTTAAAGTAAAAACTTCTCTAAGCGCATTGAGCCATTTTTGATAGTGGAAAAACTTATGGTTTTGCGTCTTCACGGTGACGTCAGCGTCAATGACGTCATCGTTAGCGACAGATGGGTAGATGGTGACAGCGGCTGTCAGCAATGGTCAAAATAATCTTAATGTATTTAGTACACAATGTTGTAGTGCACAGTGATCTTTCGAAAAAAAAAATAAAATAATAATCGAACTAAAACAAAATTTAAACGATGATCTTTATACACACTAGGGTGCTTCGTTTAAGATGACTCTAAACATATAAAAAACAATTTCCACTCAAAGAAGAGCTCTTAATTTTAATTTTAAGTATTCCTCCTTAAAAGCTTCTTCAGCTAATTTACAATCTATGAACTAGGTAAGATTAGGTTAGATATCATGTGAGTGGGGCGTAGGTCACCCCTTCACTTCGACCTTTAGTGGGTCTATTGTGGCTCACCCCTAAAGGCTACAGTTCACCACACAAACCAACCCTTCTTACGAAGTTGTATTGGGTGAGATTTTCCTGAAATTGGTAGGTTCTAGATTGGTATAATCAAATATATTGAACCTTGTTCATGCCCAAGCCAGGGCATGAACATAGTATATGTTCAGCAGTTTCGTCTTCCACGCAGCAGAACCGACAGTCCGTTTGTTGAGTCAGACCTATCTTTCCAAGGTGGTATCTTAGACGACAGTGTCCTGTAAGCAGTCCCGTTAGAATTCGCAGGTCATTTTTGCTTCATTCTAGAATCTGCCTGTTGTGTTTTTCGAGGGTTTAGGTTAGAACGCCTTCGAGTGAGTTAACCCTGGTATATCGGACCAGTACGTGAGTATTTTCCTCTCCACCCAGTCCGAAATGATTGTTTTGGCGGCACTTGTAGTGACTCCAAAAACCGGTTCTGGTCCAGTGAACGCAGATTCGGCCCACGTTTTTGCAAGAGTGTCGGCTTTTTTAAGAATGACGGAAGACCAGGAAAAATGGAGAAGCATCGGCAAGAAGAATTCATGATATCACGATACATGTGTCAGGTTAGCTGCAGGAGAAGTTTTTAAAGACAATTTCCGCCCATTATCGATTGAACAGCATAAAACGTCGCGATGGTATAGATAATTTAAAAAAAATGATTTTTACGGGTTAATTAAATGAAAATTTTTTAAATTCATGTAGAGAGTATTTTAAATTTAAATTAAGAGCTCTCCTTTGGTGAAATTTTTTTTTATATGTTTAGAGTAATATTTCGTCAATGGAGTGAAAAAAAAATGATCCCTTCAAACGAAGCACCCTTTACACATAATTCATTTAGAGAGTATTTTAAATTTAAATTAAGAGCTCTCCCTTGGTGAAATTTTTTTTTATATGTTTAGAGTAATATTTCGTCAATGGAGTGAAAAAAAAAATGGTCCCTTCAAACGAAGCACCCTTTACACATAATAAACTTCGTAATCAAAGGGTTCGAAAGCAACAATGAAGTCATAGCTACTTTTTCTTTTATCTGTCTGTCAAAAAGTGGCCTCGAGCTCACAGCTCAATTTTATTAAATTATTTATTATTCGATAATTTTAATTTACAAATTATGAACATTACAATTAGTTTGAAAAGTAAAAAAAACCAGCATTAATTTAAAGTTTTAAGTTTTCACTTTTGTCAATTTTTTACTGCCAATTTTTTTATTAATATTTCGTTTTTGAACCTTTTTCAGTAAATATCATTAACAAGTAAACTTTTAAAGCAATGAATGCATTTAGTTTCTTAGAAACGAAAATTATGAATATACAAAAATACTTAGAATCGGACGTAGACATTTTGCTCTATTTACGAAATAAATCATAAAAGTTTACTTCAAATTTTAGTTTAAACTTTTGCTACAATTATGGTTTGAGTTATAAGAATAGGAGAAGTATCAATTAAAAAACACATTGTTATAATGATCTACTTTTATTACGCTGCAGCAGGATGGCAGGTATTATAATGATGGTGTACTTCTGCACTGGTTTTAACCAGTATCGGCGGCGCACAAATGTCTGTCTGATATTTTAATAATAAAATTTAAATAATAATATTTAACTTCCACCCTAATCAGAGGTTAAAACTTTTTTTTTTAATGAAAATAGTCGCAAAAAGGGTAGACCTATCGTGTGGGCCGCGGAAGGCCCGCACTGCGACTATTAGAAGGGGAAGGGATTATTGAAAGAAAATGATTGTGGACCCGCTTTTTGAAAAGCTGCAGGTCATGGTTCTCTGGAAAAACTGATTTTGGAAGCTTGTTCCATTCCGTAGCAGCCCTGTAAAAGAAGGATTCTTGATGGAGATTGGTCCTTGTAGTGTCAATCTTGAGAGTAAAGGGGTGAGACTGATCAGCGTGCCGAGTTCTTCGGCCGAATGTGGCGAATGGTAGTACAAGAGTTTTTATTTCTCTGGAGCATCTGCCATCGAAATATCTGAAGAGCAATGACTGGTCTGCAACTCTTCTTCCATGTTCTAGAGGGTGAAGGGTATCTGTGAGAGTTGAGCTGTTTATCAACCGAATGGCCCTTTTCTGAATGGAATCTAGAAAACGAAGAGAATGCCTTGGTGCTGAACCCCAAATTTGCGAGCAATACTCCAGTAGAGGTCGGATTTGAGCTTGTACGTCGTCAACAGTTGATCAGGAGTAAAAAACTTTCTAGCTTTCCACAAAAAACCCAGCCTCTGGCTTGCTGACTTTGCGATGTTAGCAATATGGTCATGCCAAGACATATTATTGGACACCGTGACTTCCAAAATCGAGATGAAGGGACTTATCGACGAACTGTATTTTTATATTCGCTAACTTTATATTTTTCCTGGTCCTTTATCGTATTTCCAAACGATGACAAATACTTTTAAACTTATAACACTAACAAAATGAGAGATGCTTCTAAATCAGCAACCTTGGGGCCTAAAATAATATCAAATTATATTAATAAAAACCAAAGTAAAAGCCATATAATATTTAAAACTTCAAAAATATACTGGGTAATAGTAAAAAAGTGAGACAAACTTCAGGGGGTGATTCTGCATGAAAACAGGGCCGGATTTAAAAGAGGGCATCTGGGGCTACAGCCCCTGGGCCTTTACAAAAGAGGGGCCCCCACAATAGAGACTTCGAAAAAAAAACTTTTAAATTCCGACTAGTAAACACTTGTAAATAACTTTTACAATAAATTATTTATTGAAAAACTCGACTGAAAAAAATTTGATCATTTTATTTGGGAAATAATTTGGGGCCAGGGGACCTTTACTTTTATGTTGTTTCGAATCCTCCAACCTCTAAATTCGGCCCTGCATAAAGAAATAATGACAGTTTGCTATATAAACGTATGTCCGCAAATGCTTTGTTTTCAGAGATACGGGTTCTGGTTTAATGTTATTGTATTAGATAGTTCCTGATAATGAAATGAAAAATTGGCGTTAAGATGTTTTATCTTTTTGCATAAAAACGGCGCCCTATACGAAAAAAGGCATGAATTTAAACATGATTTTTAATTTGAAATATCTCAGGGGCGTACCATTTTTTTCTTTAAAAAGAGTGGGATCATTACCCTCATGCGCACCAATGATGAACATAAAATTTTTAATTGCATGTTAAAAAATGCGAAATAACTACCTTTTAGAACCCACTACATTTCATTTGTATACCTTAACTGGTTTCAGGACAATAAATAAATCTCGTCACTTTTTAAGAAAAACTTTTACACCCCGTATCTCTGAAACGAAGTATTTGCGGACATACATTAATATAACACTGTCATATTTGTCGCCTTATTTATTAACACCCTGTATACCAATTGACTAAGAAAAAAGGCTTTTTCTAAATATCATATTAAGAATTTTATTTTAAATGTGCTTTTGTTGGTTTTTAAAAATATTAGGCAGTAAATTTCTTAAAAAATGTTTTAAATAAATTTCTCGACAAAATTAACGTAGCAGCATACAAATATTGTCTAATAAAACGTTCATTTCGGTCGTTGGTGCATCGTTTTCGCCCTTGCCATAGCCTTCTAGAATAATTTCCTAGCTTATTCAAGCGGCTTACCATACGACTTATTTTGGAGCGATTTTTACCTAACAAATTGGCAACATAACTTTGACAGTATCTCTCATCCAATAAAACTGGGGTCCGCACTATTTCTTGTTCAGTTAAATTCCTTACTCAATTTTTTTAAATCCTGACCTGATCCCGGCAGTCATTACCGCGAAAACGAAAAAACTATGCAACCTTCTTAACGTTCAAATTTAAGGCTTTGAAATGCTCGACGGTAATTACAGCATTTCACATAAATAACCAAAAAGGTAAATTTTGTTCAGCTGCAAAGCTTCCCAATCTTAGTTTCAGTAATTCCCATTTAATTAGTGATTCGAATGTAATTAATGGGATATTATGCAATATTTGCTCTAATAAAATGACCAGAATAATTGTTTATTAGCTAAAATTCACAGTATTTACACTGACTTTCAAAAAAATCAGTAGGGTAACCCAGGGCAGTATAAGCATTTACCCCCCTGCCTCCCTTTGTAGCAAATACATATACAAGTTAACAATAAAGGTTACTAATAATTTTAAAACCAAAAGGAAAGAATAAGAAAATTAGTCAGAAGAAAAGAACGTAGAGTGTCTTTATTGTGGTGACTGGTACTCACAATCTACTGAAGGTTTGGTATCTTGCTTATGCGCAGGTGAAGACGACAATTAAGATGAATCCTTTTATATTTGTTCCTTTTGTGCTAGATTTTAGCTTATTGTCGTAAAAATGCCCATATTACCCCGGGTATGTCTAGTGGGCCCAGCCATAGGGCAATATGAACAATATTATTATTTTATTTTTAAGACTTATTAAAATAATCATAGACTTTTCTTGGCTATTTCCTTAAAAACTTTAGGTTTATTAAACGTAGGCCTTCTTCTTCTTATACTTCGGGAAGACCTTAAGGTTTGTTAATTGCCAAGGCCCAATTCGGTTGGTTATCCTGTGAGACAGAGTTCCAGCTATCTCTCCATCTCTTAGGTGGTCTTCCTAGCGGTCGTCGACCTACTGGTTCTCCGACTTTAGCGATGTATGCTAGTCTCTCTTGGCCCATTCTGTTTATGTGGTCACGCTAATATCTTCTTCTTTTTCTTCCCTATCTCCCTATGTTCTCCACCTTGCATGCCTCTCTTATGTCGCTGTTTCTCACTCTGTCTCTAAGTGTCTTCACTGCGATGGTTCTTAAAGTTCTCATCTACGCTGTCCTGAGGATGCTCTTGGCTCTTATCAATTTGTAATAATGATATCAATCAAGGCTACTTCAACGACCGTAATGAAAGTATGCAGAGGCGTTGTTTGGCTGTAATTAATATTAGAGGAAAGCATACTTAATATTAACATATGTTTTAATAAAATTACAATAGTACACAAACTCAAATTGGTGTTTTATTTTTTAAAACTGCAAACAAACGGTTACATAAAAAAACATTTAATTTATAAGATGTAAACACTTGGTAATCAATAATTTTAATTTGTTAAAAAACAATCTTCAAATTAATAACCTTCCTTAACTTTTTTGAAGCAGTTTAATTAACTTGCAATGATTTTTATTTTTATCATATCTCGAATTATAGATATCCTTGCTTAGAGGGTCGGTTCTGCCCCGGGCTCACCTACACCCAGTAGAATTAATTAATTTATTTAAAATTTATAAAAAAATGTTTGTTTAATTTAACAATTTTACATTTTCAAAGTAATATATTAAAAAATAACAAAGTTATTCAATATTAAGTGTATTAGAGTCTGGGTATAATAATTTCATTGCAATAATTGGTATTCTAAATCTAAATAAAAAATTATTCAAATGTTTTAATTCGTTTTGAAAGTTGGGCATCAATAATATCAGAATATCAGGATAGCGTTAGCAGCATTAAATCACCACTATAAGATTAATGGGAAAAATTTAATCAGTACAAATAGATTTGATGCATTTTGCTTTTCAAACATTTTCCTTTTTTTTTTTAGAAAATCGTAATGGAATTCTATGTAAAATCGGTTATCGGTGCGGCTGTATCTGAAGCATTAACGGGAATTAAAATTTTAAATGAAGAAATAATAATAAAAAGAAATAAAGTGAAATCTACTTTACGTGATGGCACTTCCAGATAAAGTCTTTTTTTCCAAAAGATGGTACTGCGAATTTGTTATATCCGATAGGACTTAACGCTTCTAAAGACTATTTTAACGGTACATATTATTAATAATTTCACCCGTATTGATTCTTTATTTTCTCCAACTTTACGAAATCGTTTCTTTGTAGTCGTAAGCAGGGGCTTAGTCAGGGGGGATATCGAGATGTATTACCCCCCCCCCCCCGAAATAAATAAAAAAAAAAATTAATACGTTTAAAATTACAATTAAATCTACAATTAAAATAACCCATAGTTATAATTTGGACAATACGCACATCCTTAAATTGACGTGGTGAAGTGTCTGTCTAGTCGAAAGTATAAAGCAAAGGGGCCTATTCTGGGCATGTCAAAAAACCCAGAAAACTTCAAGTCACACTTTAACAAAACATATTTTGTAACGTTTTATTTTATTTAACCCTCTGAAGAGAAGTTGCAGGCGATGGTTAATGTTATGCATGATGCCCTGAAAATCAAAGGGATAAAAATAAATGTAAGCAAAACGAAAGTAATGGTTTTTGAAAGAGAAAAAAGCATGACAAACTGCAAAGTTTCGATTCAGGGAAAAAAAAATGAAACAAGTTAATGAATTTGTGTACTTGGGTTTAAAATTTACGAGAAATTAAAAGTATGACAGTGACATTGAGCGAAGGGTGTTCGCAGGAAAACAAATGAATGGGGCACTGCACAGCTTTATGAACAGCCAGAAAGTGTCAAAAAAGGCACGTCTGGCCGTGCATAGAGGTGTTTTGGTTCCTACACTTATGTATGATAGTGAATGTTGGGTTTGGCAGAAGAAGTATAAAAATAGGATTAATGCTGCGGAGATGAGTAGTCTGAGAAGTAAAGCCGGAGTGACTCGGTTGGATAAAGTAAAGAATAGTGAGACAAGAGAACGCTGTGGTGTAAAAAAAGATGTGGTTACGAAGATAGACAAAGGAATGCTTAGATGGTTTGGACACGTAAAAAGAATGAATGATCGAAGATTGACGAAACAAATTTATAAGGCGAGTGTGAATGGACAAGTCGGTAGAGGTCGACCTCGGAGAACATATCTCGATCAGATCAACATTGTTTTGAAGAAAGGCCAGGTCAAGAGTACCAACAACCGACGAGCATGTATGAGAGCACTGATGAAAGTAGAGGAAGCAAAAGATGTGTGTAAGAACCGTAGCAAGTAGAAGGAAGTGGTCTCTGCCTACCCATACGGGAAAAATTCGTGACTATATGTATGTATGTATGTAACCTTCTTTGTCAAGAATAAATTAATTATTTGTTAAATTACACTTTTGATCAAAAAGTTTACCATCTTTACCACGCAATTCCTTTTTAAATATTACCTTATGGTACTAGTACAGTTTAGGATCTTATTTCTTTCAGGTGATAACAATGTTTTTGATTTTGGTATGATTTGTTTATAAAAACTGAAATAACTTATTTTGTATTGTTATTATTTTTAATATTTTTTAATATGCTTTAGTAATTTTAACTTAGGCTTACATTGCATCCCCGGACCCCCCGGTATTGGTCACCCCCCGAAATAAATTCCTGGCTACGCCACTGGTCGTAAGACTTAAAGTCAAATGCGACCTTTGCACCTGTAAATTACGATCCGACAATACTTTTTTGAAAAATTTGAACTTGTTACAGCAACACATAAATTCTGGTTGGTTTACTGAATCGAGAGCGATACATATTAAAATTTAAGTCAAAATTAAATTTATAATCAGTCCAACGGACAACACCTTTAAAACATTGCAATTAATTATTAAAAAGTGAAAACTTCTTTTGGCGCATCGTACACAGATTTTTTCGTAAGCTGTAAGTGAGGCTGATCGGTCACACTCTGAGGTAAAAGGCTCGATCGGGTGAACTCGGGACTGCCGAGTGTACCCGAGCGAGAAAGATACAGTCACCTGCTCTTCACTGCTGTGTTTACTACATTCAATTTACATGTAATAATTGTTATTATTAATTATTATTAATTATTCATTAGTTTTTAATAGTTATTACTGATACGTAATAATATTTATTTTAACAATTATTTGGTGTACATTTTTGGTTTACATTGTGAGGTTAGTGTGTGTAGTTAGTGGTTTATCGTGCTAATATTATATAGTGAAAAAACATTAAAAACATTTAAAAAAAACATAATTATTGTTATTGTTGTTATAAAGAGTGATTCGATCGTATAGGTAAGTCACTTCATGTTTATATATACATACATGCGTGCATATAAATATATGTAAATATAATATAATTAAAAGTTAACCTCACTTTTATTATATGTTAGCTTTTACTTTCTCATATTAAAAAGTAAATATAATTATTATAAAGAGGAAAACTTCCAGCACATTTACTTTAAATTAAATTTACTACAACTGCATGCAGACAAATGTGAGCTATTAACTATTTCTCAAATTAAAATTCTGTAAATCCTTTATAAAGTTCATCAAGCATAACAAAATAAAGATTTAGAAATTATTACTGACTCAAAAATGTTATACATACAAATATTCACGCCTTTTTCCCGTAAAAGTAGACGGAGACCACTTGCTACGGTTTTTACACACGTATTTCTCCTAGTTTCATCAGCTCTTCAAAACAATTTGCGATCTAATCGAGATACGTTGGCCTTGCCCATTTACACTCTCCTTATAATTATGTTTCGCCAATCTTCTTTCATCCAACCTCTCTACGTGTCCAAACTATCCAAGCAGTTCTTTATCTGTTTTTTTACCACATCACAGCGTTCCATTATCTCACAATACCTTACTAACCTAACCTTACTTTATCAGAGTCACTTCGGCTATACTTCTCAGACTACTTATCTCCAAAATCTTAGTTGCATGCTTCTTTTGCCAAACCCAACATTTACTACCAAACATAAGTGTAGGGACCTGCCGAGGGACCTGCACTTTTTTTTACTCGTTCTGCTGCTCATAAAGTTATGCATTGCACTACTATGGAACTAGCTTCCAAAATCAGTTTTTCCAGAGAACTATGACCTGCAACTTTTCAAAAAGCGGGTCCACAATCATTTCCTTTCTATAACCCCTTCCCCTTCTGACTTATTTACTCGAAATTTGATATGCTTTTTTCTTTAAAAAAAAATCATTACTTTTGTCTTGCTTGCATTTACTTTTATCCCTTTGATTTTTAGTGCATCATCCATAATATTAACCATCGCCTGTAACTCCTTCTAAGATGATGCTATTATGATCTGATCATCGGCGTAAAGGAGGCTTTTAACGATTAAATCATGCATTCTCAATCCATACAAACTTTCTTTCAAATCCGTCAAATTCCTGTCTAACACTTTTTTCGATGTTAAACCAGTCCGTGTAAGCTGCATTTATCCTGGTACAAGCAGTGGAATCCTCGTAAAGTTATTTGAGCGCTCGTATCAAACCTCACATTTTAAAAATAACTTCCAGAGCACAAAAAATGTTAGGTTTCACAATCAGATTTATGCATAAAAATCAATTATTGTTCAATTATTAGGTTCATATAGAAATACAACTAAAACTGTTACACATCATTTTAAAAACGATTTAAGTCATAAATCATTGACATTTAAATAAAAAATCTTAATTTAAAATATTAATGGTCTGGGTGCGCCCCGAAAGGTCCACACGACTAAATTTCCTGTGAAAAGAATAAAAAAATACCGTATTTTTTGTTGTTATAATTATTTTTATTTTAAAAAAACCAAATTTCAAATTATAATTGTCATTAACAATATTCTGTTTATGTCAACCGTATTCTTACATAATTTTTTTGGGAGGTTAATCATAAATTTTTTTGTTTTGACGATTATAAATAATTTGAAAATGATTTAAATGAACTCTTTTAAAGATATTTTTGATTGTTGGTATAAGGCACCCCAAAAATTTATTTCTTTATTGGCGTGGTGTATTTGTTCCAGATTTAGATACTGTAAAACTTGCGGTTTTTAGTGTGTCGTTATGCGAGTTATAGGGTGGCAAAAATTTCTAGTTATTAAACTTTTCGTAATGTTGGCAGTAAAACTAAGTAGTTAAGATTTAGCATTTCGGCAACGATTTATATTTTCAATAATGATTTTTGTTAAAGATTTAATTCACTTAGGTACTATGAGTCATTTTTAAAACATTTTAAAATCTTGAGTCATAAATAAATCATGAAATAAAATAAGATTTAAAATCAAATGATTTTAATCAAAAAAATAATTTAAATGATAATTCGTGACAGCTTGAAATAAAAAACTACAATTTCAAACCCTTCATATAATATGGATATTCAACTGCCTAAGAGTTTTTAAAATATTCTGCTCACAAACTTGGATATAATATTGGATTAAACTTATAGTTCATATTCTTATCTTAAAAACCCAAGCTTGCAAAAAAATAATATCTGATGCTAAAATAATCCACAAAATCGTTAATGGAGTCCTCCAAATGTAAAATTGTAAAATTTAAAAATTATTCGCATTAAAAAAAACAAACAATAACAAAAGTTCGTTTTTAATACATTCTTGAAATAGAAAATATCGAGCGTTACAGCACTGCGTTTCTAGGACAATACAATAGCATTACATACGTACGTATTATGCTAGCAACATAATTGGGACTGTGAGATAATGGGAAAGACCTAACCTCTTCTGTTATGCTGTTCTTGTGCTCGTCCCAGATTCACCAGGAGATATTACTCGACTGTTGTGTCATTAGTTTCGCAGACTTCGGTGTGGGTGACCGAATATAGTATACGCAAAGGGTATATTTTAGTAGAGGGCATTAAGTGAAATGAAATTTCTTAAGGTATTGAAATTCTACGACCTGATTACGACATTGGAGGGATCATGTTGTTTCAAGTTTATAAGCCGCTTTGTAATTGCAAATCCTATGCTTGGATGTCAACACACAGAACTATCAAGCTTTCTCCTGATATCCCCACGATGTTTCGTCCAGTCCGTGTTCAACCTAATTCAATACGTGAGGTGTTATTTCATTCATCCTGTATATTCTTGCACTGCTGTTTATTCAAATCATATCGCTTTACATACATTTTCGCTGAATAATCTATATAAAGACGTATTTGTATTTCTTTCGGAAGTGTCAAATTATTGATCAATTTATAAATTAAAAGTTTAAACTAATTTAATTATTTACGAACAGCGATTTTCAATCTTAAACAACATATAAAAGATTATAGCTGCCATCGCATAGGTAAATGTTAATAAAAAGCACTACAGAAAAAAACTTTTTTATTAAATTTTTTTTTCGCGTGTTATTTAATCTCAAGCAGGCAAATATAAAAAACTTTCCGAAATTTTCGCCGCAATAAAATTTTCCACTCAAACAGTAATACAAAAGTTTTCTTTTTGTGTTAATATTCACTTAAACGCAACCAAAGCCGTTGATATAGCGTAATAGGCTTTCTTTAAACATTTAAAATTATTATCGCCAAACCAAACGCGAAAACTTCGCAAGTGTAATGTAAACATTAAAAAAGTTTCTTGAACCTACAACGCTCAAATTCGTTTTTTACTTTCAAAACATCCAATTACGAACTGGTTATCTTCTTGATAATAAAATTAAAAAAAAATCATTTAAATTTTTAACTCCTTAGATACCCATAAAAATACGAGCAACACGCATGTCAGAACAATTATTGAATAGTGTCAATGTGATTATTAGCAAATTAAAAATTGTTGGAACAATTTGAAAATAAAGTTAATTACTATTAGCTAAGAGAACAATTTGCAAATAAAGGTAATCTCATTTTCAGCTGATAGAACAGTTTTTAAACCAATTTATAAATAAAGGCAATGTCATTATCAGCTGATAAAACAGTTGTCAGTACTATTTGTAAATGGAGGCAATGTCATTATCAGCTGATAGAACAATTTATAAATAAAGGTAATGTCATTATCAGTTGATAAAATAGTTGTCAGAACTATAATTTGCAAATGGAGGCAATTTATAAATAAAGGTTGTCATAATTAGCTAATAGAACAATTGTCAGAACAATAATTTGTAAACTCTCTTGGAAATACATAATTAAAAATAAATGGGATCAAAGTTTGCAAACAATATTTTTGTTGTATTAAATATTCTGATTTTCCATTGGATTAATTAATGCAGATGATCCATATGGTGGTGTAACAAAGCAGAAAGAATTCTTTTGTCAATATTTATTTTAAAATGTTTTATCCGTAATTACCCATTTCCCAAGTCCCTTATTGACGAAAATGGACTTTTTATCTAATAGAAATACCGTAAAAGTATTGTTAGTTAAGGAAAAAAGTTTTTATCCGCAGACTGTTAGCTTGATATGGACTTTTGTTAGGATTTTTTTTTTACTCGGTGAAGAAGTTCCAGAAATTCTATACGGGCATTTTATCGAATTACGTACGGTCGAAATGAACACATAAAAGGAATGAGCTAACAAAAAAAACGACAAATAAATAGAATTGTAATCATTATATTTTTCGGTGGAATAATAACCAACTAGAGAATATACCAATTTAAATATATCGAGATGGACGCATATTAAAAATACTGGAACGTGTACGTGTGCCAAACGAAAACGAAACAGAGCCATTTGCAGAAACCTCGTCAACATTTTAGAAACACGCTCAGACCCGTCGATATTTGATTAAAGGGGGACATTTTTTTCCGGTAGTTTCGACTCCACTACTTTCAACCCCAAGCGAGGGTAAGAATTACCCCAAAATTTTTAAATGGCATTGGGCGTTGAATAAGATGTCTTTCAAAAGCTTTTACAATAGTCTCTAAATTTTACATTTCCTCCCAAAACTTTGAAAAAAATTACCTGTTAAAATTTAAATTATTTAAGTTGTTTACTTACTACTTAATTGATTGAAAGTTTAAACTAATGACCGCCCGCTTCCATTCAAAACGTTCACGCACATTCCGAAGAATTTTCGGAGTAATTCGTCGGCACTCGTCAACGATTCTTTAACGCAAATCTTCCAACGATGCTGGTTGGGTTTTATAGATTTTACTTTCAGATGTACACACAATAAAAAATCGATAAATCTGGCGATTGTGGAGGCCATTCAATGCTGCCTCTTCTCCCAATCCAATGCCGTGGAAAACGTTGGTCTAAATACTGACGAACAATCGCCGCATAATGCGGAGGAGCACCGTCCTGTTGAATATAAAAATGATCTTCGTCATACTGTGGATTATCTTCAAAGATAAGTTTTACATTAAAAATCTAATTTCTCAATAAGTATTGGGTGTATTTTTAAAATGTAAAGATTATTGAATAGAGAATTATAAGAGCTTTTGAAAGACATCTTATTTGACCTCCAATGCCATTTAAAAATTTTGGAGTAATTCCTCCCTTGGAGTTGAAATTAGTGGAGTCAAAAATACAGGAAAAGAGTGTCCCCCTTTAATAAAATGTTGACAAGGTTCCTTCAAATGGCTCTGTTTCGTTTTCGGTTGGCCACGATGTATAAAATTCTTTATTTAATTAACTTCCACAAAAAAGAAAATAAAAATCGCGATTAAAAAACTTTAACAGTCAGTGTTCTTAAAAACTTCCTATTTCGTGAGCAATTTATTTATTTTTATTTATTAAAAATCGAACGACCTGGTGACTTTTCTAAAATTAAAATTTAATAGCTTAATCGGTCAAATTAATATTGATTTTACGAGGTAGCAGTGATAAATGAGATCGTTCGGTTTAACTTTAAAATCGAACGAATCACGCCCTTTTCTAACGGCTGGGGAGTACCTAATAGTGAAATGTTGTTTTGTAAAACAATAATTTATTTTGTTTTTGATTTCTGTTGACAAACTCATTCTGCAATAATTAGCAAGTAATACAATTGTATAAAACAGACAAAGTTAAGTGAACATTCGATAAAAGCAAATATTTAGTTAGTCAAGTTTTCCCCAAAGATAGACATACGTCGTGAGAACAAGACCAATAATATTTTAACGTGAAACATTTCAAAAAGTGGTAGACTCTCAGTGTTTTATTTACTCCTCCTTCGTAGACCCAAATAGCACAAGGCGTCTTAGAGACGTCTGTTTTCCACCCCTTCTTAGTCTGAACGTCTTAGTCCATGAATGAGACGTCTTTCAGATGTCTTTCTTCAGATAATATCATAATCATATATTTGAAGCAAACATTATAAGTTCATTTTGGAACGCATTCAAAATTTATAAACTCTAAACACACTTTAAAGTGCGCGTGCGTTGTTTGTTGCTGTGTGACAAATAAGTAAAAGGACATAATATAGGAGGTAATCTTAAAAGAAATTGGTTGCTTCCAATTCATTATTATTTAAATGAATAACTAATTTATTTATATATATATATATATATATATTGGTGTTTCTCGAACAATTTTTGCTGATACACTATATACAGATTTTAAAAAAATTATATTATAAAGTCATAACTTCACTTTTAGATAAATTATGTATGTTTTCACCCTTATTTTGTCCTTTTAAAGGCAGTTCTTTAGTAAACGAACGAGCGGATAAACGTAAAAGTAAATTGTATTTGGCTGTTAATTTGTTTGCATATATGAACAAGTGAGCTTGGCTCGAAAACGATGAGGTGAACGGAGTACGGGAGATTCAAATTGTTTTGATTAGATGGCAAGTATTATAATTCTAATAAACGTATGGCGAGTATTGTTATTTAAATAAACTTTCTCTGTAAAATTAATTTCTAAAATAAAAATATATCAAAGTGGTAACCACCTAAAACGGAGACAATAAATACATATAGTCACGCATTTTTCCATAGGCGTAGACAAAGACAACTTCTTTTTACTCGCTACGGTCCTTACACACGATTTTTGGTTTTTCTACTTTTATCAGCAATTTCATACATGCTCGTTGTTTGCTGGTACTCTTGACCTTTCTTTTCCTTAAAACAATTTCGAGATACGTTCACCTAGATCCACCTCTATCGACTTGTCCATCCACACTAGCCGAATAAATTTGTTTCGTTTATCTTTTTTAATCCGTTCTTTCTACGTGTCCATACCATTTAAGCATTCCCTTATCTATATTTGTTACCAAATCTTCTTTAACAAAACTGCGTTCCCTTATCTCACTATTCCTCACCTTATCCATCACAGTCGCTCTGGTTATACTTCTCAGACTACTTATCTTCGCAACATTGATCTTACTTTTATGCTTCTTCTGCCAAACACAACATTCACTACTATACATAAGTGTAGAAACCGGAACTCTCCTGGGCGCAATCAGTCGTACCCTTTTTGACACTTTCTGGCTGTTTATAAAAATATGCAGAACTGCATTGATTTGTTTCCTTGCTAACACCCTTCGCTTATTATCAAATTCATACTTTCAGTCTCTCGTAAAATTTAAAGTATACAAACTTCTTCGCTTGTTCCACTATTTTTTCTTTAATCATCACCCCGCAGTTTGTCATGATTTCTTCTGTTTCAAAAACAATTACTTTTTTACTTGCATAGCTATAAAAATAAAATTAAAATTTAAAATCTGTAAAACTCATCTAGGACGATCAAAAGTAATGATAAATATTTTTTTAATTTATCTCTTCGGAGTGCAAACGTGAGTTTGCAAGACTACCCTATGCTGATGAGGAGCAACACCCCGAAACCGGTCCGTAGGTGGTCACTTCGAATGGATAAGTTTAATAATTCTTTCTTTTACTTACGATTAATTATCAGATGTAATTCAATGCTCGTCGTGGGCATATAGCCAGTAGTGTAGTTGTTTTCTAATGTATAATCGACCCACATATACCTATAGTACCAATAGGTTAACATGCAGCAAAATTAACTGGTACTTTAAAAATCAGTTTTATACATTGTTATTTTTTCACTAAGTTAACATGTTTATGAACAACCAAGAGATAAACCGGGATCGAGTAGAAAACTATTCTGGATGGGTACAAAAGTCAGCTGGCGATTGTCATTTACCAGAGAGTAGAGTAGCCCGTGCCTTTGAAAAGGGCTAAGACGTATAATCATATTTGACGAAACACGAACGTAATCAAATTTCACAGAAAGACACACGCATAGTAGCGAAAACTTCCTTTACTAATGGAGCAAGCTAATAACCTACAAACAAGTTGATGAAGTAAATTAATGAGTTAAAAGTGAAACTTTGTGGAACGTCAATAGTGCGAAATTGATTATTTTAAAGGGTTGCGTGATACTTAATCATGGGAGCAGTTCTAGTTTTTGACATTTAACTTTACACAAACCACTAATATTCACCAACAGACTTTATTATTTTTTTATGTTTTCCTAAATAAAGAATTGGTATTTTTACAAAATTAGGCAACCCTTAAAGCAGTGGTGCATAAACAGCGTATTGTATTGTCACTTTTTTAAAAAATAGGCAACTCTAATAACAAAACTGCAATGTAGACTCTTTGTTTTATAGACGCACTGACAACTAAAATGTCACTTATGACGGGTCATATTTTTTCTTTAAAAAATCAGCTTTCGAATAAGACTCGTCGCGTTAAGGTTTAAGTGTAGCAATAAAGAAAATTGTGCGTTTGGGGGACCCCCGTAAGGAACTTTGCTCCTTACGTTTTTTCTTTAACTTCATTCGAAATAAAATCTGTATATTTAATTATTATTTTATATTATTTTTTATTAATTATTATTATTATTAATTTAGGGGCGAATAAAATTACTCATCGGTCTATTTTTACCAGATTGTAATATAATAAAATGTTTAAAATTCTTTACGCCGATGATCAAGTCATATTAGCGTTATCTGAAGAGGAGTTGCAGGCGATGGTTAATGTTATGCATGATTCCCTGAAAATCAAAGGGATGAAAATAAATGTGAGCAGCACAAAAGTAATAGTTTAAAAAAAAAAGAAAGCATAACAAACTGTGGGGTTTCGATTGAGGGAGAAAGCGTGGAACAAGTTAATGAATTTGTGTACTTGGGTTCAAAATTTACTAGAGATGGAAAGTATGACAGTGACATTGAGCGAAGGGTGTTGGCAGGAAAACAAATGAATGGGGCACTGCATAGCTTTATGAATAGCCAGAAAATTTCAAAAAAGGCACGTCTGGCGGTGCATAGAGGTGTGTTGGTTCCTACACTGGATAAAGTAAAGAATAGTGAGATAAGAGAACGCTGTGGTGTAAAAGAAGATGTGGTCACAAAGATAGATATAGGAATGCTTAGGTGGTTTGGACACGTAGAAAGGATGGATGAAGGAAGATTGACGAAATAATTTATAAGGCGAGTGTAAATGGACAAGTCGATAGAGGTCGACCTCGGAGAACATATCTCGATCAGATCAACATTGTTGTGAAGAGAGACCAGGTCAAGAGTACCAACAACCGAAGAGCATGTATGAGAGCACTGATGAAAGTAGAGGAAGCAAAAGATGTGTGTACGAACCGTAGCAAGTGGAAGGAAGTGGTCTCTGCCTACCCCTACGGGAAATAGGCGTGACTTTATGTATGTATGTATAAAATGTTCAATAAAATGAATATTTGACAAAAAAAATATTAATTTTTCAAGACAAATAATCTTAAAAAACGAATAACATCAAAAAGTTTCATTCAATATTGCAATTTGTGGGATAATTAAAACTTTAAACATTGTGAAACATTGTGATCTTTAATAGTAAAAGTTATTACGAAAGTAACAAACTTTGATAAGAGTAGTCAGCGAAAGAACAAAGAAATATTAACAAGACAATAAGGAAAGCATAAATACTACCGTTTTAATACATGCGACAACAAAGAAAATGACAAAAATGGAAATTCGACTCATTTGACGGCAGATAGAAACGACGGGGGTATTAAATAAAGCTTTTATTAATTATTCATTAAGGGCATAAGCAATTTATTTAATAAGGGCTTATTTCCAACATGACAAAGTTTTAAACGTTTAATTGAGTTCCCTGTAATCTAACCAAATTTTTTTTCACCTAACTTCAAGAGTAATACATTCATTTCAAAGCTTTTCCATTTTCATGCTTTTCTTATATCGCGAGTTAATTTAAGGCTTTCTAAAACATCGGAGCATCTCTCTGGGGATTACGAATAGTTAAGAGTCACTAAGAGCCAGATCTGGAAAGGATTGTAGGTGCAACAGCAATTTGAATCAGAAACATTAGCCTTTCTTGCCGGTAAAGAGTGTCCCCCTTTAATCAAAAATCGTCGTTTTACTTACACCCTCTAGGAAGTCATAAAATATGACTTATTTTAAAAAAATACAAAGAAAAATATAAAATTCAACAACTAGGGGTTGTTACGGGAAAATCCCAAACTGCAAAGTATGCAAGAATACTTAGCTACACATTTTTTAATCAATAAATGGTAATACGAGCTAACTGCTACAAAGAAATAAACTCTCTAAAAGTTTACAGCTTCAGCAAAATGTTGAGGTAATAATATTAATACGGTTTCTCATAAAAACAATGAAATAACGTTTCAAGTATGTTACACATTGTGTCTTTCATTAAACACACAAAGTGTCTCAATTTTTTTTTTAATTCGATATGAACTTTGCCAACTGCAAGTTGAGTAACACTGTTGATTTAAATTCTTATAAGGGATATGGTAAATTAATAGTTCATGTCCTGAGAGCAGTTAATTATTAATTGACTTGTCTCTTTTCCTAGTGGGTACAGACAACCTATCATAGGTAAATAAAAATATGGCTCTGAAGTGAGGATCCTCTTGATATCACTCCACTCCATTTCGAATTTAATCGTCTCAGTACGAGATAGTTTAAGATTATTAGCGTTTATTGAAGTACATGTTCGGTAGAACAAGAAATTGAAATTAATTTTTATTTTCTAATGTATAGTCACGCCTTTTTCCCTCATGGGGATCAAGACGTGATGATGCCAAAACTATTAACTTAAGGGTGACACTTTTTAGCGCTAATATCATAAACGTCAATCACCTCCTTTGTACTGATGATACCCCTAAAATGTTTTCAAATGGCGTTGGGTATCAAGTCATACCCCATTTAAAGGTCTGGTAAATCTCTAATCATATTGTTTAACCTTTAATACTAGCCTTTTTTTTTAAATATTCTTTCTGTCATAACATAATACTGGGGCATACGCAAAGTTTTAAGAGAGCCAATTTTAAACAACGATTAAATATCAATGAAAGGCTGGTATTAATAGCAAAACAATATGATTGAACAGACCTTTTAAATAAGGGGTATCTCTATTAGAGAGGGAGTTAATCTGACGTTTATAACATTAGCGCCAAAAAGTGTCACCCTCATGTTAAAAGACGACGTGTTTCGGCATTCTTTTTTAATTTGTTGCATTTTTGAAATATTAAGTGTGGGTCCTTTTCAAATGATATAATAAAATTTGTGTCTGTCTGTGATTTCGGGATAAATTTGTTTAAGCTCATACTTATGATTATTCTCACGTTACCAAAACATAAGCACTCATTTTTTAATTTTTTGTCTGTCTGTCTGTTTGTTTGTACAGGTACATCTTTAAATTTATTGGACAAATTTTAATACGGTTTTCACGGATACATAAAGCTTGGCAGTGAGCAAAATATAGGCTTTATTTTATTAAAATCGGATATTAAAAAATAAAATATTCTTATTTAAAAACCCTTTCAGCCCGAGAGAAAAAAAATCATAAACAAATCGCTTACATTTTATTTAGCGTTATAGTTTAATTACCAAAAAAACAAAGGGTAGAATATATAACGAATATGGTGGTCTATGAAAAAATTCATCAATTTTAAATCGAATGACAAGAAAAATAGTAATCCCCGCCTAGATAAAACTAAATTCCATGCTAAACAGGTCGCGAGCAACAGTTAGTTATAAATATAATTTTAATACATCGAAAATTGTTTTTTAACTTGAATAAAAGATTGTAAAACATTAAAATTGTAGAATTTAAAAAAAAAGTACATTAAAAAAATATTTCCGATGACAAATCCTTTATGGACGAAGTGTATTCTCTGCTTGTGACACTTTCATTTGTTAAATATAATTTCTCCAGATGACAATTAATGTCAAATGCACTAAGAGAGAGCTGATATTGTGTCGATAATGATCTCTTTGAACAATGACCAATAATTCTAAACTAGGGCTTCTAAATGTATGGACATTTTTGCTGGGGGAATTACTAATATAGATCCAATTATCTGCTGTGTTTGACGTTACATTTTAAATGAATTAGTCATTTATTGATACATTTACTAATAATTTTATAAACTACAATAAGGGTTTTGTTATAAAAACAGGCACCTTTTAAAACTCCTTACGTCGCTATTTAATGCCATGACCGGACTGAAGTTTTTTCCCCGCACAAATTACAATGCTGTTAAAGCCAGAGAAACAACCTGTAGAAACAAAATCGTATAGGCTCATAAGTCTGTTACCTATTACATCCAAAATATACGAATCTCTACTGCTACAACTAATCTTGCCTATACTTAAAGAGAAGGGGCTTATTCCTGATCACCAGTTTGGATTTCTTAGTAAGCATGCCACTATCGACCAAGTGCAGAGACTAACAAAACATATCATGGAATCACTAGAGGGTAAATCTTACTGCGCCAGTGCAATCTTGGACATATCTCAAGCGTTTGACCGCGTGTGGCATGAAGGATTGTTATTCAAATTAAAAAATGGGATACCTGATCACCTTTACGGAATATTAAAATCATTTCTTTAGCAGCGGTATTTCATAGTACAACAAGTGAAAGCACTGTCTGATCTCTGCCCTATAAAATCAGGAGTTCCGCAGGGCAGCGTACTGGGTCCATACTCTGCTTACTCTTTACTGCGGATCTGCCGACATTTGAATCCTTAATTACTGGAACCTTTGCTGACGATACCGCTATACTAGCTACACATAGCGACCCAAAATACACACTTAACAACATTGCAGTCCCACAGGCAGATCATGTGAGATACCTAGCTAAAACATATTTTCACTAAGAGAAAGTTTCAATTATCTCTCGAAAACAAAGTACTTCTGTACAAGGCAATTCTGAAGCCCTTCTGGAAGTATGGAATCCAACTGTGGGGTACTGTATCCCATTCAAACATTGAAATCACGCAAAGGTTTCAAAATAGAGCAATGGTTCGTACCCAACGAATTATTACACCGTGATCTACGAATGCCAACTGTGAAACAGGAAATTGTACGCCATACCAGAACCTATAAAGAGCGCATCGAACGACACCCAAATACTCTGGCCCGGCCACATATGGAAAACCACAACAAAGCGCGATAGCTGAATATCCCACAAAGGAGACAGATTGTAGTAAATAAAGAAAACAAAATAAAAATTTTTTTAAACCAACTTTAAAATGTGTGACATTGCCAGCTTAAAACTCAATATTTTATGCTTATTTGTTTAAATTTCAGTTTGAGATTTTTTTTGCTAAAAATAGTCGCAAAAAGGGTAGACTTAGGAGGGGTAGGGTTTATTGAAAGGAGATAATTGTGGACCCGCTTTTTGAAAAGTTGTAGGTCATAGTTCTCTGGAAAAACAGATTTTGGAAGCTTGTTTCATTCCATAGTAGCAATTTTAAAGAAGGATTCTTGATGGAGATTGGTCCTTGTAGTGTAAATCTTGGGAACAAATGGGTGAGACTGATCAGCGTGCCGAGTTTTTCGGCCGAATGTGGCCAGTGGTGGTATAAGAGTTTTTATTTCTGGTCTGCAACTCTTCTTTTATGTTCTAGTGGGTAAAGGGTACCTGTGAGAGTTGAGCTGTTTATTAACCGAATGGCCCTGTTCTGAATGGAATCTAGAAGAAGAAGAGAATGCCTTAGTGCGAGCAATACTCCAGTAGAAGTCGGATTTGATGAGGGGTAAAAAACTTTCTAGCTTTCCACAATAAACCTAGGGTTTAGTTAATTAAAATAGTTTACTATGTGGGTGCGACCATTTAATATAGTCTTACAAAAAGGCGATCATGACGCCCGATAAGTTTTTTACCAATTTATATATTTAAACATAAAAGCTGCTATCTCGAGACGACAAACAACCCACTTCAATTATCCAATTAGCTGTGAAAAATTCACAATTCACTCCACCCTTGTTTATATGAACCACTTTAGTTAAATTGCAGGATTCCCATTTCCTTTTCTTGCCACAAGAAGTTTAATATTTGTAGTATGTCTGCAACTTCCCGACGAGAGAGTTGGGAAGTTATGGTGACTTACTTATAAGGTACAAAAACAATAAACAATGAAATAATTACACCTGCGAAGCGCCGAAATATACAAAATGCTCCAAAACCATTTTTAATTACAAGGTAATTTCTGAAGGATTTGAGAGGAATCTAATTGTACATTTTTTTCGGTAATAAATCAGGGGATATCTTTAAAATTAAGAATTTTACTGTAAAAATTGCTGCCTTAAATAACTTTAATAATTTTTAAAGTCAAACTTCTTTACGCACGCTTGACTTGGGAAGTAATCTGGTGAATGCGTGACAAAAGCGTTAGGAAAAGTGTGATCGGGCGAACGGAAGTTGAAAGGGAGATAGAAAGAGAGAGAGTTACGTTCCCTATATTGTTTCCAAGCCTCCGTGGCAATTGGCTAGCGCTTTCGGCTGTTAACCGAAAGGTTGGTAGCTCGAGCTCACCCGGGGCGAATCTTTTTGTAATTTTTGTAGTTACTGATATATCCGATAATAAAAATAATGTACAAAAATAAAAAATCTATTCAAAAATATTAATTTATTAACGAAAACTAGAAAAAAATCGATAAATTTTTTATTCCTTAATTACATTGAAATTATTGTTGGAAATAGTGAAAGAAAATACTTTGAAAGTAAGAGCTCTTAATATCAATATTAAGATTTGCTGGATCGTAAATTTTAATTTCCCATTTAAATAACATAGGAACAACGTTCTCTTGGATTTTGAAATTTTGTAACTAACGGTAGAGATAATATTTTAAAATGATCAAAATAGATCTCTATAGAAAATGTAACGCTATACAAAAAAGGTATTTAACAGTTTTTTGATATATTTATTTTTTCAAAAGTTATTTACCGTTAAAGTTGTATGGTAAAATGATACTTTTAAAAAAAAAATTTAGTTTTTTGCAGTTAACTTACGATGAAAGAAATATCAAAAACTTTTGTAATAGATAATTTATAGAAAATTAAATTCTCTACAAAATATCTTCTATAAAATTTTCTTATAAAGTTGATGGTTGCTTCGGAAAATAAAAAAAATGTACAAATTTTAAATCAATCCAAATAACTTTTAAAATTATAAATATATCAAAAAATTGTAAAAGACCTTTTTTGTTGAGCGTTAAATTATCTATTTTTTTGAAACAGTCTTATAAAAACCCATAATAAATTCAAATATTTTTAGAAAATTAATATATGTATATACATGTATATATTATACATATAGATGAAGCTAAAGAAGTTTTACTTTAGTCGAGTGGTCTAAAGCACACTCGTATTTTAATTTTTTTTAATTAAAAACAGTGTAATCGTTTTGACAAAAAATAATCTGTTCAGATAATATTTTTGTGATGACTTATATACTGAAGTACCATCTTTAAATTTCCGACTATTCTAGTACGTATAGACTATTTGAAACATTGTATTATTCCTATTAACAGTTTAACGTCGGTACACAATTACGTTTAAAAGGCTTTTCAACCCGGCATAAAAGTAACTACTCCAACTCTAGTCATTCGTACGACTTTGTTGTGGAGAATGCAGATCCTTAATATTGTGTGTTGACAGCTGAAGCGGAATTTTCAATCCTTGCAAGATTGCATAGGTGAGTGTGAATATTCCGTGTGCCCGATTTTCATGTAAACACTGCTTGTTATTTGGTATTTTCTAGGAAACGACTACAACATGCTCGCATCCCTGATAATCTGCTACATTGAATCGGAAAAAATAATGATAGAAATCATCGAGTAAAAAATAATAAAAATAATGCAAACAAACTGAGTTTCGTGCAATTAATGAAAACATTTTGACAAGGGTTTTAGTAGGCAGGACTGCAACAGTCGACATGATACAAGGACACGCCCTGTGACACACGGTAAGTCTCTGCCTACCCCTACTTCTTTTCACTTGCTACGGTTTTTACAAAAAAAAATTTTTCATCTTGAATACTGTCACGTGCCTATTTTTTCCCTTCTACAGTTCCATTATTAATTGGGTCTCTGATAGTCTGGTGCTCGTAAATAGTTTTGCATACCGTATTTTGTTGTAACTTAAGTATATCATTCGTTGTAAATAGTGTTGCATACCTAGTAGTGATAGGATTTAATTATTAATGGCTGTGACATTTTTGTTAATCGGTGTTAGATTTTGCCTTGATTTTTGGCCTCGATTGTCGTGTGTTGTCAGCTATATTATTGTTTGGTTTGCTTTTCTGTGTGGATGGGCTGGCTATCAACACGGACGAGCGCGATTATGAGTTTGGAACATAGATTTGCGAAGGTTGTTGGCTGACGCGTGTCCCGTGTCATTTCTGATATCCGGCCTGGGAGTGAGTAGTTGGAGACAGTCGCTTGGTCTCAGTGGTCGAAGTCGGGTGAGAGTTTTTGGAACGATTTGATATTAACACGTGAGCAGAACCTCTACGGTTTTTCTTTCATATCTGGCTGTATTTGGGCCATCTTAATTGGATTTTGAAGAAAAACCATTTAATTTTTAACTTGACCATTCTATCTTACCTTTTTTGTTGATATTTTGGTGTCGAGTTAAAATAACCGCGTGCGGGATCTGATGGAGGGAAGCCATTGTTAAGTAGCAGGTGCTGTTCCATAATTCAAACCGGCCACAGGAGTAGGCCACAGGATTCGTGAATTCGTGTACCCAAAGGTTACGAGTGATTTATTTTAGTATATTTAAACGACGTGACCTATTTTTGATACCACGATTAAGTTTTGTTTTAATTTATTAATATGGTACACTGTTGAAAACTATTTATTGAATTGGATAATATGCCAAGGCTGAACTTTGATTAAAATAATATTCTCAATAGTTCTTTGTGTCCAAGTAAGAACGTTTATTCATACTTATTTGTAAATATCCTACAATATTGCTATTTTGAAGGACAGCCATCGTAAAAAGAAATATTTTTAAATAAGCTCGATTGTTTTAACAGTGTAAATCTTTATGTAAATGGAAAAGGAAAAAAAAAGTGATTGAATTGGCAGCCGTACATGAACGTTGATAAAGTATTGTTAAAAAGTTGACTTGTATACGTTTTTTTTTTTTTGGTTACCTGATAAGGTTTGTCATTCTTACCTTTGTTTTAATTATTTTATGGAATCGTAAAATTTGGATTTTTGATTTATTGTTGTCTCATAAAGTTGTAAATTTTGAAGTTTCGATTTATTGTTGGCTGTTAATTTTGATTATATGTGTTATAATTTTTTTATTGAGCTGTGTATTTTAATTTATTGTGTGAGTAAAGTATCCAATATATTTTTGCTATAATTTTATTTATTTGGTTCACCATAATCTTAGTTCTTTATTGTGTGGCTCTGCTAGTGCCTATAAAACCTAGGGGTTTCCGGCTTGAACCGTCTAAGTCGGTGGCGCGGCTCACTTTTATATTTTTTTCTTTTACCCTCTACGGCTGAGCTCGGGCATAATTTGCCAGTAGAGAGACCGCTGGCAGAGTACTCTTTAGAGAACAAAAAAAACGTGGCAATACATATGTCGGTACAAAATTTTTTTACTGAATATATCCAACGGCGTTACCTTTTTTTAAAACACCATGTATATACTGCAGCTTGGTACCTAAAATAGTTAATCCAACACCTTTTTAAAGCAATAAAACGCACGCCTTTATACAGGGTCCAATATCTGAATTGTAGATTCTAAACCTCAAAATATGATAATTCTTGTCAACATGCCGTTTACGAATATTGCTAGTTTCTGAGATACCGGGTGTTTAAAGTTTAATTATGGATTTTGATTTTCGAAATAATTTTTCATGTTTTTACAATTTTTATTTGAAAATTTTTAATATTTCACTTTGAAAATGTAATAATTTTTTTAGTATGGGCAAGCATGCTTTTGCTATTTTAGTAAAATTGACCAACTTAAAGTGTAAGTTTTTTTAAAATCAGTGTACGTGTCTATTGCGAAGGTAACCATGAATATTTTAGGGAAGTAGAAAGCTTATTAGGTATTGTTGCCATGGAGATAAAGTGTGTATAGATTATTCAGTAGATGGTCCAGTTGGATTACAATGTCAGTCCATATGAATATATAAGTTCAACATATACTTAAAAAAACGACAGAAACAAACATTAACTGCTTTTCCATCACAATAAAAGCAATTTCGTTGAAAAAAGCTAGACTGTTTGTATACACTGTGTTCATTTGAAAAGGACCCACCCTTAATATTTTATAAATGCGACCTATTAGAATGAAATGCCGAAATATATTAACTTGAGAGGGACACTTTTTAGCGCTAATGTCATAAACGTCAGATTTACGCTTCAAAAATTAGTATCGAGCAACAATGGGGCAAACCCAGTCCTCGGCAATTTGCAAAAGAAAAATATTCAAAAGGAGAATATTTTAAAAATATGTTTCCGCATAAATACAAGCAGCTGCAAGAACCACAGGAAGTCCAGATTTCCGAATTGATTTCAAACTTTCCTTTGAAGCAAATTTTGACAGCTCAATCTTATAAAAATTAAGGTTATGGTACTACTTTCTTCTGCCGGCTCACTGCCACTAACCACTTATTTTTTTGATTTATTTTCCATTTTGCAGTTGGAAATTTATAAAATTAACATTCATTTTTTGCGCTCGTATATTTGAGCGTTGTCTGACAAAGATTTAAAGCCATTTAAATCTTTGCTTTCACTATTAAAAAAAAAGGCGGAGCAGTCATGAAGACTGCCGGAAAAAGTAAAAATTTAAAATAACGATATAACTCTAAGCAACAAATTATTTAAATAACAATCGTGGTTTTGTAACTCTATTCGATATCTGAAAGTGTACTTTGAATGAAAGAATGATAGCAGTTTTTTTAATCGCTGTGAATAAATTAAACTGTTGACCGTCTTGGCCTACGTTGGTTGCTAATTTACATACGTTGGCGCAAAGGGACGACTCGAAAATGATTTTAATGGAAATAAAGAAAGATCAAACGAAGTTTTTTAAATTGACTGATTGCAACACTCTGTTTCACAGATTTGGCACAACAACGTGGTTTATTTGAACCTTTATTACATTAGATTTGTAATGTTTTCTAAGAGTTTGAATTTTAAGTTTATTATTTAGTTTATGTTCTGTGTGTTTTAATTCGTAGAATATTTATATAATTTTTAAAGCCGTTATGGTAAAAACAAACATATTTTTTTTAAAGAAATTATTTGATCTCTTGCATACGTCGCAGTCTCTTTCCTGATAAGTCAGACGTACACACCGTCGCTAACAGTTTCTTACTGATTAGTAACGCATGTCGACGAAGTAGAGGGTTGTAGTTAATTACTTGATAATTTAACGTGAATATTCAATTTATTTTATGCTGGTCGAAGCTCTCTGTTTAACATTAAAATTTCTTTGTTTAACTAATATTTTAAAATATCTGTGTGCCCGAGACATCAGGAGCTTTAAGTCGGATACAAAAGTAATTTTAAAAAATTATGTAAGTAATAAGAAAACAATTTACACATTATATTTTCAACAAAATTTGACGTAACTATGCAATATTTAAATCTAAAATAAGTGTCTAATAAAAGAAATTATAATGCTTAATCCTGTTAATAATAGAGTATATTCTCGTGCTGTATGCATAGAGAAGCAAACGCGCTAAGTTCTTTGTAACTTTTCTGAATGTATATCTTTTAAAATTCAATTCGAAGCCCTTACTTCGACATAAAGTGTATCACTATCAATCACCATCATCCTGGCAACCCGGACTGACAAATCGTCAGAGAAAAACTCCGTATCCTTTTCGAACCCGTAATTAAACCGAAACATGTGTAGAAAAAATTTGGATCTCGACTGAGAAAATGCATGCATCGAAAACCAAGCTGTTTCGAATGACACTGATATTATATATAACGCTCTGACGCCTCAATATTCGAATGAGAATTGGTATTTGAAACAAAAACTTCAAAAATACCAACTTACTCAGATTAAAAATGCTAACCCTAACAGTTGCTTATTGCAGACATGTTTTTTATTTTTAAAATCTCGGGTGTGCATTTATAAACAATAAATAGATAATTGAGTTCGAGGTTTACTAGAGATGGAAAGTATGACAGTGACATTGAGCGAAGGGTGTTGACAGGAAAACAAATGAATGGGGCACTGCATAGCGTTATGAATTGCCAGAAAGTGTCAAAAAAGGCACGTCTGGCTGTGCATAGAGGTGTGTTATTTTCTTCACTTATGAATGGTAGTGAATGTTGGGTTTGGCAGAAGAAGCATGAAAATAGGATTAATGCTGCAGAGATAAGTAGTCTGAGAAGTATAGCCAGAGTGACGCGGTTGGATAAAGTAAAGAATAGTTAGATAAGAGAACGCTGTGGTGTAAAAGAAGATGTGGTTACAAAGATAGATAAAGGAATGCTTAGATGGTTTGGACACGTAGAAAGGATGGATGAAGAAAGATTGACGAAACAAATTTATAAGGCAAGTGTAAATGGACAAGTCGGTAGAGGTCGACCTCGGAGAAAATATCTCTATCAGATCAACATTGTTTTGAAGAAAGAGCAGGTCAAGAGTACCAACAACCGACGAGCATGCTTGAGAGCACTGATGAAAGAAGACGAAGCAAAAGATGTGTGTAAGAACCTTAGCAAGTGGAAGGAAGTGGTCTCTGTCTACCCCTATGAAAAAAAGGCGTGACTTTATGTATGTATGTAAATAGATACTAGTAATAGATATTACTAATATTAATAATAATCACTCCCCCACCTTAACAGCGACAGGCAGAGGTAAGTGTTTTGTGAACAAAAGTTAACACCATATAAATATGTCTTCTTCTGTCTATCCAGATTTTTAAAAAAACCCAAACTTAACAAGACTTATTATTCAATTTTAAAAAAATTGATAATCACTTAATTACTTAAACATTGATTACAGTTTTAAACTAAAATAATAAAGAATAGCAAAGTTATTTCTTAATTTGCTACGTATTTTTACTGCTCAACAGCAAAATGTTGACCTGTAAAAAAATCAACAAATCTTTATTCCGAGCCCCTTTTGTGAAGGGGAATTTGACGTCGTGTATATGGAATCCCTCTTCTGATTTACTATGGCGAATCCTGTCGCGAAAATGCAATCCTGCTACTAAATTAATGGCGGGATGACTGACTTCTTTGCCCCGTAGGACATTAGAGACGTA
This sequence comes from Agelastica alni, assembly GCA_950111635.1. Lineage (NCBI taxonomy): Eukaryota > Metazoa > Arthropoda > Insecta > Coleoptera > Chrysomelidae > Agelastica > Agelastica alni. The sequence continues at coordinate 34,552,689 of OX467714.1, forward strand.
AGTTGGAAAATTGAAAAATTGGTCTTGGATATCAGTGAATTTCAATAGGAAAAATCCTTGTCGACAATAAGAAAATCCCGGTCGTAATAAAAGTACAAAAATGCGGATTTATTGTGAGTGTAGGTGTAATATTAATTTAAATGTAAACGAAAGAAATCGAAATTGTTAAGATGGATGCAAGCCCGTGCATAGGGAGGACGTTTTAGTGTCAAATCACCACTTTTTTACAAAAAAATTAATTTCACAACAGTAAAGCAGTTCACACCTTTGGGGTTTTTCTTTATTTTACCCGAATACTTTTTCTAAAGTAAAGTTCATAAAAATAACTGCAAATAAGAGAAGAAGGTTTGCCCCAGCTGGATCAATAAAGAAAGTTTTTCGTGGACCAAACGAATAGATTTTTTTGGATAAGCTAAAGAGATTATGGAGATTTGGATAAGTAACGTCCGTTATCTGGAAAACGTTGCAAAATGCATCCTAGAAGAAGCATCGAACTACAGAAAAGTTGAAATCGCTCGAGACCGAATCTCCAATGAGCCAGTCCCCTTTTGAAAAGTGCGCGAGGCACTGACGAGTCTCAGACCTCCCGTGAAATATCTTCAGCGATAACGAGTGGATCTCTTCGGAAACGTAGTTTGTTTTTTACACGCATGGCCACATCGCCGGAATTATCAAGTTAGTTAGACCAGGAAAGAAGTTCAGGAACAAACTTCCTGTTAAAACTTTACGATTTGTTAACTTCCCAAGCTGTTTATTTTTAAAAACATAAGATCTACACCTCAACTGCTTAATTCGACATAAACGTATTTATTGGACACTATTTACAAGCTTTTATTAAAGTTTATATATGTACAGATATGAAAAAATATTTGCGGGACATAGAAAGGTAGCACAAAATACATATAATAAATATTCGCGATAATCAATCAATCAATTACACTACTCAAATTTGAATTGTCCCTAATTAGGCGACATGTTTTTGCGATGTCTTTGAAATAAAATAAATTTTCTACGAATTAAAAAACATAACATTAACTTCTGAAAAATAAAATAAAAATTTAAACTCAAAAAAAAAAATTTTAAATCTTATGTAGTAAGGGTTCAAACAAACCACCTTGTTATGCCAAACAATGGCCAAACTATAAAACATGAAATTTTGCGAAACCATGATGGAAAAGCAAAATGAAAAGGATGTTTTTGAAGTAAAACTTCTTTACGCACGCTTGATTTGGGGAGTAAGCTGGTGAATGCGTGACGAGAGCGTTAGAAAAAATGTGATCGGGCTAGGTGAACGAAAGTTGAGAGGGAGATATAAGTTGGTGAAGATAGAAAGAGAGAGTTACGTTTCGTATATTGTGTCCAAGCCTTGCGTGGCGCAATTGGCTAGCGCGTTCGGCTGTTAACCGGTGGTTCAGTCATAGGCCTTTTCCAAGTCTATAAAAGCGCAAAAGACCTTCTAACTTCTAGCCAAGAATTTTTCGACTATATATTTGTATATACATGTATTTATTGTATATTTGTGCTGGTCGACTGGCAACTGTCCAGATTGCTCAAGTTGCGCAAATATTTTTCCATATCTGTGTAATGAATGTAATTTAAAATTATTATTACACCTACTATACCTAACATAAATAATATAAAAATATTACCAATTTTTTTCATTTTTTATTTAAATAAATACATTTTATAACATTTTAAAACAATTAAACTTGATTATGTGTCATTAAAAATAACATCATTAGCGCGTAAGAGATTAATCAAATGACGAATTTTGACAGTTTTATTGGACAAAGTATTAGTTTACTTTTTTGCTTGGACTATTTTTATTTTTCCCTGCTGCGAGTAAATATTTCCAGAGGATATTTTCCCGCTTTTATGCTGTGTTATTAGTAATCTCAAATAAAGTAGTACAACGCCTATTTTTATACCTCAACGGCAGCAAAAACTACCATAAAATATTTTTAGCAGTGTCTTAGAAGAAGTGATACAATAAAAAATTAAATACCATATTAATTTTTTATCTTTATTGGCTTTTCTTTCAAAAAATACAAAGTCAATAAATTTATTACTAGTACCATTTTTTGTTTTTCGTTAAAAAAAAGACAGATTCAATAAATGTATTATTGATACCTACTACTTTTAAAATGACATAAATTAATAAATGGTGTTTGCTCCTTGATTATTTATAACAGCGCTACATCGTGTTTGCATGGGGTAGCTTAGTTATTTAATGATACGTATCCAAATTACCAAAACTGCAGTTTGGAGAATTGTGAAACTTTTTGAAAAAGACCGTAACTTACGATGAAAAATCCTTGGACGTTATGCAAAGTTTTGTAGAAAACCCTTTACATCCATTCGGAAAACTGCATAAGAACATGATTATAGTGTGGGATTTGTCTGCAACATTATTAAGAAGAATTTGTTTTATCCTTATAAAGTAAAGCTATTGCAAGAATTATCTAAAAATGATTATGACCGCAGAATAGAATTTTGTGAAACTATAATGGAAAAGTTAGATGCAGACCCTAATTTTACAAGTAAAATAGTTTTTTCTGATAAAGCCACGTTTATGTTAAATGAAACAGTTTATCACCATAACTGTAGATATTGAAGTGATACTCATCTTAGATAGATGCGGGAACATAGAACACAAAGGCCTTTAAAAGTTAATGTTTGTAGAAGGCAATTTAAACGGATCGAAGTATTTAGATTTGTTAGGAAATCAATTAGTTTCCGCAATAAGAAATAAGAAATTCAGTTGGAAACAATTTTAACGACATTTGGTTTTAGCAGGTTGTGCATCTTCACACTTTATTGTTGCTGTTCGAAATTACTTAAATAAAGTTTTCCAAGACAGGTGGATTGGAAGAAGTGGCAAAATTAATTGGCTAGGCAGATCTTCCGATTCATCGCCTTTAGACTATTTTCTCTAGGGATATCTAATGTACAAGACAAAACCTGTTAATTGGGATGAACTGAGAAATAGAATACTGATAACAGCCCGTGGAGTAACGGTGCACCCTGTATAATTCTAATCGACCTGGAACAAACTTTAATTTAACTTTTTTTTTTGTAAACCTTACAGAATGATTAGCAAGTTAAATTACTTTATGTACACGCTGTATATTGTACATAAAAACATATACAAATTTATAACGATAATATTTTTTACTTTTACACTTTTACAACTTTTATACATGTAAGTTATACAATAAAATGTGGTAAACATTTTTTTATTATAATTTTTATATTTTTTAAAAAAGATTAAAAGACCCGAATGACTGGATTACAGTCTTTTTAAAAAAATTTATCATTATAAATTTGTAAATGTTCTTATTTATAATATACAGGGAGTTGGTAAAATAAGTGCGACAAATTTCAGGGGGTGATTCTGCATGAACAAATAATAAAATTTTGCTATATAAACGTATGTCCGCAAATACTTCGTTTATAGTTTTTCTTAAAAACTGACGATTTATTTATATAAAAAGGCAGGAGAGATTTTTTGTCACAAATTAAACGAGTAATTCAAACATTATTTTTAATACGCTCAGTGGTGTACCATTTTTTTCTTTAAAAAAATTGGAATTATTACCCGTATGCGCGCCAATGATACACATAACATTCTTAATTGCATGTCAAAAAATGCGCAATAACTACCTCTTAAAACCCACTAAATTTCATTTGTATATCTCGACCGGTTTCAGAGCCATAAATAAATCGTCAGTTTTTAAGAAAAACTTTAACACCCCGTATCTCTGAAACGAAGTATTTGCGGACATACGTTTATATAGCAAACTGTCATTATTTTTTTTGTAGAATCACCCCCTGAAGTTTGTCGCACTTACTTACTAACACCCTGTTTATAAAAAAAAATAGATCATGTACATATGGTTGCACTGATGATGACGTAACTGTCGAAAGCGCTTGCAATAATAAATAAAAAAAAATTATTTCTTAATTATAAAATATAAAACATCAATAAAAACTTCTTTAAATGTTTTTGTGTTAGAATAAAAACAGATTTTTTATATGTGTAAATATTTTAAATAATGTACGGCCAGAATCGGAAAAGCCCCATTACTCATTTGTAATGGCTTGGTAAACAAACCAATTATTATCTTAAATAAATTGATTTTTTGAAATTGTGATTTCCGAATAATTATCTTACCTTTTATTGTAATCACTACCAAATGAAGGAGTCAATAACACCACTAAAATATTCCAAAATATTTCCAAAACCGTTAAACAGTAGTCGACTTTGAAGATTCGACGAAAACTAAACAATTTTAAATACTTAAATACATCTTCGAAAAACTAGTTTTGTTTTGTTTATTAATAGATAAACCGTAATCAAAAGTGATGACGCCTATGAGGACCATTAGGACAAACTGACAGCCAAAATTAATAATATTGTTGATTATCTACAGTGCGTCCATAAAGTTACGCATAAATTCATTATTAGCTTAATAACGAGTAATACAAAAAAATCCAGTAGCACGTCAATTTTTGATTTTAATTCACCATTTTTTAAAGAATAATCTATTTACCTTTTGGGTAATGACGTCAACACCGGTTTTTTAAAATAAAATACCCCCTTTTTTAAATTTTCGGATTTCCCTTGCAGAGCTGATTCCCAAAATATATTACAAGTTAATTCAAATTGGTACAGGGTGGACAAAATGCAAAAGTCTGTTAGTGTAGTACCTTTTTAGATTTTAAATAACATTCTAATAAAAAGTCTAATGGGGTAAGATCGGTTGATCTAGCGGGCCGTATCATTGTTTCCCTTTTTCCGATCCATGGATCCGGAAATGTTCTGTTTAAAAACTGGTGCACAGCGTAGCTAAATGCAGCAGTCACATTTCTATATGTTTTTGTTTTGTCTATCAGCGTCGATAAGAAACTCCTGGTTTACGCAAAGATGGAAAAATCTTGTCGTAAGATCCATTTTCAGTGAATACAACTGTACTTTATAAGGATGGTATTTTGCATTTTTAAAAATATTTAATACTGAAGACTTGCGATTTTTTAGACTCAGAAGAGGCAAAGTGGTGAGGAGTGAATTGTGGTCGACATTATCTAAGTATGGGGTGAGCGGTAGTTTTATACGAGCACTGAATCACTTCACGAGTATTCCACTGCTTGTATCAGGATAAACGGAGCCTTGCACGGACTAATTTAACATCGAAAAAGGTGTGAGGCAGGGATGTGTGGCTTCGCAGTGGCTGTTTAACTTATACATAGACGATTGTTTAAAAGATTTGAAAGAGAGTGCGTATTGATTGAAAATAAATGATTTGATCGTCAAATGCCTTCTTTACGCCGATGATCAAGACATATTAGCGTCATCTGAAAGGAGTTGCAGGCGATGGTTAATGTTATGCATAATGCCCTGAAATTCAAAAGTAATGGTTTTGAAAGAGAACAAAGCATGACAAACTGTAATGTTCTGATTAAGGAAGAATAAGTGAAACAAGTAAATAAGTTTGTTTACCTGGGTTTTAAGTTTACGAGAGATAGAAAGTATGACAGTGACATTAAGCAAAGGGTGTTGGCAGGAAAACAAATGAATGGGGCACTGTATAGCTTTATAAGCAGCCAGAAAGTGTCAAAAAGGAACGTCTGGCTGTGCATAGAGGCGTGTTGGTTTTTACACTTATGTATGGTAGTAAATGTTGGGTTTAGCAAAAGAAGCATGAAAATAGGATTAATGCTGTGGAGATGAGTAGTCTAAGAAGTATAGCCGGAGTGACTCGGTTGGATAAAGTAAAGAATAGTGAGAATAGAGAACGATGTGGTGTAAAAGAAGATGTGGTTACAAAGATAGAAAAAGGAATGCCTAGATGGTTTGGACACGTAGAAAGAATGGATAAAGGAAGATTGACAAAAAAAAATTATAAGGCGAGTGTAAATCGACAAGTCTGTAGAGGTCGACCTCGGCGAACATATCTCGATCAGATTAACATTGTTTTGAAGAAAGGCCAGGTCATGAGTACCAACAACCGACGAGCATGTATGAGAGCACTGATGAAAGTAGAGGAAGCAAAAGATGTGTGTAGGAACCGTAGCAAGTGGAAGGAAGTTGTCTCTGCTTTTTTACGGGAAAAATGCGTGACTATATGTATGTATGATGGATTATTCTTTAAAAAATAGTAAATTTAAATCAAAAATTAACCTCTTTTTGAATTGTTTCATATTACCGTTTATTTAGCTTCTAAATTTATGCGTTACTTTATAGACGCACTAATTGCTAAAGTTTTCCGGTCAAACATCATTTTTAATAAGGGTTTAAAGAAACAAGAAAAAACGATTATTATTCTTTTAAACGAGCAAGCTTAACAGTTTTGAAACATAACGAGAAAAGTTGTTTCAAAATCAGAACAAATCCAGTCTAAATGAATTTAGGATGTTGCGGGAATTTACATGAAACTTAATAGTAGACTTAAATAAAGACAATTATTTAAGTCTACTGTTGAGTAAGTGAAAAATAATAATCCAGTCATTACGTCGGAAAAAACGGGTTAGAAATGCATGTGATCCGAGAAAGCTAAATTTTGGATATTACGTGGGGGGTGGGCCTAGAAAAGCTTAACTTCAAATTATCGACCAAAATTTTCTCGCGCATTTTCCGCCATCTTGAAAATAGGGTGAAATTCAGTTTTTTCATAATAACTCGGTTCTCCGTTGAGGTACGAAAATTTTTACAAAATACTTATTTGTTGCGTTTTTCACGATCTACAATTAAGTTTTATTTGCATTTTTCACCTATCATTCATTTTCATTGAGATATCGATCGAAAAAACCATAAATTTGGGGAGTGAAATTTGTTTTTTGCCGTTTTCTTTTTTATTTTTTAGTATTAAACTCATAGAGCGTTTTCGGACCTACATTTTTATATTTTTATTTTCGTCAAAAATTACGAAGTCTTAGGCGGCAGACCAATTACGGGCTTGAACCAATTTGCACTACAGCCGAACCCGCTGCACCTGAACTTTTAAAACTCATTTCGCGCAAATGTCAAGGAAACTGTGGAGCTGCTTGTGGGTGCATGAAAGCAGGAATTAGTTGCACCGTTATTTGCCAACATTGTAGTGGACAAACATGCATTCTGTTCAACGACGACCACGATGATGATGTTTCGACCGTCACAGCATCATGCCCTGCGGTTCACGAGTCTTCACGACTCGAAGAATCGACCGTGGAAGAACTGCTTTAGCCAGGACCATCAAAACGACGAAAAACATAATTTAAAAAATGACTGCCATTAATTATTATTTTTTACCACTCAAAAATTATTTGTTCAATAAATCTCATGTGTCTGATTAATAATTTGGCTGGTTTATTTATTTATTTTGTATTGCAATGATTCCCTAAACAACCGTTTCATCGCGAAAGACGTCGTAATTTTTGATAATAGACATTTTCTCGATATCTTTCATGAAAAAAAAAAGAGCAAAAGGCAAATTTCATTCGCCAAGTTTATGATTTTTTCGATCGAAATCTTAATAACGTGAAAAATGCATAAATCTTAATTGTAGAAAAATTGTAAAAAAAGCAGCAAAAAGTATTCTGTAAAAATTTTCGTATCTCAACGGAGAACTCTAAGTTATTATGAAAAAACTGAATTTAACCCTTTTTTTAAGATGGCGAAAAATGCACTAGGAAGTTAAGCTTTTCTAGCCCTCCCCCCTAACGTAATATTCAAAATTTAACCTTCTCGTTTCACATGCCTTTCCAAATGTATATAAAGACTGAACTGAATAAGACATTATACTTGGAAAGCTTCTGTTGTTAATTTATCTTTGAAAGTGTTGTATAGTTTTTTAAAGCTTTTGGACCCTAAAAAAAAGTTTCGCATTTCAAGGAGCAAAAAATTAAAACGTAAATTTTTGAAAATAGCCTTTTTCCATATAGTGTTGGGGGTAGATTTCTAGATTTTTGCATTATATTAGTTGAGGAAATGTTTTCCAAGAATGTACAGACACACTCTGTAGATAAATGCTATTAATTCTGTTGTAAAGAGTTTCTTTTCAACAATTTAAGTTGACAAAAACATTTTCCAAACTTCCTTAAACTCTAATATTCTCTTTAAATTTTCCAGCGAGAACAAACACATTTGAAATTAAATATAGTTCGGAGAATTTTCGTTAAAAGTATGTATTTAATTTTCATTTATTTCGAAACTTTTGTTGTACAAAACCTGAGGTGTTTTTTGTAAAAAATTATTTCTGTATTTATAGCCCAGTATATAGGGGGATTTCGGCTTACATGAATTGCGGAAAAGGATTTTTTTTAGGATCGTGTGGTTTTAGGATCGTAGGTACCGTACTATAATAAATTAAAAAGGGTAATATTTCGCGTAGTTTAAAAAAATGAAAAATTGGTCTGTAGTGCCCTGATCCAGGAAAACATGGAAAGAGGGTTAATGAAAGCCCAACGAACTCAGTTGACCGTTCATAAGAATTTCTTTGAACCGAACGAACATGTCAATGTCAACACGCATTGTTTACGAATTAATTGTATTTATTAAACAACGAATCGTCTAGCAAGGGTTGTGTGTTTTTATATTTTGTCATAACCGGGTCGATGCGCGAACTGCTTAGTTCGCCTTGTAAATAAAACATCTAGTCGTAATGTTTAATATAGTATTTAGGAAAACTTTCCTTCTTTTATTCTACCAAGGGTTTTCCGTAACCTTAAGGTGCCTAAGTACAACACGGCTACTTAATACATTACATGGCGATCCTGAAACATTACAGGTCCAGTTTAATTTTTATGGAAATTTACAGCAAATTTTTTTAACTTTGCCAAAAATTGTTTTGTCCATTTTTAATGTGCTATAATTTTACAACATTAAATTTTACAATACCTCCCTTACCCAAAAGTTGTCGAGCAACAATCTGTGAATTCAAAAAACATTAATTTTTCCAAATTAGGCCAACTTTTAAATGGCTGATCGCCATCGTATAAATGTCTTCAAAATGTGGTGCTGGAGAAGAACGCTGTGGATTCCGTAGACGGCACATAGAACGAACGTCTCAATTCTAAATGAGATTGGTAATCCAAGGCGCCTGTCCTCTATAGTACTAAAGCTTGCCCCGACATTTTTTGAACACATTTACAGAAATGACAACATGGAGAAACTAGTTGTACGGAGCCATCCTCCCACTGGTCGACGACGTAGTCGATCTCCTGCACGCTAGGTGGAGCTAACAAAGATGTGTCTTGATCTAAACGTCAGCAGTGCTTCTGAACTGACTTCTAATCGGATGAGATGGCGAAACAATGTTAGGAAAGCAATCGACAAACTATATATCAATAATGCCTCGGCCAATACCACTGACAATAAAATGAGATCACAACAAATCTGACAAGATATTACCACTGTGATGATGAAGCTAACCTATCATTTAAGGAGTTTTTCGCGAGTGATTTGAAAAAATTAAATAGGCAATTTTTCGCAATAAAAATAAAGTTAATTGTGCGTGCGTGGCAGGTATATGACGCGCTTGCGCGTTTATTCGATCCACTCACTGACTCTCTCTATCTCTCTCTGTCATTATATTCCTTTCTTTATTTTTAATGTTTTAAGCAACCATCTCCAAAGTCGACTTAGAAGTTTCACTTGGCAAAAAAGTGTACATTTTTTAAGGACGTCAAGCTAACCTATCTTTTATTAAGGGAATATGCTACGTAAGCGAGCTGGGCTGGACGGTGATGTCACATCCAATGACAAAATGTTCCTCCACCACAGCAGAGTTAAACGTTAAATCATTTGCCGCAATTAATGTGAGCTAAACCACTTTTTGGATTCTCTATATATGTACTGGGCTACCAACAAAAACAGAAAAAATTTTTAATTAAATTTACTATTAAAAGAATTATACGAATGTTTGATGTTTGCGTACGAATTTTTTATTAGTTTAAAATTTTGAATACATGGACCTGAGTGTCCGAGTTTTTTGCAAAAATATAAAAGTACATTCGCGTTCAATGCATTTTATTAGATTTATTTGCCAAAAGTTACACATGGCATCGAAAAGCGAAAAAATTCATTCCCATTTCAAGTAATATTTAAAATGAGAATTTGTAAAATTATGGAAACATTTTTATCGACTAAAAACTGGATGGTGTGAACAAAGTAACAATTAGTTGATTTATATTTGACGAAGAATATATTTTTATGGTATCTGCAGAACAGTATAAATGCATAGAGAAGGAATGCATTTATAAAAAAACTTCCGAATGATTTACAGGAAAAACAAAACCGACTGGAATTAGTTTTCATGGAAGTATTTTTTAAAAGAGTTACAGATTAGCGTTCCCTTGAATGCAGATATCAGAAATAATTTATTATTAAAGGGCTAGAATCAATAACTGGTGAATTTATTTAATATGACTAAATTATTAGTTGATGCTACTGTTGCAATAGTCAGTGTCAGCATTATAAATGTCAACATCATAAGGAAACTCACTGGTTATTCCCGAAGAGCAAAACCCCATGTTTTGCGTACATTCATACTTACCATATGCCTCTCTGCAGCGGAATTTGTATCTCTAGCCTTTAAAGAATCCGTTTACTTAGCAACTGGCAGCCTTCAACCAACTGCCTAAGGAGGAATCTACCAAATAATAATCAGATAAAATAACAGTGCTGACATTAAAAAACCAAACCAGAAAATCATCCAGGACAACCTTTCTATGCCCATTATTATCAACGAAGTCGTCTAAAAGAGTTTTATCAAAACTACACATATACTATCCACATTTCCTGAGAAGATTGGAACTCTGATAAGAAAATACATTACAAACAATCTTGGAACTTGGGGAAGAAATTGCAAATGGATCTGAATTACCATACAAGAAAACTACTGAACAGATGCATATACAATCTGGCCAAAAGGGGTATCTCTTCAAATAGTAGTGATGTATGTACTTCTCGGTTAAAACAGAATATGTTTCATCTACTTGTCCGCCCTAATCTCACTACTCCTTGTTCCAACGATCACACCAACAATGAGATCAAAACGGTAGAACATTGGCAAAATATCTAAGTCAAACACGTAGAAGGCCAGTGTGACTATTGAGTATTACAAGCTTTAATATGTCAACAACAAAATGTACACATAAAATGTTTACTTGATTTAACTTAACACCTAGGTTAAAAAACATTGACCAACATATGGATTATTATTTTTTTCATGGTAGTTGGTACTTTATTTAATTCAATCGGCCTTGTGCACAAAAATTAAATTTATTACAACAAACCATTCTAATTATATTAAAATGACTATACATTTTAGAAAAATTTTTTGTTTACTGAAAATAGTCGCAAAAAGGGTAGACCTATCGTGTGGGCCGCGGACGGCCCGCACTGCGACTATTAGAAGGGAGAGATATTATAGAAAGGAGATGATTGTGGACCCGATTTTTGAAAAGTTGAAGGTCATAGTTTTCTGGAAAAACTGATTTTGGAAGCTTGTTCCATTCTGTGGCCAGAGGTGGTACAAGAGTTTTTATTTCTCTGGAGCATCTGCCATAGAAATATCTGTAGAGTAATGTCTGGTCTGCAACTCTTCTTCTATGTTCTAGTGGGTAAAGGGTATTTGTGAGAGTTGAGCTATTTATAAACCGAATGGCCCTTTTCTGAATGGAATCTAAAAGACGAAGAGAATGCTCTGGTGCTGAACCCCAAATGTGCGAGCAATACTCCAATAGAGATCGGTTTTGAGCCTTGTACGTCGTTGATCAGTTGATTCGGAGTAAAAAGCTTTCTAGCTATAACCTAATTTCTGGCTTGCTGACTTTGCGATGTTGGCAACATGGTCATGCCAAGACATTTTATTAGACACCGTGACTCCCAAAATCGAGTTGGAGGGACTTGATTCAATGGTATTTATGGACATTGTGATGGAATGATTTGAGGAATTCACTTTCTTGGAAAACGAGGCGCTTTGTATTTTCTGGGCGTTGAACTGAACAAGATTGTTGGTTTCACACTCGACGATTGCTTCAAGATATCTATTGATGGAATCAACCTATTTCTACCAGAGACTATTTGTATCATTCACCGAAAGCGATCGATAGGATGTGAAACTGTAAATGAGGTTCGTGATGGTTTTCAAGAGGTCGTTGGTGTGTAAAAGAAATAGGGTGGGGGACAGGATAAAACCCTGGTGGACCCCGGCATTGGTTTTAAACGCACCAGAAGAAATACTGTCAATTGCCACATGTAAGGAGTGATCTTGCATGAAGCTCAAGATCCACTGGCGCAGTTTGGTTGGGAGACCGTAGGCAGATAATTTGCTTAACAATGCCCGGAGCCAAACGCGGTCAAAGGCTTTAGATATATCCAAGGGATTCACCAAACCTCTCAATAGTGTTTGTTCAGAGCTGAGTAACATAAGCCAGCAAATCTCCAGTAGCCCGAAGTTGTCAAAATCCATATTGTCTGTCCTGAATTATTTCAAATTTCTCCAGATATTTGATGAGTTCTATGTTAATCGCTTTTTCCATAACTTTGGATGTGACTAAGAGCAATGCAATAGGGCGGTAAATCGCAGGAATTTCTACTCTTACAAAAAAAATACACAATGCAAACAGAATTCCTAAAAATTTATAGTGAAATAGCATTTGCGTAACATTTTCGGTAGTCGAATACATAAGATTTGGTTCTGTACACAAGTTACTGGTATGAGTGATTAAATGTTAAACTAAAGATTGTAGATTGTAGGGGGGGTCGTATCAGGTGATAACTTAAAGGGCAGTGTCCAGTGAGGAGTCCCGTCACCAGTTGCAAGTCTTTCTTGTCCAACTCGAGAAGCTGAGAAACTGCTGACAAATAACTGAGTTTGACCCAGTAGCTTTGGAATATTCATCAGTAATTTTTAGTTATTTTACCGATCGTCACATCGAAATCGTTTGTTGCATTATTAATTTTTCGACAAACATTCCACATCGAATCGCCGTTCGATTTATTACTTGTTGCCTTTGTAAATCGAGGTAGGCAGGCAGTTGTTGTTTTAACGAAACATGCAACTTTCAGCAATAAATCCCGTGGCCGATGACCGTCGAAAATTCCGGCGTTTTGTAAATTTTGCCAACATTTCCCCATCAACCGTGAAAATTTATATTAATCGTTCATTAAATTAAAAGTAATTAAACCGTTCGAACAAAAGAGTTTCGCCAACAAGTCAGCGTACAGCAGAAATGATGAATGGCTAAGCGTTTGGGTTTGTTGCAGATTGATAGAAATATTCAAATACTGGAACAAATTATACCACACGTTTCAATGATTTAGGTCCACTTATTAATAAATTATTTCGCATTTAAAACGAAAACCATTGTCGGTCAATTTATGAATGATTTTTTTTTATTTCTATGCCTTAATACAGGGTTGGTCACAAGTTTTTAGAGTGGGGTTGTGGTTGTATTTAAAGAAATTATGACAAGAGTTAATACCTCAATGTTTATACAAGTCCTACATTCTAACGAAACACCTGATCGGGACAAAATTGATAAAAATCAGATAATATCACGTTTTCGGTAATTGCAAAAGATCAGAGATGGCATCAGAAAGAATGAGTGCACTCTGACCATAGAAAAACTGAAGCCTTGAACGTTGGAGACATTGTGTATGTTGATTAGAGCAATGTGAAACGATTGATTTGGCCTTTTAGAGGAATAATAGAAATAATATCTGGTAGAGATAGGTGGTGAAATTATAAACAACGTAAGATACGCAGATGACACTGCCATCATTGCGGAGAACATGAAAGACTTGCAAATATTGCTGGAAAGAGTGCATGAGGCTGGTCAAAGATGGGGCATCAATATAAACATCAAGAAAACAAAATGAATGATCGTAGGTAAAATGAACATAGAACCAATTCCGATTACAATCAACGGACACAACATTAAACTAGTACCACATTTCAAATATTTGGGTAGCTGAATAAACAGTGAAATAACATGCGACGAAGAGGTAAAAGCGAGGATTGATATGGCACGTAGGACATTTAGCAAATGGAAACCAATTCTCACTGACAGAAACCTCACTGTTGGCAATGACGACTCTTTAATTTCGGCTGTTGTGTCATTATGAGTGGTTATCAGGTAGCCAAGGTACACGAGCTCGTTAACCGATTCTATATCGTCGCCATCTATCTTTAGGTTTCTGCGGGGGTTTACTTCTCTTGGTATTTCCGGTGTTGCTAGCATGTACTTGGTTTTATTGATGTTAATTACTAGGCCGATTCTCTCTGCTGCCCCTTTCAGTGCTCTGTATGCTTCTTTAACTGCTGCCTCTGATCTGCCTATGATATCGATATCGTCCGCGTATTTAACCCCGTATTTAACGACACCATTAGCATTTATTATTTTGTATTATTTCGTGTTATTCAATGAATTTTTAAGGAGGGTTAAGAATGATTGTTTTGACAGTATCTGCAATTCACCTCAATAAAAAGAAAAAATTTTAAGACTCAAAAGATAAATTTTAATCAAAACAATTTAAAAAGATTATTAGCTGTTGAGGAAAAGATAAGAAGGAATGAGGCTTCGACAAGCTTATCCTATTAAAAAATGAGATGGAGAGACAGTAAGTTCTTGCGACTGTCATAAAAAAGATTATGAGAATTGAACGAAAGGATAAAAGATGAAACTTTTCTAATTTACTACCAGAAAGTCTTTATGTAAAATGTTTACCGTATTTTTTATCTATTATTTATTCAAATTTACGGAGAGTTTATTTTTCCATGGCAGAATTTTAAACTACACTTAAAAAGCGTGATAGCTTCGATGAAATAAGTATTTAAATTTTAAAAAATATGGATTGTACGAGGTAATTACAAATTTTAATTTTTTTTAAGCACTTGTAACACAAATTTTGTTCGTCACACTTGCATAAAAATAAAAATGTATTTCTTACAATTTCAAAAATCCCTTCATAACAATTTCATTTAAAAAGAAATTGTTCCTTTCCTTACTTTGCCTGTGACGAAGCTTTGAATGAGTCACTGACTATTATTTCCGGTTTTGTAGGATAGTTTTGAAAAAGTATACCTAAAGTATAAAATTTTCTAAATATTTAAAAATGTGTTTTATTTTGTTATTTTTAATTTACAACAACCAGTTTGGTAGCAGAGAATAATGATTGTTTCTAAACACTTAAAAACCTGTATAAAAATTTTTTTTTTGGAAATTATTCCTAAAAATAAAAGTTTTTCGGAAATTTCAAAATGTTTGTTATTCTAAACGAGCGCAATTGGTATCAACTTAAAACATCCTTACGAAGGATAAGTGCTAATACGTATTCCATTACCGGATGATCCCGACTACTTTTTTTCGCCAAGATCGGGGAATTATATATTATTAATCGAAAGGTGAGAACCCTTAATATCCCCATTCCTGGAAGGATAACTAGTGCTACTAAGCTGAAATTCTATCAGGACGTTGCAGGGGCGGCACTACACGAGACTAAAAGCAAACATTTTATTTCTACTTTACCAATAAAAAATTAATTAATAAAATATTTTATAAAAAGCATCGTAAAAAGTAGTTGATCAAATTTTAAATTAAATATTTTTTATCATTAAAAATGAACGAACATTTAAAAAGAATTTCAATATTACAATATACAGGGTGTTTCAAAAAAAGATGACCCCGTCTCTGGGATAGGTAGAAAACTGAAAAATAATTGGGGTTTGTTTAGCAAAAAAATTTCGTAGTGCCATCCGTATTCAAGGTAAAGGGCGTTAAAGAAAAAAAATTTGGTTATCACTTCATACCTAAAAAGCATTAAATAAAATTTTCAAAACAATTATTACCAATAAAAGCCTTTAAAAATATTCATTAAATTTAAAATAGATTGCAAAAAACAAGCGAGAACAAATTTTTTGATTAAGGTTTAGTTTTAGGATACTTTTAATGAAAATTAATTTGGAAATTTGGAAAAATAAAATTATGTGGTCCAGTGATGTGAAAAATTAAAACAACAAAAATAGAGTGCCTCTCGTTAAGTGAAGATTACCAAAATTAGCATTAAACTTTGGAACGCCCAATTCTCGTTTTACTCCAACAGCGTTCAACCGATCACAATGAAAATTGGCTTGTAAACGCACGAGTATTTTTTTGTGGAGAAGGTTTTTGTGCTATACTCTTTGTTGCAACTTCCCACCAGGTAGCGCTGCTGCATATTAACTTCTGCACCTTTCACCATTTTTTAGAAAACCACTTGGTTGCAGCTACACACTAGGTGGTGCTGCAGCATACCAACTTCTATATCGGTTAACAGATCCCTAAAAAATTGTTATCCTGCTATATTTGAACACGGAAAATGTATTTGCTGTATTAAAGCTAAGTATATAGCAAGTAATTTTTCTTTAACTTTTTGTAAAATAAATCTTAAAAGTGCTTTGCAGTAACTTAAAAATTATAAAGTACAAGCTGTTATAATACAGAATGACAGGACATCGTCTGTCGGGTTCAGCTAGTTAAAATATAAAATTTGAATAAATATTTCACATATTTAATAATACTAGTTATTAAACACGGCGTTTTAAAATTATTTCTTTGGAATAAAACATGTTGTTTTACTTTTTTAGATAGACCCCCTACTCGAGAGTAATAGGAACACAAAAATAAACCATACAAATTTAAAATTTCTGCGCAATGTAACTAAGAAGTAAAACTTATAAAAGATTCAAATTTTAATTCCATACATACATACAGGCATATAGTCACGCCTTTTCCCGTAGGGGTAGGCAGAGACCACTTGCTTCCACTTGCTAAGGTTCTTACACACATCTTTCTCTTTTTTTTTTGTACTTTCATCAGTGCTCTCATACACGCTCGTCGGATATTGGTACTCTTTACATGGCCTTTTTTTAAGACAATGTCGATCTGATCGAGATATGTTCGCCGAGGTCGATCTCTACCAACTTACCCATTCACACTCACCTTATAAATTTGCTTCGTCAATCTTCCTTCATCCATCCTTTCTACGTGTCCAAACCATCTAAGCATTCCTTTATTTATCTTTGTAACCATATTTTTTTTTACACCATAGCTTTCCCTTATCTCACTATTCTTTACTTTATCTAACCCAATCACTCTGGCTATACTTTTAAGACTACTCATCTCCGCAGCACTAATCTTATTTTCATGCTTTTTCTGCCAAACTTAACATTCTGTTGAAGATATTATTTAGGTATATAACAGGTTATACGAGGTCCAAATTTAAAATGTGTTCTTAATTAAGTGGAAATTTTGTAATAATAGTAGTCGTGTATGGATAAACAAAACGGAATATTGCCATTGCATATGTAGACATAAAAAAAATCAATTTAATTTTTTGAAAGAAAATTCAACGAAAACTAGAGTCTTATTTTTTAGTACCTATCTTTACCCCAGATTTAAAAATCAATGCATGTTATATGAGGATCTTGGAGGCTAATTAATGTTACTCCCTTTTTCAATCCATTAGTTATTTTTTAAAAAGTCCCACTTAGCAACTCCATCAATCATAAAGTGGACTATTTTCCAGTTTTAACAAAATTTATTGAAGCAAATATCGGTACTTTACCGACAGTACCAAGAAATAGGGCTTGTATCATCTTCATTTAGTCCTTGAAGTAAAGTAGGCCTATATGTTCTCCATTGCAGACTCTTTTAAAGACATCGCAGGTTTGACTATTTCGTACTACTTACTTAAATCCTTTTCTTCAAAATTTTAAAGGGTGATTGTACAAAACATTGCGTAAACACATTAAGAATATCCTCTCTAGTAACAGTTTTTGGCGTACCCAAAAGAGAAATCTCAGCTACGAACCCAGCCTCTTAAATCTTAAATTTAATATTATTTAATACTTTATCGAAATGAAGGCTAGGCTGGTTGTTTGAAAAACGTTTTAAAAAAAAACACAAACATCACTGTAATTATGATCATGTTTCCACCATGTTTGCAAAACAATTAAGTACATGCTCTTCTGTAGTTATTTTTATCATCATTGTTCTCAGAACAACAACATAACCTCAAACTGCTAGTGTTAACTGACTTATGGCCCGCCCTGTATAAAGGCGCAACATGTAGCAAAAAAAGTCATAAAGAAGTGTCATTTACCCAAACTTCATGCGTTTTTCTTTCATTAAATAAATGGCAAAACATGAATTTTGATGCCCAGATATCCTTGATTCCTATCCATCACAAAGCGACTCCTGCCGCCAATGAGTTGGGTAAAAAGGGTCCTGTTGACGTTGCGAATAAAATATCGGGCTTAATTTTCATAAGGACTACTTTCTTGTAATTTATGGATCGAATTAATCCAGGACGAGCGTGTAAGGACGAGGAAATAATTTTTATTCGGTGGAAGAATGATAAAAGGTTTGATTATCTAAACGTCCTACAAAAAGGAATTAAATAAGTAATGGGATGTCTAATTACGGACTTACAACCCACGATGTTTTTTAGCACTACGATCCTTTGCAAATATTATTTTAAAACTGATTTCCCGCAAGTGAAAAATGTTGAAAATATATTAAATTACAAATTCACTTGTCGGCGTTAATTTCGAATAACTAATTTTTTTTGAATCCCATGCTGTCACCGAAATATTCCGATAAAGTAGCACAGCCCAGATTTCGATTTCCAAATGAATAGATACCTTCGACGTGGCTTATCTAAAATTGAAAGAGTACGGCGCCGACGAATAAGTCACGTTTTAGGTGTCAGCACTCAATTAACCGTCTCTGGATAGGGAAAATGTTGTTCCTCGTTATAATGGTAATAAGGATAGTTTACCCGAGGTTATGCCATCGTGTGCCACAACTTTTAAGAGATTTGACTCGGTAATGGATCAAAAAATGTTAATGAAAATCTCACATAAAACTCCGGCATTTTTTAAATTAGCACGTATTCAAAGTAAAAAAGTTAGACGAAGAGCTTGAGTGCTTTTTATACTTAGCAACAAATAATGACTTTTTTAAGAAGAATTACTTTTAATGAAACAATGCCCCAGGAACAAGAAATGGAAAAGCTTGAATGGTGAGAAACGACCGGTAAATTGTGATAAAATAAGAAAAACGTCACACTGAGGGACAGGCAGCGAAGCAATGAGATCTGTGGGAGCGATGTGATGGGATGCCAAATGTTATTAGATGATCTCGAGGAAGAAGAAGACAGTGCAGAGAGCATGTCGACAGGATGGGGTGACTCCTGGACTTTATCGTCACAGGACATCGAATAAAAAGTTGGAAAAAATTAGACATGGTCCTATCAAAAGGAAGAAGAAGAAGTTTCTCATATAAGTCTGCTATTTGCTTGGAAATAAGTTTAATAGAAATCTTACCGTATTCTCCTGATTTTCCTACGAAATCTGTGGATTGCTTAAGAAATAATGTTTTGTAGCAACCTTTATTGCAGTGAATTATTCAAACGCTTGCAAAAAATATAAAACTGTGCACTGAAACATCTTTTCTGCATGCCCACGCGAGAATCGAATTTTAAATTGACAAAATTATTACCTAACTTAAAATTTCCACTGACGAAATTGCGTATTTGTGAAAGTTTTTAATTCACATGTGATGTGAAAAGTTGGATATGCTAATAAGAAAAATTTCGAATAGAAATATGCGATAGAGCAAAATCGGATTGGCTCGTGGAGAAAATTTTAAAAGGGAAAATTTTCGAAAGAATTTATTTTGACTACACAATTATTGGCAAATAAATTGTTAACTTTGACTACAAAAAAAGTCAACTTACGTGGCAAATGTTCCACACACACCAGGGTTGTATCTAAGCAAAAATATTGGGGGTGTTAATGAAAGTGTTTTATGGAGCGTAAAAATTAACTTTTGAATAGTTTTTAATCAATACATATTCTATCTGTTATTTCAAAATAAATCCATTTTCCTAAGCTTGTATGATTATCTGTACGTTATCAAAACATAAATATGTATTTTTTATTTTTTTGTCTGTCTGTCTGTTTATTTGTCCGAGAACATCTTTGAAATTACTGACCGGATTTTATTACGGCTTATCCAGGTAGATAGAACTTAGATAGGAGCATAATAAAGGCTTTATTTCCTTAAAATCGGATAATAAAAAAAATTCTCTTATATATATATATATATATATATATATACATGTATGAAAATATATTAACTGTGAATCTACGTTAAAGGTTTTTTTTAATTTATTTGGGTAGCAGTTAGAAGTGACCAATTCAATAAAAATTCTTCGTTTTCAAGCTTTCGAAAATGTTTAAATCAATTTACAAAATATATTAATTAAAAATATTATAGAGAAGTCTTTAAAAATAAAATAAACATTTTCGAAAGCCTGACTAAAAAAACGAAGAATTTTTATTGAATTGATCACTCCTTGCTGCTACCCAAATAAATTAAAAAAAACCTCTAATATAAATATATATATATATATATATATATATATATATATATATATATATATATATATATATATATATATATAATGATTTTTTAATAAAACTAAATGACAAAGTTGTAATCTTTTTAATATTTGTTGTCCATAATGTAAGCATTTCTGAATGAGTCGTCTGAGAGTGAAAAATTTGTAAAATATTATATTATACATGAGCCAGCAAATTTTGTTGGCGCTTTAAACAATACTATTCTCTGGTCTATTCAGCTTCAAAGTCTCCTCTTATATTTTGTAAACGATTGTAATTTCTGGTTGTATTAAACAAAAAAAATGTCTGATAGTGTTACGCAGACAATGACTACTAACGAGCTCATCAAAGGTAATTGTATATTAGAAGCCATCACAAGGTCGAACAATGCGCCATTATTACACCCTATCAAAGCTGGAATTCAATTCGAAAGTTACCTCTAAAGCAGCTTACCTTGGTTAAATCAGAATTTTATCACACAAACCGTCTCGACGAGCAATTAAAAATCGCATTTATTATCCAGAACGGCTAAAAAGATAAAGAAGGAAATAATTGTAAGAAGTTACATCGGGAAATTTACAAGCTCGTCGAAAACTTGGAAGAATTTTCATTAGAAGATTCGCAGATCTGAGCGCTTTCTTCGGACGCGTTTTATTAAAGCGTAAAAGATAAAATGATTTTTTTTTTCGATACAGTTTAAATTGCAAATAAAGGATTCGTTAGAAATAGCAGTAGTTCAATACAAAAATTACTGACGTCAAATCGGATATAGTACCTACACAAGTTTTTTACTACAATCGGTATTTTTTTTTCGTGTCGTTAAGTTATTACCTAAAAATGTTATTACAAATGGTGAATTCTTATTCACTTACTGTTTATTGATTAAATCCTTCGGTTTGAAATTTTAAACAGTTAAGTACTATTTTAAAATTAATTAGATAATTTTGTATCCTTCTTAACTTTATTTTTTATTGTTTTTCACATTAAGTAGTGGGAGAAATACAAAATAGTAAACTGTATTTTAATGAGAAGCAAAAAATTACTACCAATGGCCGACCTGAAAAATGATACATATAAAACTCTTGCACCCAACTCGTTTCAGTCCAGACAGCCATTACCGAGACAGCTGTCTGGACACTCCGTTACGAACAAAAGTTCAGGCGAGATATCCAATCTTTGCGACAGCCAGGCTGCTATCAAATCACTGAACTTAGTCTACTTGACCTCTAGTGCAGCGGTGCAATGCCGAGCCGTCCTGAATGAGCTAGCAGCTTAGTTTAGTGTTTATATTGTCCGGGTACCCGGACACAGGAACATACCAGGCAACTGTGAACGAGGTAGCAAGAGGGGGCATCACCCTCCCAGCTGTATCTGTCTCATCTCAGCAAGGAGTACCGATTGCAAACTGCCGGCTCCTCCTGCAGAGAAAAGTAGTTTAAAAATCCAACTTGAGGTGGCAAAATTATCCCCACATGCACATCATCGAAACAGATTTGCCTATATCTACGTCAAACTAATAATGTTTTAACTCTATCCAGGGAGTTCATTGGAAATGCAATCGCAGCCATAACAAGACACTGGGCAGGTGGATCCCATTCACGTCGCATGAGAATCGTATAGCTACGACACAACTTCTGTAGAAGCTGTCACGATGAGGAAGAGGACGAAACAATGGTAGATCTTTTCTTCCACTGCCCTGCCCTAGGCAGAAAATAGGCTTTTTATGCTAGGGCAACCAAACTTTGATGACTTATCTGATCTCAACTTAGTTAGCATTAAAGACCTCACACCTTTTATTAAAAGTTCCAACTGGTTCTCACGGTAGAGGGGGCAGGCACCGCCGTCCATCACGGTATTATAACAGGCCAAAAGGCATAAGTGAGTCCCCTCCGAACTGTCGTTTTAACCTAACCTAGTGGGAGAGATACTACATAGTGGACTGTATTTTAATGAGAAGCAAAAAACTACTACCAATGGCAACTTTGTTGCTTAATAGGAAGAAGAAGCAATCTTCTCCTAGAGAAGAAACGTCAGATAATAAATAGCGTAATTCTTTCGATACTTACTTACACTTCTGTTGCCTGGAAATAAACGTCCAAAACAGACAAGAAGAGAATTCAGGCACATAAGACAGGCAGTCAACGCATCACAGTCCACCGCAAATAGAGACTTATTTCAAGATCTCACCAGTCCTCGATAAAAAGAAGACACAAGCGGAAAAAATATTAGAAAAAGTACGCTAACACCCCAATAGAAAGCTTTGCGATAATACACACTACGACCCGGGAGATGCACAATGGAAGCATTAATTTATTTTCTCTTCTCTTATAAATTAGGAAACCTCAAAGCCTCGAGGGTTTGCCTCACAAGAAGAGCTTTATCTAGATGACTGACTGACTGCATGATATCTGCTCTTGTTTAAGGAAATTTAACGAAAAATATATAAATAAATTTGAACTAAAAAACCCAATTCATTATTATTGGTTTAAATTCTGCAAACCGACATTTCATCCTGAAATTGCATCATAATTAGTGATTTTATAAAATAAATGGTTCACTTTATGTACGTATCTACATACTGTTAAATGAATGACTACTCTAATTCATTAGAGTTGAATCATACGTTTCTGTTTATTTTCAACTTGGCGTACTTTACATCAAATTTTTTTTACGTCTCGTACTAATCGCTACTAATGTAACGACTTCCTGGTATAATCAGTGGCGTCTTCTATCTATGTTACTGGCGCTGTGCTGTTCAAAGCAAATACCCACTTTATTTATTTACGCAACTGTTAAATTAAATCTATGCGCCTAGTTTATTGAACTTTTTAATTAATTATTGGTTAATAACTACGACCAAACTGTACGGACAAAATCTACGAAACTCTAGTAGACGAAGTAATATTGAATAACATTTTGTTTTTATTGTGTAGACGAAATTTAACAAAAGCTTAAATGAAAATATACACTCAATAGTTGGGTGCTTTATAAAAAATTTGATGTATTGTTGATAATTAATCAATAATAAAAAAGTAATCACTAAAGTGGACATGTTAAATTTTTTTGTTGAATAATAATATAATATATAACAAAGTTATAATCTATGATTACTTGTAACATACATACGTATAATTCATTTATCTTATTATTATCATAAGTGCTGCCACCTACACTACGTACTCACAACCATTTTTAAAATCTGTAATCCATAAAAATACAACACTGATTAATAATTTGGGTGAGAATTTTGAGATATTATGCATTAAAAAAATTATTGCAAGCTATTTCTCCAAATTTAAAAATGTAATAATTTTTAAATGGCTGTAACTAGTCTTGTAGTAAAGATAATCATACTTTGTTATAGATTTTGTAAAGCTTGAAGACTCAACTTTAAGAATTCAAAATGGTTTTTTTTTAAAAATTGCCTTAATGATGTGTAAATTCAATTTTAATAAAAAAAGAATTTTTCCCATGTTAATTAAATGAGAAACTAAAATAAAAATAGCGACCCCTTCGAGTTGAGCTTTTGAAAGGGTAAGAGTTGAAAAAAAAAATTTTTCGAAGCACCCTACTCAATAGTCTGGGAAAATTAATATATTATGAGTTCATAATAACAGGGGTACCCCAAGGTTTAATCCCATGACCATTACTCTTCTTATTATTTATCAATAACTTGTGTGAGGCTATCCAATGTAGGACATTTTGCTTTGCTAATGATATAAAGTTATTTTTAACTATTGATAGCATTTATAATTATATAAGTGTAACGAGCTACTTTTGAAGCTACTTTTCACCCTCTAGAACATAGAAGAAGAGTTGCAGACCAGTCATTACTCTACAGATATTTCCATGGCAGATGCTCCAGAAAAATAAAAACTCTTGTACCACCATTGGCCACGCTGATCAGTCTCACCCATTTACTCTCAAGATTGACACTACAAGGACCAATCTTCATCAAGAATCCTTCTTTTACAGGGCTGCTACGGAATGGAATACGCTTCCAAAATCAGTTTTTTCCAGAGAACTATGACCTGCAACTTTTTAAAAAGCGTGTCCACAATAATTTCCTTTCCATAATCCCTTCCCCTTCTAATAGTCGCAGTGCGGGCCGTCCGCGGCCCACACGATAGGTCTACCCTTTTTGCGACTATTTTCATAAAAAAAAAGAATAGTAGTTACTTTATTTAAAAAATATATAAAGGAGATAATGCTAAATAATTCTAAAGACTATTACTCGGGGTTGTGCATTTTTGATTTCTCAGTTGAATTAAATTTAAGGTCAGTTCACGGGTCTTTCTTTTTTTTCTAAACAAATAAACTAAAAAACTTATTATATAAACAATAAAACTGAATCACGATAGGACGCCAAGTCCTTCGATGTCGATTGTTTTTTTTATTTCTAAAAAAATTTGAGATGTGCAAGTACTGTGATATTTTCTGAATACACCTTAAACAAAATCTTTATAATTTATTGTTTCCATCCCTCGTACATTGTTTGTAGACGAAAAGTAAAAAAATCATAATACAAATCTCTTTTCATAAAAAACGAATTTCGACTTGGCGAACGATAAAAGAGAAATTATAATTAAAATTGTTTCTTTGTCGAATTAAATATTTTAATTTAAAATACAGCACATTGTTAAAATCGATGCTCACACCGTCATATTTAATTTAATTTTCTGATTTTTTTGTTGCAGACAGTATACGAACACGATGGATACTTTTTCAGATGTATAATTAAATGCAAAAGTTCGTTTTCATAAATAGAGATGAACGACACACACCAAGGAACCTTCACTTTTCTCTTTCGCTTCTGCCATTCAAGAAGACAACAACATACCTCTATCTCTCAAAATAACCTCTCGTGTCACGTGCAAAAAACTTAAATATTTATTAGTGAAAAGTGCAACCCCGAGTTCACGATAACGAAGCAATCAACGCTTCATGCTATCCACGCTATAAAAAAGGTTAGTCATTTTTATACATTAGATATCTCTCGCACCGTCGTTATAACTCACTTATTTTCCATATTATTAATTACTTAATTATTTGACTCAAAACCTACAGTCCATTTCTCGCAACATAGAGGTACTAAAGAAATCATTTCCTTGAATAATTACAATGCAGGTTAGAAGCAACACTTAAGTTTAACCTTAAAGCAAGGTTTTACTATATCTTTGTGGGATTTTTGCTTGCACGACTTTCCTTGTTCGGCTGCGCCTCCCACGAAAAGCCTATTTTCTCGACTTACAACGAAATATAGTATTTTTGCACTGCCTATTTTGGACTAAAAGTCCAATCAAACAACTGTCAACCATTCGCAATAATATATTTGGAAGTTTTTGATTTATTTTCTAATCGTTGGAACCAAAGTTTTTTAATTACCTAAAAAGCGTTTATTATTTTGCTGAATTGCGGCGGCTTTTCGAGAAAATTGTAAAGAGTTATTGATGCCAAAAATAATTAATAAGCGTCTCATTTTTACACAAAGTAGTGAGTAAACATTTTTTTTTAAACGTTCCAGTTGCCTTTAATAAAACATTTATTCTTGCTTTTTTATTTCCGAACAAACATACTTCACCGAACGAAAAAAAAATAAACAAATTTGCATATTATATCAGCGATGTGACTCTTGTTAAACGTTCTTTATAAAAAGCAAAATGAAATACGGAAGTACTAAATTTACTTTTGATGTTTTCAATTTCACGCTCTTCTTGCCAATTTTACCTGCAGAATTGCACACAAGTCCACGGTAAATTGATAAAAAATACCCACAAAAAAATGTATTTTTATAGTCGACTAACTTCGCTAAAAAATCGATTTTACGAGAATTAATTGACTGTGACATTTTAAACACATTTAACGTTATTTACGGTAGTTTCGCCGAGCATTTACGGCAAAGCCAACTTTGAAGAAAACCGAGAACATGCTCGTCTTTACTTTCGCTTGATGGTCTGCACCGAGCGCGTTTGTAACCACTACAACTACTTCTATATTTGAGAAAATAATTAAAAATCAAAAATTAATAATTATTACATAACCTAAAGGGTTAGTTGGAATCCGGATTGGTATATCGAAGAAAAAACTTTTGTTTTAAGCCCCACACTTATGCATGGTAGTAAATATTGGGTTTGGTAGAAGAAGCATGAAATTACGATTAATGCTGCGGAGATAAGTAGTTAAAGTGACTTGGTTAAATAAAGTGAAGAATAGTAATATAAGGGAAAGAAGAATATGTGGTTACAAAGATAGATAAGGAAATGCTTAGATGGTTTGTACACGAAGAGAGGATGGATGAAAAAAGACGGACAAAACAAATTTATAGGGCGAGTGTAAATGTTTTAATGTTTTAAATTTTTTAATAACGTTAATTTTTTGCTAGTAATTGTGGTGGAAAAATAGTTTAAAAACCATCCTTTATAATACTAGTCTACCGTTATAACATTTTTTAAAGTATTGATAATCTTGGTATCTAGAAAGCTTATGGTATTATTATTTTTTACTAGTAAGGTGAATCTAAATTTATTTTACTTATTACCTTTCTTCTTAGAAGACCCCTCACTTAGCCCGTCGTTTCGTTTGCCTGATTACTGTAGTGTGTATCAAGCCGAAATAACAGCCATTACCGCAACGAACTAAAATTCAGCAAGATATCCATTCTTTGCGACAGCCAGGCTGCTATCAAATCACTCAACTCAGTCTACTTGACCTCTATGGTAGCGGTGCAATGCCGAGCCGTCCTCAATGAGCTAACAACTAAGTTTAGAGTTCACATTGTCTGGGTACCTGCACACAGGGACATACCAGGTAACTGTAAGGCGAACGAGCTAGCAAGAGGGGGCGCCACCCTCCCAGCTGTATCTGTCTCATCTCAGCAAGGAGTACCGATTGCAAACTGCCGGCTCCTCCTGCAGAGCAAAGTAGTTTAAAAAGCCAACTTAAGGTGGCAAAATTATCCCCACACAGATTTGGCCTAAACTAGATCTACGTCGAACTAATGATGTTTTAACTTTATCCAGGGTGTCCATTAAAAATTCACAGCCATAACAGGACACTGGACAGGTGGATCCCATGCACGGCGAGTTTGTGAGTCTTTATCGTGATTATTAATTCGGTGCTTTTCTCCATTCTTTGACAGACTTCTTCGTTAGATACATGGTTTGTCAACGGAATTCTCTAAATTCTACGATAAAGCCACATTTCAATGGCGGCAAGTTTTTTGGTGGTTGCTTCGGTCAAGGTCCATGATTCTACTCCATACGGCAAGACAGAGAAGACGTTGCACCGGAGGAGTCATACTTTTGTGGTTGAAGTAAGAGAGTGGCTCTTAAAAATTGGTTTCATTTTAAAAAATACTGATCTTGCTTTTTTTTATCCTACATTGAATCTCTTGCGAATGGTCCAATTGGTCATTGGGTACACGGTTCCTTAATATGTATATCTACTGACTCTCTTTATTTGTTGTTGATTTATAGTAAGATGTTCATGTCGGATTTGACTCTTGCTTATAACCATATATTTTGTCTTGTTGAGATATATATCAAGACCATAATCTGTACCAACTTCTTTCACTAGAGTCATCAGTTCGATGTTCGAATGTTCTAAGCTTTTTACCGTTTACGGTTATTCCAGCATTCACGTTCTCGAGAGCCTTTCTAAATATGTATTCCGAGTAGACGTTGAATAGTAAGTACTTATTTATGCCTAAATCATTTAAATTTTCAATACAAATTGTGAAATTTTTTTGTGGTTATTTCCCCAAAAAGAAATTAATCAGGTTGACAAATTAATTAACCTTTTAAAACTACAACAGTTTCGTTCTTAGTGCTTTTTTGTAAAACTTAATTGAAATTGTTAAAACTCTAAAATGTTCTTTATAGCTAAAGGCAATTTTCCAAGTATCCACTAGTTTAACGAAAAGTTTGCGATGAGCTTAGTAAAAAATTACAGATGCTGAAGGCGCAGTTATCCATTTTTCTTATCGCATCACCAACTTTCAAAACTTACCAGAGGATATCAGACATGCAAGTGATAAGAATTATATTTCGAGACTTTTATAACTTTTATAAATCCAAGATACTGCACATTTATTTTTGGTTCTAGAAAATATTTAATTCTTTCCTGCAATCGGCTGCTTGAAATTTGAAGTACTTCTTTTTTGCGAAATAACCAACACCAGACAAAGTTTAAATATAATTTAATTCATATTAATGTTCCATTAATTACTGCATCACCTTTATTTCTTTAGTTTCTACACTAAATCCAGAAGCTTATTTGCCTGATCGAAGTCCAATCAATGACAGATCTTTTTTTTAACACGCTTGTATTAGTTGCACCTGTATCTTCTTTGTACGTATGTATGTATTTTTGTAAGTGACTCTTTGGCCCCGATTTTGCCCTACTTTAAGTGATCAGATTTAATTTAAACTTCGCACACTTGTCAAAGACCGACGACGATGAATAAATCGATCAAAATATCCGATTATCCTGATTTCTTTCTCCAGGATTCATAAATTTCTTCGGGGATCCTTTGCATGAGAGTAAGAGAGATAGAACTAGTGCGTGAATTACGCATGTGCGCAGAACTAATATTAAAACAGTTCATCGCATCGGTGGTTCAGTGGTGGAATGCTCGCCTGTCATGCGGACAACCCGGGTTCGATTCCCGGCTGATGCATTCTTTTTGTGCTTTTACCATTTATTACATTATTTGTTTAGTAAGTTAAGCAAATAGGACTAAATACGAAAAATAAATTGTAGTTTAAAAAAATTAAAAATCACGCTTTTAGAGTTAATCAAAGTAAAAAATAATTCTTAACATATGAATAATATAACTGACGAGAAAATTAATGCCACTCTTCGAGAACAGTGACATTTATTTTATCGTCAGTAATTTTATTCCTGTGTTAAGAATTATTTTTTACTTTTTAGTTTAAATAACTCTAAAAGCGTGTTTTTAAGTTTTTTTAAACTATAATTTTTGTTTCTTATTAGTGGAGCCATGTTTTTCCAAAGAGTTAGTTTTGTTCATCATTGAAAACCTGAAATTGAAGGTCTTATTATTCATTTAACTTTTTATTTAAAAAAAAAAATCGTTCTTTAACAAGTTTTTGTATCCAGCGCCTTTCAATAAGTTTTGGATGCGTTAAAAAATTTTCCCTCCGTCATCAAACTCGAGATCAGACATTTTAGCGAATGCCCCCAAACCAAATTTATTTACAACTTTTATGGGATCTTAGATTTACTTTTTGAGATATTCAACTTGTACGTTTTTTAATAAAAATCGAAAAAAAGTCTTTTCATGAAGACGCAAACTTTGATATCGGCGCTCTACTGAAGATTTAATAATAATATCAAGATATTGTGTATTCTGAATAAAATGTCGAATTATTTTATTTTTTTTTAACATTAAAAAACAAATTTTTGTATATCTATTTATTAAATGCCTTGATTTTATACCGCCAATGAACTAAATAACCAAACTTAATTAATTAAACTGGTACCCAGTCGACTGTTGGAGCTAAACTTACCGGTAATTCTAATTCACTTATTAACTTCTTATTTTATAAAATTTAAGAAATGGAAGTTAAAAGAGGAATGTGTAAAAGTGGGTCGGTTTTTATTTCTAAACCAACAGGGTTTGTCGTTACAAATTAAATTATTAGATGAATATAAGCAGACGAAATCGAGTTTTTTTATATTAAATATTAGTTATTTTTTTGGGTTTTCACGAATGTTCGTTTTTATCGCTTTAAATAAAAATAAACTTATAAAATGCTTGTTGAAAATTATGTTATAAATCTTATTATTTATAAACATGTTTCACAATTTCAAATTAGTTATGTCCTTTATACTTTTGGTAACATTTATAATAGGAAGACATAATATGTAACATGTTTTTCGTATTAAACTTATTCTAAAATTATTATTGCCGTACGCCTATGACTCGTCGATTTCCTTTCCCCTTTGACCCGCAAAGGTCAACGTTGAAAACATCAGTCACTCTATACATTTTTGGTATCCTACTATAGTGGGTGATCCTGTAAAGTTTGGTAGCGATTGGATCAACGAAAGGGCTGAGAAGGTGACGAAATATAAAAAATCTTTTAAACGGCTAATATTAGTGTCGAATTTATAGTCTGATTTTAAAGTCACCACAAAGCACTACTTGTGAATCAGGATCTAACAATTCCATCTTTATTAGCTTGGTCTTCAATAAATATATATATATATATATATATATATATATAAATATTTTAATTTTTCAAATAAAGTTAACCCATTGCATAATAAGTATGTATCATTAGTATTAAAAAATACGTTGGACTACTTTTAAAAAAATACCCATTTTTTTACGCTGCGGTCTACCGCCAACCCCTTAAAATATTTTTGGGGCCCAGCGTTTCAAATACTTTTTGCAGGACAGATAAGGAATACATAATTGCGAAATGTTAATATCAGTATGGAAACGATCGTAAAATGTTAATGGAAATAAGTTAATGCATACAATATTAGGATCCAGGAGATATCACCCTTAGTATTCTTACTTAAACAAAATACGATAAAATGTAAATAAGTAGGGTGTAGGTTTGCCCATAAAAACGTTTACTGCCAAAATATAAACTTAGTATCTCGGTTAGAACATCTTGTATCCACCTAAAATTAGCACTTCTTTATAATTCATAAGCACCTGAATTAATGAAGCATGTAAAGTGTATTTTTAAAGAATACTTTCACTTTTATTAACATTTACCTTACAAAAAAGCATTTAGATTAGAATATTTATTTATTGTTACAATAAATTTTTGGGATTGTATAAAATTAGCCTAACAAAAGCGCTTTTTGCGTGATACCTATACAAACAGACAAGTAGACACATTCCACAAGTCGTTAACACCTAAACATCGTACCGTTATATTTTTTTCTTCCGATACTTTTTTGTTACAGTTTTGTAATAGTCACGATTTAAAAACTTATTTTTTCTGGTAATTGTTCTTTTTGCTTTTATTTTATGAAATAAACAACTGTCAATACAACACAGCAGGTTGTTTGAATTACTGATTTTTTTGTAACATTAAGGAAATTTTTTTTATGAATGATCAATTGTGATTCATAAAATATTACAAAAAATATTATAATATAACAGATTTTGATTATGAAACGAATTTTCGGCCCATAAAATCAAGTTGGTACTTGGTATCAATTTTTTGCATTTTCACAAAAACACTCACATTGACTTGCTCAGACGTTTGTCAAACAGCAACTGCGCGTCCAAATGAAATTTTTTAGAGTACCTGTCAAAAGTTGCTTCACTTTAAGGTCTGAAACTTTTTAGACCACTTTCGTACTTGTTTGACCTTTCTATTTATCGACATTCAATTACAACGCATTAAAGGTATTTTTTTATTATGTCAAATATAGAAGAGCTATTTTGTTCACCACCAATTATTTCTGGTAAAGCAAAACCAAAAAATTTAGATCCAATGTAACGGGAATTTTTCTAATAAGTGGGACATCGGGTTGTCAGAGCCGGTCCTGGTAGTTTAGTTAAATTGTTTGGATTTTAAAACCGTTATTGGTTAGTGTATTTAGGTTTTTGTGAGCCAATAACGGCTATAGTCCAAGAAACGAGGAAGCGGCCCAATGTTATAGGTGCAAAAATTAATATGCAAAAAAAAATGAGCGTTTATAAAATTAAAATTTGGGGTGAGTTTCTATTTCATGCGATCCTGATCACCAAACATAACCTAAAAAATTGGCAAAGTTGCGAAAAGCGGTTTTTTGTTAATAACCAAAAAACTACAGCTCCGATAAAAAAAGTTAAACTAGGAAATTGTAGGTATTAAAAGGATCTATCTATTAAATATTTTATAATTTTTCGATATCATTGATACTTTTCGAGTTATATTGGAAAAACCGTGAAAAATCGGGTTTTCTATAACTCGTTAACTGTAACGTATTCAAACTTGTTACTTACTATTAAGTGTAACCTATGGCAAGCTTAAAAAGTTTTGTTTTGAAAAATTTATAAATATTGATTATTTTTCAAGATATATGAAGTTTTCTCCAAAAAGATGCTAGCTAGTTCTGCTCGGGGGATGATGCTACAGTAACGATTTAGTGCTTATTTTTATTTTTTTCTGTATGAGTGGTACTTTTATGTTATTAAAAAAGTATACTAATTTTTTTTATTTTAAGGTTCAAAAAATGCCTCTAAAAAAATTGCAATATTTTTGTACGTTTTTTTAAAATAAATTTCTTAATTTTGTTGTTATAGAAATGACTTTTATGAAAATAGATTCCTAGATTGAGAATAATAGCCATCATTAAAGGCTCGTTGAAGAATATACTATCTAACTATTTATAAAAATTACAAATTTGTACTTATATTGGTGTTACGGGAAAGTCCGGTTCTGTGGGCTACTGAAATCAGGTGAGGAATATATATATATATATATATATATATATATATATATATATATATATATATATATATATATATATATATATATATATATATATAGAATTGAAAAGCCGTGTCAAGAAAATTCGCTTGGGCGAAAACAGAGCAGAATTCATCAAAGACCACAGAAAACCTAAACGGAAAGTTACAGTTCGCAGTTATTCGGAGGAAACTTCTATAAAGGATTCAAGTTGACTATAAACGAAATAACTTTCCGGTGACTGTCAACTGAATTCAATTTAAGAATATCGGAAAAATTATTGCGAAACCTTTCGCGCGGACTTTTGTACGAAAACGTTCCAAGATTTTAGTGCAAAGCGGGAAAAGAAAAACTGCGATTTGTCAAAGTAATTTCGCTGTTCTTGAAAACACCAGCCAGATATTCCGGATAATATTGTAATTTTACGTTTTGAAAAATATGTGCATGTGAATATGTTGTCGGTGATAAATTTTCTCATAGTTTCATAATAATTAATACAGCTAGTGTTCTTTAAAAAAAAAATTTCCACCTCAGGTAACCTGTGCAAGCACTTATTTTTACAAAAAAATAACCGTTAAACATGTCAATTAATATTTTCAAGAGAAAAAGTATGCCATATTTAGACTTGCATCTTTGGATTCCTCTCATTTAGCTGATTTCAAATAATATCTTCTCCAGCTAGTGCTTATGCATGTATAAAATTTATATGTTGTCAATTATCTCACTACTTTGTCTACTTAATACTTTGGTTTTAAAATTGAGAACTTTTAAAAACGCAAAAAATGTTGCAAGTTTTAAATGGAAATGTCATGGAAATATCTGTAGAGCAATGACTGGTCTGCAACTCTTCTTCTTTGTTCTAGTGGGTGAAGGGTATCTGTGAAAGTTGAGCTGTTTATCAAGCGAATGGCTCTTTTCTGAATGGAATCTAGAAGACGAAGAGAATGCCTTGGTGCTGAACCCCAAATGTGCGAGCACATATCCCACTGGCTTAAAAAGTGGCGGATAAAAGCAAATTAAACAAAATCAGTTTACGTAACATTCACCGTAAGAAGAGATTCTTGTCCTTCAGTCACACTTAAAAACATTGCAGTCCCACAGGCAGATCATGTGAGATACCTAGGATTGCACTTGAACAAAAGTCTTACCTGGCAAAAAAGCAACTTGGTATTCATATGCGAAAATTTTACTGGCTCATTGGACGAAACTCTCAACTATCTCTCGAAAACAAAATACTTCTGTACATGGCAATACTGTAGCCCGTCTGGACGTATGGAATCCAACTGTGGGGTACTGGATCCCATTCAAACATTGAAATCATACAAATGTTTCAAAATGGAGCACTCCGCATGATAACCATTGATCTGATCTTTAATTTTCGAATGAAACTTGGATATGTAGTAGGTCAATGTTGGAGTGGCTATCTAGATCACCGCATTTAACACCCCTAAACTTTTTTTTATGGAATGATTCATATACAAAAATTTATAATATTCAACCAGAATTTAGTAGGTCAATGATGGAGTGGCTATCTAGATCACCGGATTTAACACCCCTAAACTTTATTTTATGGGATGATTTATAAACAAACATTTATAATATTCAACCAGAATTTCTAAAAGATTTACGACAAAGAATAGAAAATGAATGCCAACATTTTAATGCACACGTGTTAAGTATTGTTGGCAAGGCGTTCAAACTAGATTATACTGTTGTATGGAAGAAAATGTTAATTTTAAACAAGTAATACAATAAATTTAAAAATGTCAATAAAAAGGTTTACGATAAAATAACTAATGTAAAATATTCGCGTAGGTACTTAATTCAAAATGATAATAATGGTGAGAGGGTAACATTTCCAGGACGTATGGCATACCATCTCTTCCTTCAAATACTAATTGACTTGTTTTTCGTAAAAATCTTTCATTCTATAGGTTACTTAAAATACTTTTATCTAAAGAGGACTGCATTGTGAGCAATGTAGATAATTTTCTCGTAAACTAGTGAATCAAATTAACCGAAATATGTTTTTATTTTTATTTCTTTTGATCGTAATATTTTTTATTGCAAAAATGTACCGGTCGAGCGTCTTTAATATACTTAAAATGTCAAATGTACATAACGACTGCCTGATATTCCGTTCGGCGATAACCAAAAAGCAAAATATTTTCCATGCACCTAAACGTTTGGGAAAAACCGCTATTGAAAATTATTCGAATTGGCAAAGAGGAACTTCAAAGTCCAAAAGTCGGAGAAAATGAACCGTTATGATAAAAAAATGCGGTCGATTCAGCATTTTTCCTGTCTGGCATTTAAAAAGTGAAGTGGTTTTCAAACGTGAATGATGAGTTTACCAAGAACGCAGAAAGACTTTTAGTGGAATTTCAAATTGACCATGACCAAACGCATGAAATGGATTTTTAAATCGAATCAGTGATGGATGTTTGTGTCGACGAAATATGCTTTAGTTTACATTTTAGAAATCACAAGTTGAGCCAATTACTTCCAAAGTACCCCATTTCATCGCAAAAATAATGCTTCGGAGAATAAAAATTCAATCTCACATTTAACGTATAATTCCACGTTTAAAAAAAATGTAACGCTCGTTACTTCATAAAAACCCCAACTTTAATGCTTTGCATCGGTCCACTCTTTATTCTCAACTCTTCTGCTGGATAATGTAACGTAATTTGTGTAATTAAGATAATCAAGGTTAAAAAACAGGATGTTTCAAAAAAAGGTGTAGGTAGAAAAGTAAAAAATAATGGGGGTTTGCTTGGTAAACAATTTTCGTAACGCCATCCGTATTGAAGATAAAGGGCGTTAAAGAAAAAAAATTATACACATTACGATTTTGCCGAAACTACTGGAAACATCGTAATGAAATTTTATACGAATATGTTTTAGAAGCTGATATATCCCATAAATTTGTTTTTATATCTGACTCTCATAGATGGCGCTAGTTACACGGTTCGTACCAAGTAGTATTAAACATAACTTTTTTAAATTTAGGTTTATTATTTATAATTTCGAGTAAATTTTTAATTTTTACATTAAAAAGGTAGTCTTGGTAAAACTTGTTCCTGTATACCGTTTTCGAAATATTTTGATTTAAAAATGATGAAGTAATAACCAAATTTTTTTTCTTCAACGCCCTTAAATTTTATTCCTTGAACTAAAAACACAAATTATAGAACCCGTATAATGTAACTAGTACGTTTATTTAATAGCTTATTTAATTATGTACATCAGTTCATTTAAATCTGATGATGGTTGCCTTTGATTATCGTATTATTAAATTTTTAAGCATATCTGTATGGATTTGGAAAATGTAAACAAAGTGTAATCCTTAAGTGGATATTGAACGGTTTTATAATATCTGCCTAGCAAGATTTAAAAGTTTTCTGAGGTGAAATTTCCATTGTTATAATTTAATAGGTTTCTCTTATTAGTCCACTACTTTTGTGATAAACAATGACAACAGACCCACCACAATGAACCCTCCTACTATTTCGAGATTAGTATGATGAAACATTTTACTTGACGTTCAGTTTCACTGTAATCAAACTGGTATTTTTTTTCATTTTTGGGATTGTATTGTTCGTTTCTTTTTTTTGTTAGGTTGCTTCTTCTTTGCTACATTACTACTAACTTGAGTCTACCCCTGTATTTACTAATGGAAAATGCAAAAATATTAACTGGCAATGGCAAAATTGATAGAGTACATACAAACATTTTTTAGACCCGCCTCGGTATAGCTGCAGTTCCTTCTTATACTTTTGGTCCTTACACTGATGGAGTTAATAGTTTAGAGAGTCTCAATAATTAGGTAAAGTGGTCTGTCCTTTTATCAGAGTGGGTTCTGGTTTTTGCACTAGTCAGAAAATTAATGGCGCACAATTTTTTTTTTTTTTTATTTGATATATTACAAAATACACGCCTTTACTGGGCAGCTGGGATAGTAAGTCTGTCCTATTTCAGATTTTTTTACTAATGATTTAAGATTTAAGATTTTTTTACAAAAACTGCTCAATTTGACCATGCCTTAACTTATCCAGTATTTGTAGATATTGCATAATACTAATATTAAATAAGTTTTCGGTTGGAAAACATCACGGACTCACTCAAACTTATATGAAACAATGCGGATATTATATGCATACACGTTACAAATATTATTTATACGACCAACAATTTAGAAGGACATTTCATGGCTCGGAAGCTTCCTAACTTACGACAACGGTAAGCCCACCTCTATCAAAACTAAAGCTGCAGCTCGGCAAAGTGAAG
Organism: Agelastica alni; assembly: GCA_950111635.1. Classification (NCBI taxonomy): domain Eukaryota; kingdom Metazoa; phylum Arthropoda; class Insecta; order Coleoptera; family Chrysomelidae; genus Agelastica; species Agelastica alni. Next base: position 34,589,854 of record OX467714.1, read on the forward strand.
GTTTTCCTGCGGATATTTCGTATGCAGAAAACGTTCGTTTCATGTAGACGTAGGTTCATGAGCGAAGAGATATTTTCATCCCGGAGGTTTGTAAGACGCAAATAACTGCAGAGTTTATGCCCCGGGTGTAAAATAAGGAAAGCCGAAAATTGTGACTATGATCCTTATCTTTTTGCATTAAACAATGTAATATGTGAACAGTACACGTGAAGGCATACAATCACAATTTTCACTGGTGCATAATATTAATTTTACAAACTAACACGAGATTTAAAAGAAGTCAAATGCCGTATAGAAAACGCAAGAAGCGCATTCCTTAAAATGAAGAGACTTTTAACAAACCCTACATTATCGCTAAACACCAGATACAGATTCGTAAAAGCTTATATCTACTCAATCCTCTTATATGGTAGCGAATCATGGACGATGGGAATACGATCGATGCGTGGAATAAAAGCCTTCGAAATGTGGGTAATGCGTAGAATGCTCAAACTATCATGGACAGAGCATATCTCCAATGAAACCGTTCTAGGAAGGTGTCACGTGCCTATTATTTTCTTCTCCTATCTGCCGTTTCATTATTATAATAGTCTGCATTTGGGTTCGTTGTATATAGTGTTGCCTATAGTAGTGATAGAATTCGATTATTAATAGCTGTGACTTTTTTGTCTCTCTTATTGGACTTCGCCTTGATTATTGGCCTCGATTGTAGTGTGTTGTTAGATATATATTATTGTTGGTTTGCTTGGGCTGGCAACTGATGCGAACGAGCGCGTTTATGAACTAGGGACTTATACATGGAAAGGTTGGCTGACGCGTGTCCCGGGACATTTTCTTGATGTCCGGTCTGAGAGCGAGGAAGGTTCATCTTTCGTTTGGTGGCAGTGGTGGAAGTCGGTTGAGAGTATTTGGAACGGTTGAATATTAACACGGGAGCGGAACTTCTACGGTTTCTTCTTCCATATCTGGCTGTATTTGGGGCCATCTTTATTGGATTAGGAAGATAAACCATTTAATTCTTAACTTGACCATTCTGTCGTGCCTATGTGATGAATATTTTTGGATATTGGTGTCGAGTTAAGATCACCACTTGTGGGATTTGATGAAGTGAAGCCATCGTGAAGTACCACGTGCCGTTCCATCCACATCGACGATAAATTTCAGCGTTATAAAGACTTGCCTGGTAATTTTAGCAGAAATTATTGATAATACTATTTGTTTTTTCGGTTCTTGGATCATCGATGTTACCGTGACGTCTCAGTGAGGTTTTCAATTGGTTACATGGTATGGAATTTATTTTATCAACTTATAAGTTATGTGCTTGATCTAAGTGTTTTCAATAATTTAAAAGTAACAAGTTATTCTCATTTAATTTGTACCTGCTCCCAGTGACGTCCCAATAAAGTTTTCAATAGTTTAAAAGTAACCAAATTATTTTTCGTTAAATTTGTACCGGCTCCAAGCTGAATCTGAATTTATATATCACTGAATATAATTTATGTGGATATTGTAAGGGTTTTAAAATATTATTTTTGTAGCAAGTCCATTTATTTGATATTTCCTTTTTTTGTTGTGTTAATCTTTTGCTATCAGGAATTCTATATAAAACCAATTATTTTCGAAATTTTAAATATTGTGAACATTTTCTTGTTGTTGTTTTTTTTTGTTATTTTAATTCTCTTTTGTACCTCATTAGGTTTTTATTACTGTCTGGAAGATTGTTATAATTAATTTAAATATTATTTTAAGAAAGTGTATTAAATTCGTTTAAACCACTTTACGAAAATACAGAATTTATTGTAAAAAATCAGAACATCATTTTTACTTAATTAATATATTGCAGTAATTGTAAATATAGTTTTATTTATCTAGTTCACCATAATTGTTTGTTGTTTTTCGTGTGGCTCTGCTAGTGCCTATAAGCTCTAGGGGTTTCCGGCTTGTACCGTTTTAAGTCGGTGGCGCGGCTCACTTTTAGATTTTTTTCTTCTACCCTCTACGGCTGAGCTCGGGCATAATTTGCCAGTAGAGAGACCACTAGCAGAGTACTCTTTAGAGAACCAAAAAAAAGACGTGGCAAAGGATGAAAGTGGACAAAGAAATCTTGGGAATGGTCAGAAGACGCAAGACAAGCTATCTGGGTCACATATACAGAGGCAAGAGATACGAGTTCCTACAACTGATAATGGAGGGCAAGATTGAAGGTAAAAGAGGACGGGCAGGAGACAGAATTCGTGGTTAAAGAATGTTAGGGATTGGACTGGCCTGAATTCAGAGTCACTAATAAGAGCAGTACGGGACAGAGAGAGATTTGCCAAAATCGTAGCCAACCTTCAGTGAAGACGGCACGTTAAGAAGAAGAAGAACAATTTATACAAACAACTAAAACGATTTTTTTTTTGCTTGAGTAGAAATACAAATATTAGTTAATTTTAAGTTATCTGATTGAATGAAACCAATATTAAAATCAGATTTTATTTGCTGTTTTTAAGCTGCTGCTATGGATATGTTTTAATGTTGACGTTTTAAATCTATACAAATTTAAATAAAATTTTAAGTCAAACTTCAGATTATCCCGGCGGGTGTTCCTGTGAAGTTTCCAAGCGATTAAATCCATGAAAGAAAAAAAACTATTAAAAACGGCTGATATTAGTGTGGAATTCAGTGTTATTTGCTTCAACTTTAGAAATGGAAAACATTTTATTCCGATAAGCCCCTACGAAAGGAGTGAGAGAGGGTTAAAATATACATACAATCACAATTTTCACTGGTGCATAATGTTAATTTTACAAACTAACAATTTATACAAACAACTAAAACGATTTTTTTTTTGCTTGAGTAGAAATACAAATATTAGTTAATTTTAAGTTATCTGATTGAACGAAACCAATATTGAAATACAATTTTATTTGCTGTATATAAGCTGCTGCTATGGATATATTTTAATGTTGACGTTTTAAATCTATACATATTTATATAAAATTTTAAGTCAATGTTCAGATTATCCCGGCTGGTGTTCCTGTGAAGTTTACTAGCAATTAAATCCATGAAAGGTGTGAGAAGAAGAAAAACTATCAAAAACGGCTGATATTAGTGTGGAATTCATAGTGTTATTTGCTTCAACTTTAGAAATGGGAAAAATTTTATTCCGATATGCCCCTACGAAAGGAGTGAGAGAGGGTTAAAGTATAAAAACTTTTAAAATTTGCCGATATTAGTGCCAAATTCATAGTTTTTGGGGTCGCTAAATTTGATAGTGATATTCTTAAAGTGGGCAAGCTAACATTCGGGCAGGACAACGTCTGCCGGTTCCGCTAGGATTTAATAATTATTTAATATCACGATTTGGTTGTGATACAAACAACTATGTTTACAAAGATAAAAATTTGTATGAAAAATATTTATATACTTTTGTAAGGTCAGAAAGTATAAATAACATTTATTTAAATATATATTTATATATGGTTATATACAGTATGTCTCCGTAAGTTGTAACCATATGTAAAAAATTTTTTTATTAATTTAAAAAAAACATTCCTCATAAAAAGTTCTGCATGTTCTAAGATCTATAACACAATTATCAGATATTAAATTTTTAAAGTCGTATACGAGGTTTGTCAAAAAATATGAATTTTTCCCAAGAGTAAATTACCTTTATTTTTGACAATATCTAAAATCGTTGTATAAAAAAGTTAATCAGAATTAAAAACCATTAAATATATTTAATTAAATCAATTTACAATAAAAAATACGGTTTTATTATTTTTTACTAATTTTTTTACATTATAAATTATGATTGAACATTTATCTCTTGTGATTATTAAAACATTTTTTTTAACAACTTTGCAATTTAAACACGTAATGAATGTCTATGCATTTATTTTGCAAATAAAAAAATTTAAACGATTAATAAGTTGAGTAAAAATTATTAATACTAAAAATAAATGAAAATTTAATTTTAAGTCATTCCGCTAATACCTGACACAAGCAGTGGAATCCTCGTAAAGTGATTTCAGTGTTCGTATTTAACTAAAAAGCAACAACAGATAGGTAAAAAAGTGTGAAGTCAGAACTTAATTTGAATGTAAAAAGAAATTATAAAAGAAAATAAATTATATTGTAAAAAAAAACTAAAAAACACGATTTTAGAGTTAAACAAACTAAAAAGTAAAAAATAATTCTTAACAAAGGAATAAAATTACTGACGAGAAAAATAATGTCACTGTTCTTAAAGCGTGGGGTGCTTTCATTCCGAAACGCAGAGTCAGTTTAAAAATGTCATACAAAGCACCCTACGCTTTTAGAACAGTAATTTTATTTCTATGTTAATTATTTTTTACTTTTTAGATTGATTAACTTTAAAAGAGTGTTTTTTTAAACTTTAAGTTATTTTTTGCTTTTAAGTTTGATTTACTCTACACTCCGACAGAAAACAACTTACCACCACAGGAAATACAGCCTGACATTGGAAATGTTAACGAACAACAAGAAAAGACTATTCCCTTGGAGAAAATACGATACATGGTCCAAAAACTAAAAAACAGAAAAGCCTCGGGCATTGACGAAATTAAGAATGAGATGATCAAATATAGAAATATTAAGGAGGAAGTAAAAGCTCAAACAACAAAGGCATCTCTAATCTCAGGATTCTTGAGAGTCATAATCTGGAGAAATAAACACATGAGTACCAAAAGTAAGGTCAGAATATATAAGACATGTGTAAGACCGATTATGACATACGCGATAGAGACCAGAGCGGAGAACACGACTACAAAGCGACTTCTTAGATCAACGGAAATGCGAATTCTTAGATCGATAACTGGCTATACCTTACTTGACCATAAAAGAAGCGAAGAGATAAGGGAAATATGTGAAGTCCAAGACATAGTAAGATGGGCAAGAAACCGAAGAAGAGAATGGAGAGACCATGTTAGCAGAATGCCAAACGACCGGCTGGCAAAAATTGTGAGAGAGAAGCGGCCCAACACACCACGCCCAACTGGACGCCCACCAAAAAGATGGTATGATAGCTGGACTTCATCGTCCCAATTGTTTTTGGGCAACCTTTGAGGCAAACACAGGACGTAGTCCTAACGTAAGAAGAAGAAGAAGAAGAAGTTTGATTTGTTTTACTCACTAAAAAAATTATGTATTAAATGGTAAAAGCACAAAAAGAATGCACCGGCCGAGAATCAAACCCGGGCCTACTGCGTGGCAGGCGAGCATTCTACCACTGAACCACCGATGCGATGAACTCTGTTAATATTTGTTCTGCGCGCATGGGTAGTTCACGCACTAGTTCTATCTCTCTTACTCTCTGTATCAATCCTGGCAAAACTAATTAGAATAATCGGATATTTTGATCGAATTATTGCAGTGTCGTCGGTCTTTGACAAGTGCGCAAAGTTTAAATTAAAACTGATCGCAAAAGGGTAAAATAGAGGCCAAAGAGTCAGTTACAAACATACAAGCAAACAAACAAGATACAGGTAAAACTAATAAAAGGTTGTTAAAAAGAAAGAACACTGGTTTAAAGAAAACTGGTTTTTAACTCTTCTAACCATTTTTGAGTTTAATTATTGCAAAGTTGCTTAAATCAGGATCGTCATTTTGGGGTGTATCTCTGCCACTAAACCCATTCGGAGATTTTCACTGCTTTTCCGTTACTTACTTTTATCAGAGTATATCTCTTGTTCCCCTTGACCGGTTTGATTGTCTGCTGTTCATTTAGAAGGGATAAAACGGCGACATTTTAACTCGCTAAAATATAATGGAATTTTCTCGTATCGGTATCGTAATTTTTATTGGAATTACATTACGAATTACCGTTCAATCATAATTTTAGTTAAAGGAAATGATAAAATTGAATTTGAAAAATTTTAAAGATTATTTTGATTATCGCAAAAAAAATCAACGTAAAAATAAAAAAATTATACATATTTTAAAGGGTGGAAATGATATTGGAATAAGCATTAATGGGCGGTCAGGAGGCAGGGTTAACTATTAACAGATCAAAGACAAAAATAATAATTATCGACCGGCCAAGAAACAATAGGCCAGAAACCAAGGAAATAAATTGTATAGCTGTGGTTAATCAATTCGTGTATCTGGGATCGCTTATAACGAATTCAGGGGGATGCACATCGGAAATCAAAAGGCGGTCAGCAGTTGCAAAAGAAGCCATGGCAAGGCTTACTAAGATCTGGAAGAGTCATGACAACCCTACCAACCAAGACCAGACTCGTTAAAACTCTAGTATTCTCAGTCTTCTCATATGCATCAAAGTGCTGGGCACTCAAGGAAACGGATAAACGCGCTATCGATGCTTTTGAAATGTGCAAAAAATGTTACGCGTATCATGGACACAAAGAATAACAAACGAGTCGATTCTAATCCAATTAAAGATAAAAAAAGACTGCGCACTATCGTCTCTGAGCGAATAACATCCTTTTTCGATTTTTTTTGTGGGGACATCTGAAAAGTAAAATCTATAAAACACAATCAGCGTTGTTGAATGATTTGCGTAAAAGTGCCGTCGAATTACTCCGGTAATTCTTCGGAATGTGCGTAAACGTTTTGAACAAAATCTTTATTATTGTATGGAAGCGGGCGGTCATCAATTTAAACATTTAATCAATTAGGTAGTAAGTAAGCACGTAAAATAATTGTAATTTTAACATGAAATTTTTTTATTAGGAGGAAATGTAAAATTTAAAGACTATTGTAAAGAGAATTGCCAGAGCTTTCAAAAGACATATTATTTGAACCCAATGCCATTTAAAAATTTTATGGTAATTTTTCCCCTTGCTTGGGGTTGAAAATAGTGGAGTCAAAAATACCGAAAAAAAATGCCCCCTTTAATAAAAATCGACAGGTCTAAGCCTTTTTCTAAAATGTTGACGAGGTTTCTGCAAATGGCTGTTTCGTTTTCGGTTGGCCACCCTGTATAATGGACAATATTAACTATTAAGAGACGCAAAAAATTAAGTCAGCTAAGACCCACCCGGGGTTGTAAAAGCTACAGAGAGAGAAATAGAAAGATCGATTAATGCTATAATCAGAATATTGTTAAAGAAAATGTGATGTTCTTTGGTCCTTTTTTGAAACCCAATTTTCTGTTTTTGCAAGACATCGCTTGTCCTCACATAGCATGGGAAGTACTTGATTATTCTAATCAAGTTGGTATACCAGCTATGCAGTGGCCACCAAAAATCCCCGAACCGAATCCGATTAAACATTTATGGGATCACCTCAAAAAAAGGGTCCTGTTTATACCATAATTTATTTTTTTCGACAATACAATTTCTTAAGAATATTTTAATTCCAAGTATCAGAATACTTTTTTTTTAACTTTTAATGTAACCAATGTCTATAAAATTTTAAAAAATTAGCTTATAACATCAATGTGTATGATTTAAATTTTTTTTGAGGAGTTTATATCTAGAGAGTTAAGGTAAGAGAATAAGGTAAAACTTCACATGGAAATGAGTTCCTACTCACAAAAAAGTCTGCTTTAATAAACCAATGAAGTAAGAATATTAACAAGGCCTGATGTCAATGGCTCTCTTATGTATAACATGACTTTTTGTTGGCCAATTTTTTAAAGTGGCCACTTTAAAAAACTTGTGTACGTTTTTAAAACAACTCTTGTCCAACTTTCACAATTCTTGCAACTTTTTTTTGTGATATTCCCCGATCTACAAAAGTAAAATCTTTTTTTCCGAACTTCTGTTAAGCCAACATAAAGCAATTTGTTAAAAAATCTAACATTTACCAACTTGATAACTATTTAATAACTAAATAAATAAAATACAACAAACATTCTTATTAACATTTTTATAAATTTTAGTAAACACATTTACTTCTGTTTACATACGCATTTTTTTTTATAAAAAATAATTTTTGTTTAATAATTAATGATTCCAAGTTTAGTTGTGTGTATCAGATATTTTCTTCAACTCTTTTAAAAAATTTTTTGTGTAATCATTTCTTTCGAACATCACAATAGTTTAGCATCATTGATATCCATGCAATATTATTTAAATTTAGCAATTCAACAACTGTTATTTGTGACAAAGCAGATTCCTTATAAAATATTTCAAGTTATTTTTGAGCTTTCCCACCAGAAAATGTAAATGACTAGCCTTAATATCAGCAATAGGAATAGTTTTTAATCACACAAAGAATTAATTCAGAGCGGGTTTTATAAATATGTTGCACGTAAGACAAAATCGCATTATTTTCCTTATGCCATGCAGCTATAAATCCATAAATTTATATAGCGACAACACAAATTTGTACGCGAGTACCACCTTCAGACAACATACAATAAATTTTGTATAAGACTTTGTGGGCGTAGGAGTGGAAAAGTAAGCCCCAAATAAATTAAACATAATGGAGACTCTCACACCCTCATTTAAAATTAAATTTTATGTTTCAATATAACTGAGATATGTGGCCGGAAAACGACAAGAAATTTTCGGCGCGTTTCTTTTGTTTGAAAGCTTTATCTCCACTTTGTAACACTGGAAAGCTTGCGACAGGATTTATACATAAAATATGCGTTATTTTCCACCCCCTTTCTCCTTTTATTGTTTTCTTCAAATTTGGTTTAGTAAAACGATATTTTAATATCTTTGTGCTAACGAACAAACCTTGACTGTATTAATGGATAATTGTTTTGGGGAATTTTTTATTGCAACATTTACATTATATATTGGACACGTAGAAAGGATGGATGAAGGAAGATTGACGAAACAAATTTATAAGGCGAGTATGAATGGACAAGTCGGTAGAGGTCGACCTCGGCGAACATATCTCGATCAGATCAACATTGTTTTGAAGAAAGGCCAGGTCAATATTACCAACAATAACCGACGAGCATGTATGAGAGCCCTGATGAAAGTAGAGTAAGCAAAAGTTGATCCACGTATTCATTGTTCTTCAGTCCTACATGCGCTTTTATCCACAATAACTTATCTTGTGTGCCATTGAGATTTTGGTCTGTTTGTAATATATATCTAATATATCCTAAATATCCAAAAAATTAGCTGGGAATTAACTTAAAAAAATAGCTTAATAAAACATGTTTTGTTATTGATCTATTTTTTAATGGTTTATAACACTGAAGAAGTGTGGTAGCGTTTATTTAAATTTAAAGTAAATCTCATGAATGTTTTAATTGGACATAAAAAGTGCAAGTATTTGGCACGTCTCAAAGCATAATTTCCCGCTTAAATTTCCATTACGTAAAAACAATACACAGTACGCACGAACCCCACGGTAACGGCACCCAAGTTACAAGAATGTGCAGGAGCTTCATTCCAATCGGACGCAGGACCAATCTCGTTTTGCTGTAAATTTTTTAAATGCTAATGGGTACCTACATTAATGAAATTCATTTGTGCTTTTCATTTCTTCGAGATGTGGTGCTGGAGGAGAATGCTTCGGATTTCGTGGACGGCACATAGAACGGACGTCTCAGTTCCAAATGAGATTGGTAATTCAAGGCGCCTGATCTTCATAGTACTGAAGCGTGCCCTGACATTTTTGGACACATTCACAGGAATGACAAAATGGAGAAACTAGTTGTGCAGGGCCATACCCCCACTGGTCGACGACGTGGTCGATGTCCTACACGCTGGGTGGATCTAACAAAGATGTGTCTTGATCTAAACGTCAGCGGGGCTTCCGAACTTACTTTTAATCGGATGAGATGGCGAAACGCCATTAGAAAAGCAATCGACAAACTATATATCAGTAATGCCTCGGCCAATATCAGCAACAACTGACAATAAAATGAGTTCACAACACATCTGACAAGATGTTATGACTGTAATGATGACAGATATATATTTTTTTAAATTTAAAAAAAAGTTGTGGTTTGAAGTATTTTGTCAAAATAATTTTTTAATTTATCCACTTGAAACCTCGTTTTGGTTAAAAAATTTTAAATGAGAATAAAATATTTTTATATTATATCCATATGTGTATTTTAAATAGACTAGCACGATCAAAGCAATTTTGGCACAAAAAAAGAGTATCACAAAAAGTAAAATTGTTTTGTGGTTTTTGAGACCTCAAGATAGTCATTTTTAAAAGATGGATTTGTTGACAATATTTTTTAATTTGTTTTCAGAATAAAAAATTACCGACTACTTTTTTGTTGTTTATTTATTTATAGCTTATTTATTGCATTTAATTAATAAAATAAAAAGTGAAAAAAAAAGATTGCAGTATTTACTGACAAAATTTTATTATCTCAATTTATTTAATAACATATTACATAAAAATATTCCAAACACTCTCTATAATCTTCTTTATCGAAATGGTGCATCTACCAATCAAGGTTAATCTATTCATTTGTATAATTGCATAATTTTAAAATATTTCACAAAATTACTGCGGATTCATCGATCTGTATGTAATATGCTAATGGATGTTTTAGTTTTATATAAACGTTTTGTCAAGTTATATAATGCTACCTTTAGCACAGCCTATAATATACATGGGTCGATATACTGGCGAAACACACTTCTTTAAAAAAACACATTTTAACAATGGCGGCGCCTCTAGGAAGCCAGAAAACTACCTCACTACCAGCCAGCTACCCGTTTAAAAAGGTTGGCTGATTTTTATTTTGAACCATGTTTGGGTTGTTTTAAAAATTAATTAATCTGCTTACTATGAAACAAAAAAATAAAAAATTTTGTTCTGTTTATTTATATTATAATAATTTGACTGTTACTAATTTCAAAGAACAAAACATACATACATACATATAGTCACGCCTTTTACCCGTAGGGGTGGGCAGAGACCACTTCCTTTCACTTGCTACGGTTCTTATACACATCTTTTGCTTTCTCTACTTTCATCATTGCTCTCATACATCGTCGCTTGTTGGTACTTTTGACCTGGCCTTTCTTTAAAACAATGTTGATCTGTTCGAGATATATTCGCTGAGGTCGACCTCTACGGACTTGTCCATTCACATTTGCCTTATAAATTTGTTTGTTTAATCTTCCTTTATTCATTCTTTTTACGTATACAGACCATCTAAGCATTCCTTTATCTATATTTGTAACTACATCTTCTTTTACACCACAGCGTTCTCTAATCTTTACTATATTCAACCGAGTCACTCCGGCTATTCCTCTCAGACTTTCCATAAATCTGGTGAAGGAATAATTCTGTTTGTTTTACCAAAATGCCCAGATTTGCTTCAAATAGATGTGAATAGGATACATAAAAACTATCGACTATGTGAGAAACATTTTGAAGAAGAATATATATCTGCAGGAAAGTCAAGAAAAACATTATCAGCTGATGCCATACCACAATTATTTTTCCATACATTGAAACAAAAATTTGAAGATGATGAATTATCTGAAAAACCAATCAGAAAAAATATGTGCTCTGCTGCAGCAGGTAATTTACTTTTTTATTATTTTATTTTTTTAATAACTTACATAATCATGATTAAAGGACCAAGTCGACAACGATACAATGAAGATTATGAATCAAGTGATGCTCTTCAGAAAGGAGAACTTGAAAGCATTAAATGTTACCGTTTCTAAGAGGGATAATGACAATAAAACTGAGGCAATAACACTCCCAGATTATGATTATAGAAAAGAAGAAGTCACCACTCAAAATGCATTTAATTATATTTGTGGCTATTTGATGAAAACCCTGACCGTTCATAGATGTAAAATATGTATTGATTATTCTAAAGAAACTGAGGAATTGGACATAAGTTAATTATTTACCCATTATTAAGCTTGTGATGCCAATATAAGTATTTATGGTGGCTTAAGAGTTCCAACTAACAGACTTTTATCAATCATGTTTACAAATTAGAAACAGTTTTTTCATTTACGTTTAATGAAATTTGTTCTAAACAAGGAATTTTCTGTACATACTTCAATACTCTAAAGCATATAGAAATAATTCATCCATGTACTGAGTTTCCCCATTCTTATGCTCTGAAATTATTCATTAGAATGAGAAAATTCTACTGTTTAATAAATACAAATGGAAATTTAACAAATATAAAAAACTTGAAAATTGAAAGAAAATTATCTATTCTTTCATATTTATGATTTAAATCAATATTTTAATATATTTTAAATAAAGTCATTTTTTAGGATATGTTCTAGATAATTAGATTTTTAAAATTTTTTATATTGTTTGTCGACTTGGATTTTTTGACATTTAATTTATTTCTGGCTTGGTTAAATCTGCTATATATACATTTATTGTTAGTATTAATTTTATTTTATTTACAGGAGTTTCCGGTAAGTTCACTTAATATAATTTCTGGAATATTTTATAAATTTATATTTTTTGTCACATTAAAATTTTTTGACATTTATTTAAGTTTAATTTTAATTTGTTATGTATTTATTTTAGTATAAATTGTATTTATCTCATGGAAAACTATGAGTAATAGTTGTATTGACTATAACCAAAACGGCAGCGATAGGGGTCGCCACCTGTCATGCCTTGCTAATTAGGAATAATATTAATGTACGTTTATTAGATGTAACTTTATGATTATAGATACTAAATAGAGATTTATTTTTATTTCTTTTGCATAATTCTCCTTTATAACACGGGCATTTATTTTTCAATTTATTAATACTTGATTTTAGAATAAATTTTGCTGTAATGCTGCAACGAATATTCTTTTAATTTGGTAGATTATGAATCGCATTGTATAAATTGGTATGTAAGTTATATAATACATTTGAAAATATATTGTAATATTGTAATTGTAATAAAATATACTTGAGTTAGCAAAAAGATGTAAATAAACAGTATTGCTATTAATGACTATTTAAAGGTCATGAATTTTTGCCCCCCCCCTAACTTCAAAGGGACCGCCATCACTGTCGATTCAGTATAGCTATTTGCCCTGTGCTAATTTCACGAATAATTGTTGAAAATACATTAAAAATGTATATAAACTATGCCCTGTATACGATGATAAATGTGTTACACAAAAATAAATATTTTCTGAATTAAATGCTTATCGGCTTATCCTGGTAAACGTCTTTTTAAGTTAAGTTGACTATATATACGTTACTTAAAAATGTGACATAATCCGCTGAAAAATGTGTTGAGAAAAGCGGATTTTTCTGCTATAACAGTTAATAAAAGAAATCCAAAAATCTCGATAGGATTTTCTTGAGTCCATTGTGCGAAAAGCCAATTAACAGCTGTCGATAAAAAGTAACTACCTCTTACGGTTGCAGTTTACAGCTTCGCGTCTAATGATGATCGATGATGATTCCAAAGAAAAACTTTATTACATCATAATGACATGACTTTCAGATCGACACTTCAAAAAATAAAAAATGGAAATGCAGTAGAATACATTATAGATACTACCATTAACTGAAAAATACAGTGCGTAATATGAAAAAATTTAAAAACAGGTCGATTTTTAATTTTAATTTACTATTTTTTTTAAAAATATTCCATCATACAGGGTAAATAACCTTTGAGTGATGACGTCAGCACCAGTTTTTTTAATCTGCAGATTTTCATTGCTGAGCTAATTCCAAAAATGTTTCACATATTAATTTAAATTATTACACGGTGGACAAAAGTACAAAAGTCGTTTATGACAATTTATTATTTACAAAATAATTGATAAAGACTAAACGTACATACGCTTTATTTATTTATTTATTAAATAGGAAAAACCCAACATACAAAAAATTAAAGTAATTACAAATGTATAAATATCTTACAACCTTATTAGATTATGTAAATATAACGAACATTTGAGAGTACGTTTCTAAACCCCAGAGCCAAACTATGTTGCTAAAAATGAGTTAATTATGGTAGGTTAGGTATTATGTGAGTAGGGCATGGTCGCCCTCCTCCGCGACCCTTAGTAGGTCTATTGTGGCTCACCCCTAGAGGTTACAGTTCACCGCACAATCCAGCCCTTCTCACAAAGTTCATTCTGCTTAGTTGTGTTTCTCGAGGGTTTAGGTAGAAACGCCTTTGAGTAAGTTAACCCTGGTATATCGGACCAGTACGTGAGTATTTTCCTCTCCGCCCAGTCCGAAATAATTGTTTTGGCGGCACTTGTGGTTACTCCAAAAACCGGTACTGGTCCAGTGAACGCAGATTTGGCCCCCTGTCTTGCAAGGGTGTCGGCTTTTTCGTTTCCCTTCACTCCCTGGTGCCCAGGTACCCACAGTAGGGTCTCCCTGTCGTTCGCACCAAAGTACTTTAAGGATTCGATTCAATTCCATACAAGTTTAGAATTTGTCTTGTTGGAGCTCAGTGCTTTTAAAGCAGCCTGGCTGTCTGATATTATACTTATGTTTTTGTTTGCTTAAGGTCTGTTGGTCAACTATTATGATAAGTCCGTAAGATATCTTTATCTATCATTTGCAATATTCAACATTTATATGCAGGCTTTAACGACGCAGTTAGATCTTTTCGAAAACTGTTAAGTCCAAAGTCTACTCAGAGTAAAACTATGTTAAGTGATTTTGATATAGTGTACCTTCCAGACAGATTGCTGCTGAAATAGGTTAAGTCCACATAACCCAACATTTTAGAGTGTATTCCGATCAGTTTACCGGTATATTTGCTGCAGCTTATTGCAAATGTTCTTTTTGAAGATTAATTTATGCCTATGCAGTAAAAAGTTAAGAGTTAAAATGTGGTCTAGAGCTGCAAAAATGTTGAATATACTTGCCAAAAAAATTTCTAGCTGTGATAAAAATTATAAGGGAATCGGTGCTCAAAATTCTGGTAAGTTGAATGAAATAAAAATATATCCTTTAGGCGCTACTTTATTATCTGATTAAATAAATACTAATAATTACTTATTATGCTTCCAAAAATATCAAACATTAACTTCTGCCTTTTTTTTTTTTTTTTTTTTTTTTGTTCAAGGCATCGACTACTATGGTCATTAGCCCCTTTTTGTCGAATCGGTCGGTATTTCATTGGAGTAGGTACAAATCTATACTTTTTTCATTATACCTGTTTCTTTGAGAAATTGAATCGTTTTCAGGCAGTATTTTTCATTTTCCAGGCATTGCCTCAGTGTGTCAGGTAGGGAGCAATTGTTCCTAGCTTGGGTGTATACTGGGCATAAAAGAAGTAAATGTTCCACAGTGACTTGCACGTCGCAGATATCACATATTGGAGGTCTAGAACCAGACAATAGGTAGCTAGATGTGATATGAGTGTGACCAATTCTCAATCGTGTAAGTGCAACTTGTTCTCTCTTCTGGTGTGATGGAAAAGGTAGTCTTTCATCGACTTTTTTTTTTATTATCTTCAGTTTGTGGTTACTATCGTTCCATTCTTGGTTCCATTTATCTCTTATTTTATTCTTGTGATGTGCTTTCATATCTTCGGATCGCAGTGGGATGTCATTCATATAATTTTGTCCTGTAGCTTCGCGAGCCGCCATATCTGCGAGTTCATTACCAGCTATTCCTATGTGCCCTGGAATCCAGAAGAAAATTATTTTCCTGTCAGAGTTCTGCAAGATGTGGACCACTGTTAAGATGATCTGAATCAGTGGATCGTCGTTATAACTATTCTGTATAGCTTGTAGTGAACTACAGGAGTCAGAAAGAATCAAGTATGTCCCTAGGTCCAACGTCCCGATGAATCTCAATGCTTGGAGAATAGCATATAGTTCCGCTGTGAATATGGAGGATATTGGTTTTAATGTCTACTGGTGAGTGTTTCCCATACAAGAAAAAGCTGATCCTTCTGCCTTTTATTATTCGAAGTCTGGTTTATAGACATATTTTGGACGCAGCATATTCAGGACTTGACATCAAGAAAATCCGGGCGTACTCTTCTACAAATATAAATTCACTAATGAATTCTCCACATTCACAATAACAAGGAACACCTGGAATGCATCTTCAATACCCGAGATTCTGCCAAATTTTCGGGAGAAACTCAAAAATATTCCTACTAAAAAATATGAACACCTCCAAAAACTATTGCCATGTGTACCGAAGGTCCTCCACAATTTTTGCCACGCGGTAGTGGAGAAGAATCATTTTAATAATGGTATACCTATCTTTTGACATTTTTGAATTAAAAATACATTTCATTTTGGTACTTAACTTTGTTTGCATTTTATTAATTATCAACTGCATAGGACTTGATATACTTAACGTCCGGTATTAATACTTTTTTCCATGAGATAAACTATGTTAAGTCACTTTAAAACAAAAATATGTGATTTTTTCGAAAACATTACCGTTACGCGGACTTAAAAAACATACAGACAACTAAAGATTTCAAATATCACATATCTGCGACGCAATTGGTTCGAGCTACTGCTAAAACTGTGTGAAAAATAATTCCAAACGTGATTTTCTCGAAAACGGAGTTTCATGAATTAATATAGTTTGGCACTGGGGTACAGATTTATAGATTGTTAGGTTGGATCACGACCGGTGAATTCCTTAACTTTGCTGTAAAATATTAACGGCGACAGCATTAAAAAGTTCTAAATTTGTGTCAATCGGGATTCCGATGAAGAGGAATAAGATCGAAAATCGATTTCTTCTTTACCTAGCCATCTCACTTCATCGTTGCGTTCAAACTCCCACGAAATTTGCTGAAAATTTTACGCGCGAGTTATTTTCTGAAAGGATATGCTAGTTCGGCGAGAATTAAGGATTTCGAAAGCAAATACTGCTTAGATTGCTTCAATGCATGGAAAATGTTAAAATTTTAAGTGCATCAATGTTGTTTGTATGTTTTCATGCAAACATTTCAGCTGTTTTGATGGTTTGTTATTCTTTGTGACAAGAAAACTACGCGAAATTGACTGAAAACACAATCAAAACGTAAGTCCAAGAAAATGAACATCGAACGACAAAACCCCGGCAAACTACTCGAGAAGGGGTTGCCACGCAACGCATATATCCGAGACGAATTCTGGTTTTAGCGACTGCTGTCACCCATGATGTCTCTGATCCATTCAATATTGTAACTATATCTACTACTATGGCTCTTTTTGCCTTTAAATAAATAATAGTTAGTAATAATAGCTTTTATGATGTTTACGTTTATGGACTTTACTATTACCAATATCTGTTTATTATAAAATATATTAATTGATAAAGCGCATCACTATAAGAATTTCTAGCCTTACAGGCATACCGTTACTCGGAGTGTTCACTAGCTCTCCTACTAATATAAAGCGTATAAAACTTAGGAACATATCCTTTACAAGAATAATAGTGTTACGAATTTTAGTTCTTCAGTGGGTTCGGCGCTTAAAGAAAAAAACATATTTAGACTGATTTTTATAAACTTATCGTAAAATTATCGACTAATTTTGCGTATAGCCAACATTAAACAATCTTACATTAAAACAATTTAAAATAATTTAAAGTTTTTGAATTTTCTTTATCGGTTCAATAGCAAAGCGCAAAATAATAGCGTTCGCGAACATGAAATCTGGTGACAACGGCCGAATACTGGCGTGTTCTTGAAAGATAGAAGTGCATGGGATTGTGTGCAGTCGATGTTCTCAACAGCTCGCTTAATGGACCGAAAATTACAATTGCGAGAATGAACTATACAAAAACTTATAGCTATAACGTTGAAGTATGTCGTTTGCGCCGTATTCATGGCATGTTCATGTTTTTTCCAAGAAATGTGTCCTTGAAATGATCCTTAATTTAATCCAAAACAGATTCGCCATGAGCAGAATATCATATTCAATGGCTAACCACACACTTTATGATTCATACTGAATTTATTGCCAAGCAACAGATGCAATGTAAACCGTTGTACGTTTATGATTTATACTGCATTTGTTGCCTAACAACTTGCCCGGAAACCGATGCAATGTGAGCCATTTTATGTTTATAATTCACACAAAATTTGTTTCTTAGCAACTTGCCTAGCAACCGATGCAATGTGAGTCGTTGAATTTGTATGATTTATACTGTATTTGTTACCTAACAACTTGTCCAACAACCGATGCAATGTGACCCATTGTATGTTTATGATTCATACTGTATTGGTTGCCTTGCAACTTGCCTAGTAACCGTTGCATGTGAGTCTTTTTATGTTTATGATTCAAACTGCATTTGTTGCCTAACAACCGATGCAATGCGAGCCATTGTATGTTTATGATTCATATTGCATTGGTTGCTTTGCAACTTGCCTAGCAACCGATGCAATGTAATGTTAGTGTGAAGATGGCTTTGAAACATGACTAATGAGGCCAAAGCACGTTTTTCAAACTTTCACTCTCGTTCAAAGTAGAAAAACGAGTATATTAAACATGGTGTTTTTAAAATCTTACAAATAATTAGGATTTAACTGTTACCTTAAAGCAGCTGTTTTGTTCTTATATATGCCTGCACCTAAAATAACATTTTTTTATATATAAGTAATTTCGAAACCAAAAAGAAATACAAGGATAAAAAATTAATAAAAAATATACCTAATATAGAAAAGATGAGGTTTACCGTTAAAAGAAAGAGCCAGACAAAAACCTTGCGAATCTAATTATTCTTAATAAATATTTTAAATTATACCTAATTTACTGACTGCAAATTAGCTTTCTAATTTAATTACCTTGCCTACCTACACTTACTTAAACGGTTAAATTCCCTTGAAACTTTTTGAAACCCAAAACTGATCTTATATAAAATTGCAATTTAAATTTTAAATATCCACAATAAGGTAATAGCAAAGCTAACACTTAAAAATATTTTCTGCAGAGGTTTAGGTAATGTTAGATGCAAATTTAATCGCAAGATTTTAACGACACCTCGTATTTACAAATAGATTATTAACTTCCTAGAAGGAAGTTATAGTAATGAGTCCGATTTTGCGAATCCCAAATTTTGACATATCTCCACATTTCAAGGTCCCCGAAGTCAAATGCAATAGTTCTTCAGTGGACGTCTGTGTGTGTGTGTGTGTATGTGCGTTCGGATTTATTTTTCGTTTTGATTATCTCGAGAACAAAAAATGATATTGACGTGGGACCAATTGCATTCGACGCATAGTTATGCAACCTAAAACTGATTAGATTTTAAGCAAAATCGGTTAAGCTGTTTTTTATGGAGAATCAAAAAACTAAAAAAAATGGTAAACTATTTTTCGTCTTGATTATCTCGAGAACAAAAAATGATATCGACGTATAACCAATTGCATTCGACGCATAATTACGCAACTTAGAACTGATTATATTTTCAGCAAAATAGATTAAGCTGTTATAGAGAGAGAATAAAAAAACTGAAAAAAATGGTAAACTACCTGTATTTTGCAATTTATAAATTATACTATTTTTAATACAGAATTTTAAAAACTTTTAAATAATATGATTATTGCTTGTTAGAAATATTTGTATGAAAAATATGATGACAATATTTCATAAAAAGAGATAGTTTTAGAAAACAATAATAGGAATTGGAAAATTTTAAACTTGTGTCAGTATTAAGAGAATAGCATTGAAGACGCTATAACAGTGAAAAATTATTGTTAGTAATAATTAAGAATTATTTATAACAGTTGAATTTGTAACTAAATGATTATTGATCATATTGTTTAAAAAAAATTTTTAATTGGTATAAACAATTGAAAATAGCTCCCACTTATGAAATGATAAGAAAAAGTTTGAAAGAATACGGTTGACATAAACAGAATATTGTTAATGACAATTATAATTTGTTATAAACAATTTGAAATCGTTTTTTATAATAATTTTAATATTAATTATAACAACAAAACATATGGTATTTTTTCATTCTTTCCATTGGAAAGTTAGTCGTGTGAACCTCTTGGATTGCACTCAGATCACTGATATTTCACAGCTTGCATGCAGAGTTTATTTGTATGTCCATGTTGTTGCTAGTTATGTAAAATAACACAAGTAGAAAGTGTGTTAAAAATGCATGTTTTGGAAATGCCTTTTTTGCGTTGGATCGATTTAAATGCTTTAAAAGGTGTATTGATCTTTGTGCAAAATATTTAAAAAAAATACTAATCATTTTCAATAACAAATATTTCATTTTTGGATAGTTTGCACGGTTGTTATCAAGAACATCTGATTGGTAAAATAATTAAAATCAGCTATCAACCTAATAACTTCCCAATTAAATTTAAATTGCTAAGCAATAAAACCGGACTGTTTGTTGCATTGTAAGATTTGGAAAACAATGCATACATTTTTAATATTTATGTCTTAAAGTGTCAGTAACCATGATATTTACAAAACATTTATTGTTCTTTTGCACACGTGAATCGATAGTAGTTGGTCTTTTGTTCTGTTGGTTATTAAAATGGATATAAAATTTACGTAATTAACACCATCAGCTCACATCAAGGTCAAGGTGATATATTCTCATGGTAAAGGTCACAAATAAGTTAAGAATAACAGGCTTAGAAAAATTTAAAAAAAAATAATTTTAAGTCTGGCTTCTTTTGTTAATAAAACAACTTAATCACAATCAGTGCAAAAACCATATGGTCATTTTCATATCTGGAAAAAACTGTCAATTTAACAATTAATGCAGATTTTATTTAGTTTGTAAAAAATGCCATTACCTTTTATATAAAGTGTTTTAATCATTATTATTGTATGAGATATACAGTAAGTCTACGTAGGTTGGCTACATATGGAAAACTTTTTTATTATCAGTTTTGTCAAAAAATTTATTCCTTATAAAAAGTTCTGCATGTTCTAAAACCAAATATTCAACCATCAGGTATTAAATTGTATTAGTCGTATACGAGTTTTATTAATAGTTACGGCAAAGCTGGTGCAAAATAAACAAAATTGCCGAGTTTCCCCTCCCAGTAATTGGAGGAAAAACTATTAACTTCTCGGAGCAAGCTACGTACCTGAGCCTGATCCTAGACCGAAAGCTGCTGTGGAGAGAAAATATGAAGGAAAGGGTAAGGTAAGCCACTGTGGCGACCTATACCTGCAAAAGGACCATTGGCAGACAATGGGGGTTACAACCTGACGGTCATAAGACCGATTCTAATGTATGGATCGTTAGTATGATGGCCAGCCCAAGAGAAGGAAGTTAACCATACAAAGGTAGTAAAAGGCCAGAGATTGGCATGTATGCTGATCAAAGGCTTTCTACGGACCACACCAACAAAAACCCTTGAAACGATTTTACATCTACTACAAGAAGATCTATTTGAGAAAGAATGCGCAGTTAGTGCGGCTCTCAGACTCAATGCTGTATCCCCATGGACCGAAACGCACTATGGTCACTCTAGAATCCTAAAAGAATACGACCTGTGCACAAAAAACACTGACTACACCAAACCTACCCCCATGTTCAAAGGCGACCTATCCCTGAAAATCCCATCCAGAGAAGATTGGGCCGAGAATCTAGTTAAACTTTAGGACGCAGTATTTTATACGGGTGGCTCTAAACTAGAGGGGAGAGTAGGTTTTGGTGTCTTCTCAGAAGACCCCTCACCTAGCCTGTCATTTCGTTTGCCTTATTACCCTAGTGTGTATTAAGCCGAAATGACAGTCATTACCGAAGCAGCTGTCTGAACACTCCGCGACGAACAAAAGTTCAGCGAGATATCCATTCTTTGCGACAGCCAGGCTGCTATCAAATCACCAAACCCAATCTTCTTGACCTCTAGGGCAGCGGTGCAATGCCGAGTTGCCCCGAATGAGCTAGCAGCTAAGTTTAGAGTTCACATTGTCTGGGTACCCGGACACAGGGACATACCAGGCAACTTTAAGGTGGACGAGCTAGCAAGAGAGGGCACCACCCTTCCAGCAGTATCTGTCGCACCTCAGCAAGGAGTACCGATTGCAAATTTCCGGCACCTCCTGCACAGCAAAGTAGTTTAAAAAGCCAACTTATGGTGAAAAAATGAACCCACATGCACATCATCGAAACAGATTTGGCCTAAGATAGATCTACGTCGAACTAATGATGTTTTAACTCTAACCAGGGAGTCCATTGGAAATGCGATCGCGGCTATAACAGAACACTGGGCAGGTGGATCCCACGCACAGCGCTAGGAAATCGCAGAGCTACGGCACTACTTTTGTAGAAGCTGTCACGATGAGGAAGAGAAAGAAACAATGGTACATTTTTCCTGCCACTGCCCTGCCCTATGCAGAAAACGGCTTTCTATACTAGGGCAACCGAATTTTGATGAATTATTTGATCTCAGCTCAGTTAGCATTGAAGACATCACACTTTTTATTGAAGTTTCAACTGGTTTTCACGGTAGAGGGTAAAGGCACCGCCGTCCATCACGGTATCACAACGGGCCAAAAGGCATAAGTGGGTTTCCTCCGAACCTAACCTAACCTAGTGCAAAATAAAAACAAATGACTAAACTACAACTATTTCTACCATATCTCTGGTTAATTGTTTCTACTTTTCCACCGACGAACCACTGAAATCTTTTTTTACCGCTAATAATAGTAGATTAAACAACTGGGGCTGGAGAAGAAGCTTTAACAACAGGGTGAAAACAATGACCTCATCAGGTGGGAGTTCACACTTATAAAAAATCTCCTATTAAAATCTAATCTAAAACAATTAGACGTTGGTTAAATCGTAGTCGCCCCACATCGGTTTTTCGTCACAGTATTATTAATAACCACTGATATCAGATCATCTTTATTATATCAGAAACAACTCTTTATGGCTCTTTTCTAATAAATCTGATTTATAATCATTTTTATCTCCAGTTGTGACAATAAAATTTTATTACATTGAATTATTGTGTGTCCAGCGTTTTAAAATGTATTTTTCGTGCCTTTATATCTCAAGTCATAGTAAGAATAGTGTATTTTTCCGACTCCTTGAGTCGCGAGTATAAAAAAATCGACAAAGAAAAAAATTTGGTAGACATAATTCGACGATACCGCTTGGATGGCGCCTCAAACCACCGCTTTGCACAATAGAATATCCGAATCTCTTAGTTCTTACATCGCGAAATAAATATATCTATATACCAAATGAAATTTGTTTATTGCGAATAAAGATATATGGCCCATTATTTTTCGCAAACGCTTTCACATATGGACCGTAAAAATATAAAAAAAACCGGCTTGTCAAATGGTGCAGAATGAATAAACTTATGAAAAAGTTTTGCCGGTCGCGATAGTTTGATAGTTTATTGCACAAAGAACAAAAAAATTGCGACAGAATCAACTCGAATTCTTGAGTATACGAAACGAAGCAAATGCGATTGCAAATCTAAAGTAAAATTTTATACATTTAAACATGAATTAAAAGCGTTAGCTGCGAAACACAAATATAGTCCAGTACTTAAAAGTATAGCTCACTTCACAAATATATGACGGTTTCGGATTAGTCACCAAGACATCGACTTAACGGGTGCCCTGTTTTGGAAGGCACATTAGTAAATGAATGAATGAACAAGCCAAATTAAAGCTTTATAGCTTAGTTTTTTATTGAAATTTGTTTGGATTACTTACTTACTTACTCCATGGCTTACAACCATAAGCGGGTCTTTGCCGACTTCAAAATATTTCTCCAACGCTGTTTGTCTGTCATAGCTTCTAGGGGTTCAATACTCATTACCCTTAGGTCTTTGGCGATATTATATATCCATCGAAGGCGTGGGCGGCCTAATGGTCTTTTTTCTACTGGTGCTTCTTCCCATGCAAGTTTAACTATGCGGCCATCCGGTAGTCTACTTACATGTCCTGCCCACTGCAGTCGTTTAGATTTTACTCCTCGCACAATATCTGAATCTTCATACAAACCTATTAGCTCTTTGTTGGTACGGATTCTGTATCGCCCTGTTGATGTATCCAAAATCGGGCCATTTATTTTTCTAAGAATTCGCCTTTCGAAGACACGAGCTTCACAACCATACATCACCGCATGTCTTATTATGGTCTTTTATATATTGATTTTGTACGTCTTGATGTTACTATGGATTTTAGGAGGTCTTGCACTGCGAAGAGACATCTATCACCTGTTTGGATTCAGCAGTTAATTTCCTCCGTTCCGTCGTTGTTTTCTGTTAGCATTGTTCCCAGATATTTGAACTTCTTGTCACGTTCAAAGTTATACTCATCCATCGTGGCCTATTCTGTCTCTTCGTTGGTTGTGTCTCGTTAAATACATGTACTTAGTTTGGTTTGATTACTTACCCACGTCTCTTATTATGTACAATTAATAAAGTCATTAAGAACAGATTTGATTGCAAAATTAACCGTGCTAAGAAATAAACAAAAAGTTTTTTATAAAATTAAATTCGATACCTAGGAAATTAAATGTACAGTTGAATACTGGTTATCGAGTTTTTAACGATAATCCAAAACTACCGTATATTCGTGAAATATGCTATATAAACATACTATAATTGTGAATATGCAATAACAAGCTGATTTCTTGCGTGAAATATATGATTTACGGGTTATTTAGTGGGTTAGTGAGATTTAGAATAATTTAGGACTGGTCCGGTGGTTACTCAAGCGGCTAATTTGTAAATATCAAAGAACATGAGTTATTCATGATGGGTTTCTTCCATTTTTAATACACAATACCACCATTGGCAAAATTATGGATTTAAGTTTCTGGGTAAAGAAATACGTCTTTTAAAACGAATATAAAAAATACGAAGCTGGTATAAACTTTGTTTAGAGCTCCAAATTTGTAATAAAAATACACTTTGTGTTTGAAAAAAAAATTTTCGCAGGAACAAAAAAAAAAGAAATCCTTAAAAAGTATAACAGTGAAAAAAATGTACAAACTCATCCAATATCGCTTCATCGTCATAACGCAGACTAACAAACTGTACGAAAGACAAATAACTGAAATATTCAAAAAGGCAATTCACGCCGCCTGAAAAAATAATATAAAAAAGAAATTCAATTCCGAAATTATCTCGGGTAGCAAGAGGGTTATCAAAAACTAGGTGCACTGAAGTTAAATTAGTTATCAAGTTCTTTTCTCATCGGGAACGTATAATCCCATTCCGTTTCTCCTTTTTGAATATTAAAGAGGGCAAATATAATTTTGTTCTCGAGAAGGTCGAAGGTGTGAGTTTAAATCAAATGCAATTTTTTTGTAGTCTCCCCATTTTCGACTTCGACGGGGATTTGCTTACCCTTAAGGCGCAGAATATATCGCACCATTCATATACACATAAAGTTTTTAAAAATGAACTTAATATTTTTTTTTCAAAGAAAATTAAGTAAACTTTTTCTTTATGCAAAAAATAAAGTCGATTTTTATTACACCACCAAATTAAGGTTTTTTGACCTTTTTATGATCTAAAATATACTTAAGCAATGTATTACCATTCCAGTTAAGAATTTAATTAAACAAAGCTCCTTTAGGTGGTCCTCACGGTAGAGGAGGAAGGCACCGCCGTTCATCACGGTATCACAACGGGCCAAAAGGCCTAAGTGGGTTCTCTCCGAACCGCCGTTTTAACCTAAACTAACCAAAGCTCTTTTAAGACCAGCAAAACAAGTAAATGTAGTCAGTAAAAGTATGAAAATGAAGAAAAAAAGATTCCTTATTAGGTTTCAAGTAGTTGATAGTCTGCAACATAAGGAATTATAAAGACAGCTTCCCAAATTCAATAAAAGACTTTAAGCTTAGTCTACATACAAGAAATATCTAATCGCCTGCGTTTTGATCCCAAGACATAAAATCCCCGACAAAATATCCCCGTGACATAAAATCCCTCGACCAAAAATACGCGACAAAAATATTAAAAATTTAATAATATCATAATATGTATATCATAAAATAACCTCACCGTCGTTAACATAATAAACAATTATTTGACGAAATAAACTACACAACAAAATTATTGATTTTCATAAATGGGAGCAAATAGTGTCTATTAATTTTGGTACTAATAAATATTTTACTAAAGATTTTCTTAAAGAAGAGCAAATTATGTGATGTAAGAAACAGATAATTTTGCTCAAAACGATAAATACTAGATTATCGATAATAAAAATAACAAAGTGTTAGATAGAAAATCCAACGACAGACAGCAGCACTTTAAAACGACCGATTTTCCGCCAAAATTTGAATGTTTGTTTATAATATTCACAACTATTTTGGGCACTTTTTTTTCAGAAAAATTGTAGGAGTACCTATATTATGTACCTATATTAAATCATACAAATTGGTATAATGAATAAATTTTAATAATATTGATTACAACAAAATTTGGAAAAAAACGTATTCGGAGACTTAAAAAGTGAATTAGCACTATTAGTGAAAATATTAGTGGTCTGGGTGCGACCCGAGAGGTCTACACGGCTAGCTTTCTTGTGGAAAGAATAAAAAAATACCACATGTTTTGTTGTTATAATTATTTTAAAAAACCATTTCAAATTGTTTGTAACAAATTATAATTATCATGAACAAATGAATGGGGCACTGCATAGCTTTATGAATAGCCAGAAAGTGTCAAAAAGGCACGTCTGGTGGTGCATGGAGGTGTGTTGTTTCCTACACCTATGTATGGTAGTGAATGTTGGGTTTGGCAAAAGAAGCATGAAAATAGGATTAATGCTGCGGAGATGAGTAGTCTGAGAAGTATAGCCGGAGTGACTCGGTTGGATAAAGTTAAGAATAGTGAGATAAGAAAACGCTGTGGTGTAAAAGATGTGATCACAAAGATAGATAAAGGAATGCTTAGATGGTTTGGACACGTAGAAAGGATGGATAAAAGAAGATTGACGAAACAAATTTATAAGGCGAGTGTGAATGGGAAAATCGGTAGAGGTCGACCTCGATCAGATCAACATTGTTTTGAAGAAAGGCCAAGTCAAGAGTACTAACAACCGAAGAGCATGTATGAGAGCACTGATGAAAGTAGAGGAAGCAAAAGATGTGTGTACGAACCGTAACAAGTGGAAGGAAGTGGTCTCTGCCTACCCCTATGGGAAAAAGGCGTGACTGTATGTATGTATGTATGTATGTACAAGTGCATAGTGTATTTTGAAAAGAGAAATATTCAATGAATAATAAAACTTTTAAAAAACCAGCGATCTATGATTTTAACCAGTCCACTATTATTGAAGTTGAGTATAACTTCCCCGTGTTTGGAAAAAGGATTTACAACCCCCGATTCGTACACAAAGCAAACATTGAATCATAAATTATTATCATTGACAATAAATCACGAAACATTTTTGTTAATAAAGACAGTCGAGGAATAAAAATAACGAGAATCACGGACGTAAAATTTTTCCTGATTCACAATTTTTAAATTAAAATAATCGTTTATTAAAGCGCGTTCATTCCAAATATTCCAGACCAATATATTATTATTAGAAAGCAATAATACTAAAGCAAATTATCTGATTACACAGTGTTAATGTCCAACATTTCGTCTTGCATATTAAACTCTGCTGATTTCAAATATACGGAATTCACCCGTGAAAAGTGCATGTTTTGATGTCAAATCATTTTCATGGCAATGTGCATGTGGCACTGTCAGTAATTGAATATTTAGCAGCTACTTACTGCTGACTGATGAAATATGTACAGCTACAACCAGAATAATAAAACAAATAACGCTAAATACAATTGTTAGAGATGTAAAATATTTCTTGCTGCAACCGTCCGGGAAGTTTTCACTTTCCGGACGTACTTCCCGGACACATCGTTGTTGTCATTGTAAATATGAAAATTTTGGTAGGTATGGTTATTTACATAATTTTTTTTAATATTTAATTAAATTGACCAAATATTTATATAAGTGTACCAATTATCAGCGGATGCTTCTCGATCGCGCATAGGTGCAATTTTTATTTTTTTCGCGAATGAGGTGCTAAAATTTTTCAATGACCTTGAAAAACTTTAACCCTTAATAAAAAATTTCTAACACCAAACAAAACAACGACATTTTTTACAACATTTCTTAAAATAACATTAAGTAATGAATCTTTTGATAGTTAGGAGATTAAAAAAGGGACATGTGCTGCAACTTGAAGACTGGATCATTTTAAAGCAAAGCTGTAATTTGCAGCTTCTGTACTACATTTGTAATATAAAACACCCTACAATAATCTGTGCAACAGTCACAGCTGCAGCTCCTTTAATCCAAGAAAATAACTGGCTAGAGACCGGTTGTAAATACAATCCAGATTTATGGAAAGATACTTAAAATTTGGTTTTTAAACTTTAACCTTAGCTGAAATTTTGTGTACTTTAGGTTTGTTAGGGACGATGCCATTGCGATTACATTTTTAGTGCCAATAACCTGACGGCGATACAAATGCGGCGTGTTGGGTGGACCATTACGAAGCTACACTTTTTTTTTTAAATAACTCTTCTTTAAACGCCGCCATTGTTATTGATGTTTAAACAAGAACAAATCCGTCACGATTTCATTTGAAGGCGCAAATAGGCGTAATCAAATATTGACTGAAAAAGAAACCGCTGACGTAAGGCTCAGCGCACACCTTATTTCATTGTTTGCGGTAATTCGTAGTCCCCAGTTTTCTCGGGTCAACAGGTCGAACCATCTTGCATTGTAAGTGAGAGTGTCAAGGCTTTACCATAACATAGTTAAAGTCAGATTTATTTTGTCTGCTTTTATAATTATGTCAGTATTATTAATCTATTTATATATATATATATATATATATATATATATATATATATATATATGCAAGAATAAAAAGAACAGGTAGTATAGTTGCTGACTAGTCAGGAATGAAGTGAAAAAATATTTGGATATGCAGCAGGCCAAATAAAAGTACTCTTTTACACAATTTCCAAGCTTTCGATAATTTCTATTATCATCATCAGGGATGCTACAATTGATAAAAACACAGAACAATTATAATTAAAAAATACAACTATGTTGTTAGTACTTACAGTGTATATGAGGTTGTGTGGCACACAAGTTAAAAACATTAAAAATAAACATCTTATAAACACAATCAGAGAGGGCACATCATGTAGGATTCTCTAAACCTACATATTAAACAAATTTATCGCTATAGACTTCATTACATAAGGTTTAACATCAGTCATATTAACAAAGGAGCTTTTTTTGTCACTATGTAATTCTCTGCAGTGTAATCACGTTCGACATGAAAACAATAACGAACTGGAAGTTGTCAATAACAAGTCACTTGTCATTGACAACTTCCAGTTCGTCGCACAAAATTGGTAAAATAATATGATAAGAATTTTTAGAATCCGTTGCAGTATCCACAACTTAAATGACATATCTCTACATTTTTGCTCAATTTCCCGTCTACTCGGATATTTGCCGTCTGATATCAATAGTTTAGTAGTTTTATACTTTGACAAGAATATGAAGAGCTTAAATCTAGCACTTTCTAAGCATTAAGTGACGCTGATAAGCTAGTATCTTATACATCCGCTACTAATGCAGTAGAGTCCTGCGACCCACACCAGACTTATTTAGTTATATTCTTCCAGGACCTACTGCTTTTCCTCGCTTTCCTGTACGTGGCCATACCACTTGAGTTGTTTAATCCTTATACTACTACGTCATGTGAAACCCCCATAATTTGTTTTATACTTTAGTTGGTAACTCTATCCATTCTTCATTTGTCCGCTGCACGCCTCCCGTAGTTCATTTCCGTGGCTCTTGGTTGTCCTTCATTTCTTTCCTCGATCTGCCAAACCTCACTCCCGTAAGTGACAATACTTTATTATCGTCTTAAATATTCTCTGCTTATTCGTTTTTAATACATGTTGGTCACAGAGTATTCTACTCATCATAGCTGTGGCTTTCCTTCCTTGAATGTTTCTTTTCTTGATTGCCCTGTCCAGTGTTCCATCATTCGTGATTTTCGTTCCCAGGTATGAATAATTTTTTTATACATTGACCATCCTCTAGTATCAGGTCTTACTGTAGGCCCCCAATACACATGTACTCTGTTTTAGTTATGTTCACTTCCAGCCCCCACTTTCCATATTTCTCTATTAGCTTCTTTGTCATATACTCTAGGTCCTTATATTCTTGCGCCACCACTATTTGATCATCTGCGAAGCATAGGGTATTTGGTGTGGTTTTGTTTAATGGAATGCCGATGGCGTTTTTTTCCATGATTTAAGTGCCTGTTCTAAGTATATTTTTTTATTTTTTTTATGAAAATAGTCGCAAAAAGAATAGACCTATCATGTGGGCCGCGGGCGGCCCGCACTGCGACTATTAGAAGGGTAAGTGATTATAGAAAGGAAATGATTGTGGAAACGCTTTTTAAAAAGTTGCAGGTCATAGTTCTCTGGAAAAACTGATTTTGGAAGCTTATTCCATTCCGTAGCGGCCCTGTAAAAGAAGGATTCTTGATGAAGATTGGTCATTGTAGTGTCAAGCTTGAGAGTAAATGTGTGAGACTGATCAGCGTGCCGAGTTCTTCGGCCGAATGTGGCCAATGGTGGTACAAGAGTTTTTATTTCTCTGGAGCCTCTGCCATGGAAATATCTGTAGAGCAATGACTGGTCTGCAACTCTTCTATGTTCTAGGGGGTGAAGGGTATCTGTGAGAGTTGAGCTGTTTATCAAGCGAATGGCTCTTTTCTGAATGGAATCTAGAAGACGAAGAGAATGCCTTGGTGCTGAACCACAAATATGCGAGCAATACTCCAGTAGAGGTCGGATTTGAGCCTTGTACGTCGTCAACAGTTGATCAGGAGTAAAAAACTTTCTGGCTTTCCACAGAAAACCTAGCCTCTGGCTTGCCGACTTTGCGATGTTAGCAACATGGTCATGCCAAGACATATTATTGGACATCTTGAATAAATTGGGTGACAGGCACCATCCCTGCTCAAGTCCTTTAGTGGTTCTGAATCTATTTGAGATTTGCGTTCCCATTTTGACCTGTGCCGTGCTCTCATCGTAAAGGTCTTTTATGAGGGTCGCACTAATATTTGTTTGTTCGAGAGCATGCCATCGCTGGTTTTGAGGGACACTATCGTAGGTTTTTTTAAGGTCCACATATAGGAGATATATTTCCTGATTAAATGCGAGCTTTTTTCTATCAGCTGAGAAATGCAAAAGAGGTGGTCTGTAGTGAAGAATAATAAATATAATGTAAAAAAAAATTGTACAATGAAGATTATTCAGTTTCGTACCTTCGCCTTGGATGCTCACTTTATTTTATACTTTTGTCATTTGCAATGATATCATCTTACCTAAATGCATAAATAAGCAGTTTTATTGATTAAAAAATGCCTTTAAAATGACTATACAATAGGTATCTTTAATTATATGCATTGTTGAAGTGCAAATTCAAATACATGGGACTTCCCAAAGGGACGTTAGATCGTTTTTCTCTCCAACATTTGAACTTTTTAATATTTGTTACAAAAAACTCACATTCCCAATGTATTTGTGAAATGTTGGCTGTTAAAAAATTAAAAAATGATTTATTAAAGAATCTATTTAATAATCCAATACCGACACTCCACAACCTTGACCAACGCCGTCTTAAATTTAACAAACAGCGTCTGAAATATTAACAAATAATAAGCAATAAATCAACTGACCATATTGTGAATGATTTCTGAAGTAACTTCTACTAGCAATATAGGAAGATAACATGTGTAAATACGGCGTGATATCAAGAGTAGAATTGACCTCGCCAAGGTTAACCAGCTCTTTGTAAACTTAGATAATTCAGAACCAACAGCTGCAAATCAATAGTCAGTTGAAAGAAAGACTAACGGGGGTTACGCCGAAAGTAATCATTCAATAACTTGTTCCCGTTTTACTCAATAAAATTTATTAAACGAGTAATAGTCAAAAATACTAAACAAAAAACAAGAATATCTTTTATACCAGCCCGTCTAAACACATTATTAATATTTATTACTCAATTATCGGATCCATTTCAGTTAAAATTAATTAGTTGTAGCAATAAACGTTGGATATTAACGACGATGTAAGAATTTAATTATATTTTCGGGTTAAAGTATTGCAAAACCGTTTTGCGTTATTTTCTTTTATGAGAACCGTAGCTTCTCGAGATCAAAGTGATATTTATAACTTACCTAAAGGTTTAAATTTACGGTGATGGCTTCAACCGGTAACCTGCAAAAAATTAATACAAATTTATTATTCAATTTAATACGAACAGTCGATTTTTTTAATTTTGTTCCTACAAGGTTCTTACAAAAAAATTAACGTGAATATATTTTTATGGCCTTCTTGCTTCCCAGACTTTTCACCAATCGAAGATTTGTGTGATACCGCAACAAAATCATTCAAACTACTGGAAATTTTATACGAATATGTTTTAGAAGATGAAACATCCCATGAATTTGTTTTTATATCTGACTCTCATCGAGGGCGCTAGTTATGCGGTTCGTACCAAGTGGTATTGAACATAACTTTTTTAAGGTTAGATTTAATAATCATAAAAGAAGTAACATCCATGAATTCGGGATACAGAATGAACAATAGGGCTATCAGCATGGTCTGCTACGCCGACGACGCTGCGATATTCGCATAAAGTGAGAATGACTTACAGAGACAGTTATTTAAGTTCTAACAGATCAGTCAGCAACTCAATATGGATATATCCATAGGTAAAACGAAAACCATGACCATCGCTAGGGAGCCAATGAGATGCAAGCTGGTAATAGATAATTAACCGATAAGGCAGGTCATGCAATTTAGATATCTGGGCATATGTCCAGCGCTCACGACCCGGTAAGAGAACTGAGTAACAAAATTAACAAATCCGCCATAATCTCAGGATGTCTAAAGGAAACTGTATGGGTTAATCCTTAAACGCGAAAGGAAAATAAAATCAAAATATATGAGACATGCGTCAGGCCAATAATGACATATAGTATAGAAGTGAGAGAGAGGAAATCTACAAGAACAAAAGGATGCTACGAGTCGCCGAAATGTCAGTACTGAGAACAATAGCCGGGAAAACAAGAAGAGATCACGTAAGAAACACTGACATTAGAGCACAATGCGACGTACAGGATGTGGTGAGATGGGGAAGGCATAGGAGAAGAGAATGGTATAACCACGTGAAGAGAATGACCGACGATAGACTACCATGCATTGTACTAGAGGAAAAATCAGCAGGGACCCGTCCACCCGGAAGACCACCAAAGAGATAGAGAGACAGCTGGCAGTCCACATCTCAGAAAATATTACAGAAGCAAGTCCGGAATCAACAGATCATCTAGATCTCTAACAAGTAGAAGAAGAAGAAGATTTATTAATCAAAATTTCAGGTGAACTTAAATATCATTCAGTTTTACACCAAAAAGGTACTCCTGGTAAAACTCGATACTGTGTACTGTTTTCGGAGTATTTTGATAAATATATAAATATTTGAATAAAGTAATGACCAATTTTTTTTAACGCCTTTTATCTTGAATACGGATGGCGTTACGAACATTTTTCACCAAGCAATCCCCAATTATTTTTTAGTTTTTTACCTATCCTAGAGAAAAGGTCACCTTTTTTTCAAACACCATGTGTAATATTGAAAATAAAATTATTTTTGAAACTCACTACAAAATTGTAATTATACAATAAAAATATGGTGTAAACTAGAAGTGACCCGTACGAATATTTCGCACCGATAGAGGTCAGTTACGTAATATAATAAAGTAAAAATAATTAAATGTAAATATTTATTAATTTTAAATATTTTAATTTACAAAATAGTAAAGAAATTAGTCTTATATGAACATTGTTATCCTATATGGTATCCGCGACTTAGTTTGCGTAAGATTAGTACTTCGTGTAGCTCTCATTTTCTTCTTCAAGGAATTCATCCATTTATCTTTATACTAAAATTTAATACTTATTTGTGTGCCTACATAACTCGTGCTACGCACTCGTTTATAACTCACACACTTATAGAGTAATGGTGCCTTTATCCCATTTATACAGTAAACAACTAAAATGTATTTTTTTTCAAAATAACATAATGCACACTTGACACTGATAAAGAAACTTAAAAATGACAGGTGTCAATTTAATTTAGTTTACTGCCAATTTAAAATTCACTAATGCCAGTTAAAAATTTAGGTAGCTTATTTGATTTTAACTATAGTCATTTTGATTCTGATTGCTGCCAACAGCCATACATACATATTCAAAAACTTTAGCGTCTATAATAGTAGTAGGTTTGCACAATATCTTTATAAATTATAGGCTATGTGTTATTCTGATGTTGTCACGTGCCTATTTTTTTCCTTCTACAGTTCTCTGATAGTTTCGTATTCCTTGTTGCATACCTTGTAGGGATAGGATTCGATTGTTTGGTTTGCATTTCTGTGTGGACGGGGCTGGCTAACAGCGCGGACGAGGCGATTGTGGAGCACGGACTTGAGAAGATTGTGGGTTGACGTTTATTCCGTGTCATTTCTTGATTTCCGGCCTAGGAGTGTCAGTCGTTTGGGGAGCTTCTTCGAAGTCAGGTGTGGGTGAGAGTTGTTGGGACGTTGTGATATTAGCACGTGTGCAGAACCTCTATGGGATTTCTCTCATATCTGGCTGTATTTGGGCCATCTTAATTGGATTTTGAAGAAAAACCATTTAATTTTTAACTTGACCATTCTGTCTTGCCTTTGTTGTGGATATTTTTGGATTTTTGGTGTCGAGTTAAATAGCTGCTAGCGGGATTTATTTGAGGGAAGCCATTGTTTATTAGCAGGTGCCGCCCCATAATCAAACCGGCCCCAGGAGTAGGCCACAGGAGTACATGTGAATTCGTATACCCAAAGGTTATCAGTGATTTATTTTTAAATATATAACGCCGTTAATTATTTTGACACCACGATTAAGTTTTGTTTTAGTTTATTAATATAGTACATTGTTGGAAACTATTTATTGCATTAGATAATATGCCAAAACTAGACTTGGATTAAAATAACCTTCTCAATAATTCTTTATGTCCAAGTAAAAATATATTTTCTTCCTACTTATTTGTAAATATCCTACAATCTTGATATTTTAAAGGACAACCATTGTAAAAATATTTTTAAATAAACTCGATTGTTTTGGCAATGAAAATCTTTATGTAAATAGTTAAAACGAGTAAATTATCAGGCTTATGTAAACGTTTGAATTAGTGTTATTAATGAGTTAATTTATATATGTTTTACCTTTTTCTGTAACTTGGTAAAGTCTGTTACTCTTACTTCTGTTATGGTTATTTTATAAAGTTGTAAATTCTAAATTTTTGGTTTGTTTTAGCAAGAAAATTTTACTATAGCTGTTAATTTTTGACTGTATGTGTTATAATTTTATTATTGAACAGTGTACTTCGATTTATTGTGTGAGTAAAGTATTCAATATATTTTAGCTATAATTTTATTTATTTGGTTCACCATAATCTTAGTTGTTTATCGTGTGGCTCTGCTAGTGCCTATAAGACCTAGGGGTTTCCGGCTTGAACCGTCTAAGTCGGTGGCGCGGCTCACTTTTATATATTTTTTTTCTTCTACCCTCTACGGCTGAGCTCGGGCATAATTTTCCAGTAGAGAAACCGCTAGCAGAGTACTCTTTAGAGAACGAAAAAGACGTGGCAATGTAATAGGTTCCATTTTTGTAAAGTTTTATTTAAATTCATTTAGTAGTTTTTGCGTAAAAGAGTAACAAACATCACGTTTATAATACTGATAGGAAGTAGGATAAGACACTAGTAGCAAAATTAATGGGGTAAGTGCCACACTAGTAGCGTGTGTTGCCTCCTTTACTTCGGTTCACAGCATTTATGCGTCTAAATTTTGAATGAAATCCTAAAGAATTTGTTTTCCTGCTATAATAACTTTATTTTTAAGTTCTCTCGGGTTTCTGGGCGCAGATATTTGACGTTTAACAAGTTTCTTGAGCTGCTCCCATAAATGCTCGATCGGATTTAGATCCTGGCTTTTTGGTTGCCACTGCATAACTGGTGTACCAACTTGATTAAGATAACCAACTTCCTCCCCAGCTATGCGAGTCTTGCACAAAAAGGAAATCGGGTTTCAAAAAAGGACCAAAAAGCATCGCAACTCTAGTTTCATCTGCGAATAAAACTTTCTTCCAATTATACACAGACCAATTTTAACGATTTTAAGCAAAACGTAACCTGGCAACTCTTTTTTCTCTAGTAAGCAAGGGTGAAACGGCTGATCTCCTACTGTTTAATCTAGCTATATTTAACCGTCTTTTAACTGTTTTAAAAAAAATTGTAACATTGCGGACAGCTTTGAGTTCGTTTTTGATCACAGAACTAGTAACCCTGTTTCTTAAAACGTATTGTCTAATAAAACGTTCATCTCGGTCGTTAGTGCACTGTTTTCGCCCTTGCCCTGGCCTTCTAGTAAAATTTACTACTTCATATAAAGGTCTTACTATACGACTTATTGTGGAACGACTTTTGCCTAACAAATCGGCAAGAGATAACTTTAACAATATTCTCCATCCAATAAAACCACAAAAAAACGTATTACTTATATAAAAGAAAAAAATTTATAACTTACTTTTAACGAACATCTATCGCACAAAATTATTTAACTTTTTTTTTTAATGAAAATAGTCGCAAAAAAGTAGACCTCTCGTGTGGGCCGCGAACGGCCCGCACTGCGACTATTAGAAGTGGAATGGATTATAAAAAGGAAATTATTGTGGATTCGCTTTTTGAAAAGTTGCAGGTCATAGTTCTCTGGAAAAACTGATTTTGGAAGCTTTTTCCATTCTGTAGCAGCCCTGTAAAAGAAGGATTCTTGATGGAGATTGGTCCTTGTAGTGTCAATCTTGAGAGTAAATAGGTGAGACTGATCAGCGTGCCGAGTTCTTTGGCCGAATGTAACCAGTGGTAGTATAAGAGTTTTTATTTCTCTGGAGAATCTGCCATGGAAATATCTGTAATGTCTGGATTGCAACCCTTTTTCTATGTTCTAGAGGGTGAAGGGTATCTGTGAGAGTTGTGCTGTTTATCAAGGGTATTTCCGGACATTCTACAAATTTAAAGCGGTAAATATTATCGAATTGTTTTGATAGCTGTCATTAGCAACGAGACAAAATATGCATAGCCTACTATTCAAATACTTGATAAATTTTAAAAACGGACATAAGAAACAGATAGATTAATTTTGTAAGTTAATCATATTGTTGCGGTAATTTTGTTCACGTTTAAAGAAAAAGTATTTATTAAATTTATTTTTTCTTTGCCTCCCGTATTGGTGAACGTTATTATCAAGACCTAACAATCAATTTTCAAGCAACAAAAATTTTAAATCATTTTAATTTACGGATACCGGCAATTACCACATTAAATTTTAGCATAACCAAGTCATTCCCATTTTAAATGTGTACACTAATTAAGATATGAGATATGGTAATGAAACAAGCCAGCATTCGGTCGGAATCCTTGAGCTTATAACAATAAAAATACATCCTAAAAAATTTATATTGATAAATTGTAGATACAAGAAATAATTTAAACATACAGCCCATACTGGAGAGTCCTTCTGGTTTATTTTCGTCATGGCCATTGCAAATACTTCAGATTTATTATGAGCTGTTGCACCAGATTTTTTTTTAGGGTTGTGCTTGTAGGATTTTACGTTTAGCATTACGTGCAGCTCGTGATGAATTAAACTGAACGTCGGTTAAAGGGTTAAATACAATATTAAATTCGTTATAATATGTACTTTGTAGCATTTTAGCGGTGGTGTTCCAAATTGTTTTAACTGCCGCTTCTTTGTAGATTTCTTCATTACATTTTCGCATATTAAAAGCCCGATCTTAAAATATTACATTTAATTTCAATTTCCCAATTTATATCTTTTTTTTTGCATCGCATTGTATGCAAAGATATTGATTAAAAGAGTAACGAATGAAACTGAGAAGATGATATGGGATGTGCAAGCAGGATTTAGAAGAGGAAGGAAATGTATGGATCAGGTCTTTTCATTACGAGGTATAGTCGAAAAATTCTTGGCTAGGTCAGAAGGTCTATTGCGCTTTTATAGACTTGGAGAAGGCCTTTGACAGAGTGTTGAGAAGTGAATTTTGGTCGACATTGTCTATGTATGGGGTGAGCGGTAGTTTAATACGAGCACTGAAATAACTTTACGAGGATTTCACTGCTTATGTCAGGATAAATGCTTGCACGGACTGGTTTAACATCGAAAAAGGTGTGAGACAGGCTTCGCCATGGCTGTTTAACTTATACATAGACAATTGTTTAAAAGATCTAAAAGAGACTGCATATGGATTTAAAATAAATGATTTAATCGTCAAATGCCTTCTTTACGCCGATGATCAAGTCATATTAGCGTTATCTGAAGAAGAGTTGCAGGCGATGGTTAATGTTATGCATAATGCCCTGAAAATCAAAGGGATAAAAATAAATGTGAGCAAAACGAAAATAATGGTTTTTAAAAGAAAAGAAAGCATAACAAACTGTGCAGTTTCGATTAAGGGAGAAAGAGTGGAACAAGTAAATAAATTTGTGTACTTGGGTTCAAAGTTTACTAGAGATGGAAAGTATGACAGTGACATTGAGCGAAGGGTGTTGGCTGGAAAACAAATTAATGGGGCACTGCATAGCTTTATGAATAGCCAGAAGTGTCAAAAAAGGTACGTCTGGCGGTGCATAGAGGTGTGTTGGTTCCTACACTTATGTATGGTAGTGAATGTTGGGTTTGGCAGAAGAAGCATAAAAATAGGATTAATGCTGCGGAGATGAGTAGTCTACGAAGTGTAGCTGGAGTGACTCGGTTGGATAAAGTAAAGAATAGTGAGATAAGAGAATGCTGTGGTGTAAAAGAAGATGTGGTTACAAAGATAGATAAAGGAATGCTTAGATGGTTTGGACACGTAGAAAGGATGGATGAAGGAAGACTGACGAAACAAATTTATAAGGCGAGTGTGAATGGACGGAAGTCGGTAGAGGTCGACCTCGGAGAACATATCTCGATCAGATCAACATTGTTTTGAAGAAAGGCCAGCTGTCAAGAGTACCAACAACCGACAAGCATGTATGAGAGCACTGATGAAAGTAGAGGAAGCAAAAGATGTGTGTAAGAACCGTAGCTGAAGTGGAAGGAAGTGGTCTCTGCCTACCCCGATGGGAAAAAGGCGTGACTTTATGTAAGTATGTATGTATGCATCGCAAAACGTTGAAAATTGTCGCCAGATTGATGATTGTGTCGCAAGTGTATTAATAGGCACACAGGTATTAACAATTTGACTAATTTTGATGTTTGTTGACTCGCCGAATCGACTCATTGTTAGTGCTTAGAAATTAAATAAGTTGTTGACAAACATGTCAATCTATTTATTTTGGCCACCGACAGCGCGATAAATGATAAACAAATAAATAAGTGCATTTGCCGCTGTCAAAGTGACAATTGCACTGTGGCATATGCGTTTTTTTATACATGAGTTGAATTGTCAAATTTAAAAATTGCTTTCAGAGTGAATTAAAATATTATTTTATTTTATTCGCCAAAAATTGCCACTACAATTTTTCGCAGGTAACTCGCGAATAACTTCCTCAATGAAAAATAGGTTAGCTTGACGTCCGTATTACCCCCACCAATTTCCGTCACACAAAAAGGTTGCGGATCAGAATTCACTTCAAAAAGTGTCCTAAGTCTGATTTAACTTATTAAATAAATACACGTAATGTGCTATTCTTATAAAAAAGATAAACATAATCACAAACATCGACAAAGCGACAAGGTTTAAGTATTAAAATTGTTCTTGACATTAGATTGCATTGCATTCCACTCAAGATAATCATCATTTAACCGCACAAAAAGATAATCTTAATGAATATTAAGCAACTAAACTATTCTTTACTAATACTGACTTAATGTTAACATCGACCTTAACATCAATCCTTCTTATAGGCCGGTCTAATTCGCCGTGTAAATAATAATGTTTTTTTTTGTACGACGAGTAATGAGTTTACAATAAACGATTAAAGAATACAACGTCAAGGCTGGTTCAAAGCGATCTGAGTACGCTTTTTATCAACTTTACTCATAATCGTTACCAATAATGATGTTACTGCAAAAAAACGAGCGAGCCTTACAGCAGTCGCATATGATGTGTAACATTTGACATCTCACCTTAGTAATAAGCAATTTTAAAATTATTTTTTAAAAAAATGGGTCAGGTATTATTTGAAATAATTTTTCATAACAAACAATAATTCTTTTTCATGAAAATGCTATTTTATTTAATTGACACTGACAGTGACAGAAATCAACCTCAAAATTTATAAACGCTAAATACTGAAATATTTTATTCGAATAATTATTTATTATTACTTACTTGAATTTTTTATCAATGATCTGCACTTTAATGAAACTTATTATCAACAGTAAATATTTATTTTTATAAACAATAAATTTTTTTAATGAAAATTGTATTTTAATTAATTGACACTGACAGTGACAGAAATCAACCCCAAAATTTATAAACGCTAAATACTGAAATATTTTATTCGAATAATTATTTATTATTACTTACTTGAATTTTTTATCAATGAACTGCACTTTAATGAAACTTATTATCAACAGTAAATATTTATTTTTATAGTTTACGCATATAACAGCAAACTTAATACGCAACACTCTCGGGAAATTGGTTGACGTCTACCTGATGGCCAACTCTAACCGTGCGCTCATTCGTCAAATCAACTCTCGGAAAATTGAATGACGTCTATCTGACGGCCAACTTTAACCGCGCGCTCATTCGTCAAATCAAATACCGTGTGCTTCCGTGACTTTCTGTTACTGTTACTGTTACACATTTCCGAAATCACTTCCACAAATTGCAAGTAAGCGAGAGAAAAAATGTTACACATGCAAAAAAGCGAGAGCAGAGATGTTACACATCGAAAGCATGGTCATTTTATTCGCTTAATTTTTTTTAATAAAAAGAAAAATTTACAATGACCCTTGGCAGCAACTGTAATGCTTTAATTTCGGGTGTTCAAAATCTTGATTTAAATCCTTTGATCCCTTAGATGCGAATTGGGGTCGCAAAAAGGGTCGTTTTCAAGTTTATGTCCGGGTGTATTGGCGATTAGCCGATTGCATCCTGGTGGGGCTGCCACCTCAATGCTTCCGAGCAGCCTTTCACTAAAAGTCACTACTTATCTAAGATACTCCTATAGCGATGCCTGAAATCCACTGGGATAAATTGAATTAAACTGGAACCATAATAATAAAGTTTATCATATCAAATGCTTTGTGTTAATGTAAGATTTAACGGTTTTCCTAATTAATTTGATGTTGCTTAAATACATATTTCCCAATTAATATGACTAACAGATATACAGGGTTTTAGTAAATAAGTGCGACAAACTTAGGGGGGTGATTTTCCATAAAAAAATAATGACAGTTTCCTTTATAAACATATGTCCGCAAATAATTCGTTTCGGAGATACGGGGTGTTAAAATTTTTCTTAAAAACTGACGATTTATTTATTGCTCCGAAACCGGTCGAGTTTAGCAAATGAAATTTAGTGGGTTTTAAGGGGTAGTTATTGCGCATTTTTTGACATGCAATTAAGAATTTTATGTTCATCATTGGCGCGCATACGGTTAATAATCCAAATTTAAAAAAAAAAAAATGGTACGCCACTGTGATATTTCAAAATAAAAATCATGTTTAAATTCCTCGGTAAATATGTGACAAAAAATCTCTTCTAAATTTTTTCGTATAAGGCGCCGTTTTTATTCAAGAAAATAAAACATTTAAACGCATATTTTTCATTTCTTTAATACATTATCAAAAACTATTTAATACAATAACATTAAACCAGAACCCGTTTCTATGAAAACAAAGCATTTACGAACATGCGGTTATATAGCAAACTGTCATTATTTTTTTAGGCAGACTCACCCCCCGAAGTTTGTCGCACTTATTTACCAACACCCTGTATATGTAATAAAACCACCAAATGGCCATTTAATCTTGAAAATCTTATTTCCCAGTCGTTAAAATCGTCTAATTATTCTCCACATAAAAAGAATTTACGTCATTCGTCATGGGAATTTAATAAATCTCAAAAGATGCTTATAACATCTCGAATTTCAAAGCTATCCTATTCGGTGGGGAAATGAAAAATCGTGGTTTTAAAAACGAAATAACTTTGTGTATACACATGAGCCGTTAAGTGGAAACGCTTGTTATTAATGTTAAAATGTTGTTGTTACGGTTCGCGGTTCAGATATATGTAATTGCACATCAAATGATTAAAGCTTGTATCGTATTTTACAGGTTTTTAACATGCGTTGTTCCACTTGTTGCTTTAAGCTTTTACG
Organism: Agelastica alni; assembly: GCA_950111635.1. Classification (NCBI taxonomy): domain Eukaryota; kingdom Metazoa; phylum Arthropoda; class Insecta; order Coleoptera; family Chrysomelidae; genus Agelastica; species Agelastica alni. The sequence continues at coordinate 34,632,119 of OX467714.1, forward strand.
AAAGATCCTAATAAAGCGTAAACAAATTTAAAAACCATTATTTAAAATTGTGAAAATTAGAGAGCTAACAAAAAAAATATGCAATATTTGGATAAGTTTTTTCCTTCTATATTTATCTCATTTCAAGTCCGATATTTGCTCAAAGTTACTTTTTCATGATTTCATAATTACCTATCTCAATTTTTTGAGATAACTATTACGGCAATACACAAGTCAAGGCCCTATTCGGAGACATGAGTAACAGTTGCAATGAAAGTGAAATTAGTACGACAAAAATTGTGGAAGCGTTGAATAGTATGAAATTGCTATATGAAAGCTGCTGGGTACGACAGGATAACAGTTAAACTGCTGAAGGCTGGACAGATGTATGGCTTTGCCGTTCCTGTTTAACTTATACATAGACGATTGTTTAAAAGATTTGAAAGAGTGCGTATGGATTGAAAATGAATGATTTGATTGTCAAACTCCTTCTTTACGCCGATGATCAAGTCATATTAGCGTCATCTGAAGAGGAGTTGCAGGCGATGGTTAATGTTATGTATGATGCCCTGAACATCAAAGGGATGAAAATAAATGTAAGCAAAACGAAAGTAATGGTTTTTAAAAGAGAAGAAAGCATGAAAAACTGTGAAGTTCTGATTAAGGGAGAAAAAGTGGAACAAGTAAATAAATTTGTGTACTTGGGTTTAAACCTATACGTTTACGAAGAACATGTCAAAGAAGGCACGTCTGGCTGTACATAGAGGTGTGTTGGTTTTTACACATATGTATGGTAGTGAATGTTGGGTTTGGCAGAAGAAGCATACAAATAGGATTAATGCTGCGGAGATGAATAGTCTACGAAGTATAGCTGGAGTGACTCGGTTGGATAAAGTAAAGAATAGTGAGATAAGAGAATGCTGTGGTGTAAAAGAAGATGTGGTTACAAAGATAGATAAAGGAATGCTTAGATGGTTTGGACACGTAGAAAGGATGGATAAAGAAAGATTGACGAAACAAATGTATAAGGCGAGTGTAAATGTACAAGTCGGTAAAGGTTAACCTCGGCGGAAGGAAGTGGTCTCTGCCTATCCTTATGGGAAAGAGGCGTGATTATATGTATGTATGTATGTAATACTGCTAAGAAAAAACCAATCCTCACACGTTCCTTTACTTTGATACTCGAACAGTTTAAAATACTTCGAACCCTTTTGAAATGCATGACTAGACCTATATAAAGTAACTCGGGGAACTAGTGCAAACAATTGTATGTACTCAATAGTAATCTAGACTAGTATTAAACTGCATTAGAAGTATGTCCCAGTCTCCAAATCACCAATTTTTGTGTTACACGTTTGTCTGTTTGTTTATTTGTTCGTTCGAGCATCACAAAAAACAAAAACCCATTTTGTTTAAAAGCTTATGGTTAGACTTAAAATTTTTTATTGGTTTTGATAGAAAGCATAAGTCCCCAAACCTTTTTGTCTCCTAGACCTCGTGTCAACTTTTACTATATTGTGTAGACCTTTCTTATATTGAACCAATTCAAGCTCAAGTAAACAATATCCAAACTGAAAATACGTGTAAAACAACGAAAGATAATTAAAAATAAAAGCAAATTCAAGATTCCAAAGCCGGTTCCATGACGACGATCAAATATTTCAAAGCCATAAAAATTGAACCGCCCATTCTTGTGCCAATTGCCCGTTTTTTCGATTCATTAGTTCGACCAAAATTACCTTTGACTCGTAGCAATTTCAATCGTTTACATGTGCAGAAACATTCATTTTCTAGCCGGGAACGAGAAAATAAAAAACTAAAAAACTATTTTATTAACGGATCGATTCTTTTATCCGTATCCGCTGTAATATTACTTTGCTCACTTTTATACACAGTTTTTTTTTAAATTATCTCATTAACACGTTGATTGCCATGAAACTTTACAGGATTTTAATGAAAAAAGCCTAATTAATTTAGTTATATATTAATAAAAACTTAAATTATAGTACATGGTAATCTACATCTACAGCAATATTGCCAACTCTTCATCAATAATGCCAACTCTTTTTTCGTTCAGTGATTTCCTTTAATTTTGTAATAATTAACACCAGAAAACATACATACATACATAAAGTCACGCCTTTTTTCCATAGGGGTAGGCAGAGACCACTTTCTTCCACTTGCTACGGTTCTTACACACATCTTTTGCTTCCTCTACTTCATCAGTGCTCTCATACATGCTCGTCAAGTGTTGGTACTCTTGACCTGGCCTTTCTTCAAAACAATGTTGATCTAATCGAAATACGTTCGCCTAGGTCGTCCTCTATCGACGTGCCCATTCACACTCGCTTTATAAATTTGTTTCGTCAATCTTCCCTTATCCATCCTTTTAACGTGTCCAAACCATCTAAGCATTCCTTTATCTATCTTTGTAACCACATCTTCTTTTACACCACAGCGTTCTCTTATCTCACTATTCTTTACCTTATCCAACCGAGTCACTCCGGCTATACTTCTCAGACTACTCATCTCCAAAGCATTAATCCTATTTTCATGCTTTTTCTGCCAAACCCAACATTCACTACCTTACATAAGTGTAGGAACCAACACACCTCCATGCACAGCCAGACGTGCCTTTTTTAACACTTTCTGGCTGTTCATAAAGCTATGCAGTGCCCCATTCATTTGTCTTCCAGCCAACACCCTTCGCTTAATGTCACTGTCATACTTTCAATCTCTCGTAAACTTTGAACCCAAGTACACAAATTCATTCACTTGTTCCTCTCTTTCTCCCTCAATCGAAACTCCACAGTTTGTCATGCTTTCTTCTTTTTTAAAAACCATTACTTTCGTTTTGCTTACCAGAAAACCACGTATTTAAATAAAATTTACTTTTACAATGCAGATTATTCTAACATTTATTTTTTCAGAGAAAAGTAAATGTAATGGTCTATTTTTATGCATTGTGAGTAGTAGTATTTCTGCATAAATTTGAGGTTGGGTCGTTTCGCATTTTTAAAACAAGTCGATCGGGGGTAAACGGATTTGCAAGGTTGTAGATTTCAATTTTTGCATCAAATGGATTAAAATGTCTTATAATTCGTGAACCTATCTGTAGTTTATAATCGATAGTACAGCTACGAAAACTACGAGCTATCTTTAAGTTAGCATTCAACGAGTTAATGGTGACACTTTTGTGTATTTATTTAGAATTAATATTATCCCCATGCTGCTATCCGAGCTACGCCACTGACTAAATTTTATGTGGACGCAAAACAATGGAAAGTTACGAGATAATATCGAAGCAGGCTAGATTCATACAATGTCAATTTCAAGGTCTCGCGAATGTCATCAAAACCCCTCGAGGAGGTAGTTATTAAATCATCCTAAGCCGATCACTAATATTAGCGTTTTGATTTGATCTTGATCGAATAAGCAGCAAATTGAAAATTACGAATAAAAATCTATAATTATTGATTTTTTTCTGTTGTGAGATATTTTGTTGTTACGTAATAAATAAGCCCGACAGGGAGCAGCGGTCCAATAAAATTGGATATTATTTAACACCATAACCGACTCACAAACATTAATTTTTACGCTTTAGTACATTTTTTCGAGGTCGTTATTTTTAAGAAACTTTAACAAAATTACGTAGTGCTTGCTATCCCAAGGATTTCGTACAACCAGAATCATTGGATTAAGACGCTATAAATCACTTAAAAAATTGATTAATATTCTTAGTAGCACAAATTATATTTTTGGTAAATTGGTAATTGATGAAACAATGCAATCTTTCCTGTGATTGGTTATATTTATTCAAATAAATCATTTATCGCATTTAGGACCTAATTATATTTTAAACGATTAAATTAACAATCAAATAATTACCGTCTTTAATTTTATTTATTTTTTATTAAATTTATCGTTAATGAAAAGGTTGCATAAGCGGTGTCAAGGATAGTCTCTGAAGAAGAGACTACAAGTTGCAACTCATGGTTTTAAACAGATATAATCGGTATTAAATAAAGCCCTTAAAGGTTAAAAAGATATTTACAAGCAATCGCTTAGCGCTGAAGTATATTCATTATAAGAAAGTATTTTTACATATATACATATATATAGTCACGCCTTTTCCGCAGATACCACTTCCTTCCACTTGCTACGGTTCTTAGAGTCATCTTTTGCTTCCTCTACTTTCATCAGTGCTCTCATACATGCTCGTCGGTTGTTAGTACTCTTGACCTGGCCTTTCTTCAAAACAATGTTGATCTGATCGAGATACGTTCGCCTAGGTCGACCTCCATCGACGTGCCCATTCACACTCGCCTTATAAATATCTCTTTCGTTAATCTTCTTTTATCCATCCTCTTTTCGTGTCAAAACCATCTAAGTATTCCTCACTTTATCCATTAGATTTACATCAGCTATACCCATCAGAATACTATTCTTCGCGTTGATCTTACTTTTATGCTTCTTCTACCAACCCAACATTTACAGCATAAGCTATTTATACGTCAGGTAAGGTTTTTCTGAGACTTTCCTCAAATGTCTTAAAGTACTTTCAGCTAGCACCGCTGCTGTAGTCGTTGACCCAAAGAGATGGGCCCTAATTTTATTGACCTAGGTGCAACTGCACGATTATGGGAGCACATAGATAGGGCTTTTCGTGGTTCTTGTTGATTCACCAGATGAGATTATAAAGGAAAAATTTTTGTAACGAATAAGATTATTTAAATGTTAAAAAAATATAGTTTACTAATTTAAACAAATCTATGCTGTTAAAAACCAGTTTCGTGGTAAATATACCTACAGGACATTGAACTCACAAAGAATTTATTTGAAAGCTTCTTAAATACTCTTTCCAACTGGACTACTGGATTTAAATTAAAATTTTATTTACTTTTACTTTATATAATACCCTGTAACTTTTTTAATGAAAACTTTTGGTTTCCATTTTTAACCAAATTATTATTGTATTTTGAGAAATAAGTTTTTTAATATTAAAAAAATATATTTTCTCTATTGCAAAGTACTATTTCTTGGCATTTTAAATAACACTCGTTTAAATATCAAGCCCGAAAATATTGACTTTCTATAACCTTTCCGACTAAACCCACTCACGATTCTTATTATGAATATCAAATGAGCCGAGGTTCACTTTAAACTGATTAAAAGTAACTTCCTAGTTCAAAACGAAAAGTAAAAAATGTCAGCATGGCTGCAGAAATGTTCTAAAACTGAATTTCAAATGAAACGGATGCAAAATTTATACGGCACTATCTTGATCTGAGAGAATTTTTAAGTTCTAAAATAGTTGTCAGATCACTTATTTAATTTTTGTTTTATTTTATTTAACTACTTAACTATTGCATGAATTAGCAAATCTATGTGAAAATAAATGTACCTACTTTAAAATGCAAAACTTTAAAGGAAAATATCCGGTAGTAATAAATTATAAAATTCAAGGGGGTACATTTTATTTTAAATTAATAATTTCTTACGTCAATAAATTATCGTTATACCATCAAAATAAAATCAAAATACAGATACCTATTGGTATGTGATAAAATTTAAGACACCTTTAAGAATGACTTTCTGAAGAATAATTCATTACAAACTAGCGCGATTTAGATGCAAAAATCGTTTAAAACGGCCTGCCATAACTGCCGATATGAACCATATTGAATAAGCTTTAAACATTCGTTCCATGGATGAGTCTGCTCAGAGCTCTTTGATGATAGACTCAGGCAAAAGGATCCCCAAGTATTTATTTAACAAAGAAATTTTTTATAAATGATGCTGTATCGTTAACTTAATTAACTTAATTAAGATGAATCTTAAATGATATGATTTTTAACCGACTTAAAAAAAGAAGAGGTTTTTTTTATGTTTGTTACCTCAGAACTTTTGACTGGGTAAACCGATTTTGATGATTCTTATTTTATTTGAAAGCTAGAGCAGCCAGAACGTGACAAAAAAGGCACGACTTGTAGTGCATAGCAAAGTGCTGCTTCCTTCACCTATGTCAGTAAATGTTGGGTTTGCAGAAGAAGCATAAAAGTAAGATCAATGCTACTAAGATGAGTAGTCTGAGAAATATAGCTGTTGACTTTGATGGATAAAGAGAGGAAATGTTTGATATGAAAACGCTGTAGTGTAAAAGAAAATGTAGGAACAAAGATAGATAAAGGACTGCTTAGATGGTTTGGACACGTAAAGAAAATGGATAAAAGAAGATTGAGGAAACATATTTATAAGGCGAGTGTAAATGGACAAGTCGGTAGAGGTTGACCCAGACTCACGTATCTCGATCAGATCGAAATTGATTTGAAAAATGTCAGAACCAGCAACCGACAAAAATGTACAAAAGTGCTTAGGGAAGTAGAAGAAGCGATATATGTCTGTAAGAACCGTAGCGAGTGGAAAGAAATGGTCTCTGCTTACCCCTACGCTATTACGGCGTAACTATTTGTATGTATGTTAGAAAGATGAAGCAATTGGGAGACTCATTAACAGGGGAAAATAAGTAATATTTTTTTAAAAACTCATTACAGGTAAGACTGAATTTCTTTTGCTATTATTGCTGCTTTGTTTTCCTTATATGTTTTAAGTTACAAATTTGTGAACCAAACAGTTTAAAATTTTATTGTTATCAATAAAGACTGTATTATTTTATTAAATCGTTTTATGTTTAACGATAACCAATTTAACCAACAAGAGACGAAGATGAATACTGCATTGCTTTGTCAAATTAAAATGAAATAAATGGAACAAAACAAAATTTAATTATAAAGTAAATGAACAGTAAAGCTCAGTCTCCACTAACAATTTCTGTACTACGAATTTTCAATTCTAAAGTCTTGTAATTTTACTTGTTTTAAATATCTGAGCAGGAACCAACAATCTTGTTCAGTTCAACGACCAGAAAACACAAAGCGCCACGTTTTCCAAGAAAGTAAATTCCTCAAATCACAATATCTGGAAATAACCTTAAATCAAGCCCCTCATCTCGATTTTGGGAGTCACGGTGTCTAATAATACGTCTTGGCATGACCATGTTGCTAATATCGCAAAGTCAGCAAGCCAGAGGCTAGGTTTTCTGTGGAAAGCTAGAAAGTTTTTACTCCTGATCAACTATTGACGACGTACAAGGCTTAAATACGATCTCTACTGGAGTATTGCTCGCATATTTGGGGTTTGCACCAATGCATTTTCTTCGTCTTCTAGATTTCATTCAGAAAAGGGCCATTTGGTTGATAAACAGCTTAACTCTCACAGATACCCTTCACCCACTAGAACATGGAAGAAGAGTTGCAGACCAGACATTTCTCTACAGATATTTCCATGGCAGATTTTCCAGAGAAATAAAAACTTTTATACCACCCCTGGCCACATTCGGCCGAAGAACTCTGCACGCTGATCAGTCTCACCCATTTACCCTCAAGATTGACACTACAAGGACCAATCTTCATTAAGATTCCTTCTTTTACAGGGCATTGACGATAGGCAACAAGTTCATTCTTGTCTGGGTTTCTGGTCACTCAGGAATCAAAGGCAATGAGAGGGCTGATAAGTAGGCAAAAGCTGTATATGAGACCAAGTTCGTGTGCCCAGATCCAGCCTTAGGGATTGCCTTATGTCTAAATAGAAGGGCAAACCGGGGCTACAACTTAATATGCTAAAAAACAAAAACCAGATACAAGTATAGACTTGCAAATGCACTCATAGGGAAGTTTTCCCGAGAGGACCTAGCCGGAAACATAACGGCACTGAATAGAAAGGATGCAGTAAACATACTGACCGATCATGATACCCCTACATGCACAATATGGGGCTGACAAACAGCCCTAATTGTGGATTGTGTAAGGAGGAAGAAACCAGCCACTATATCATTGGCCAATGTATGGCGTACGCGTACTAAGGCTGACTTTGCTGGGCTCAGTTTCACTTGAGTTCCTATTCTAAAGAAAGACAGGTAGGTATTGCAGATCGCTCATTACTATCACGGAAGACACAATAAACATCGTCTGAACGGGATTCAGAAGGAACCGCCCGATAGAACGTATATTAACAGTGATACAATATTAATGGACGAACAACTCGTCAAAACTACATTTTTTCATTCGGTATTACTGGAAAAACTTCTCAGGGTGTTTACATAAATCTTCCAGTACCTTGTTAAACTGCCCTTTTAATAATATTTATCTTATTATCGGATAGACGCAATAACTATGTTTTTTAATAGCGATTTGTCGCCGTGACTATAAATCGCTAGTGGGAGCCAAGCCTTAGTCTCTTGCGATATTATTCGGAAATGTATAGTTGTGAAATAAAGTTATATTAACGACAAATGGTATATATTAAGGAGTTTGTATTTAGTTGTTAATATTAATCGTTCTTCATAATAACCCGACTTAATTAAAAAAAACAAATTAAACAACGTTTGATGAAACTGAAATTGTAATTTTAATGACTTGTATTAAATGAAAGTTTTAATAATTAATACACTGGAAATACGTTTGGCAAATAACTTTTAATGGTTTCTAGTTTAGCTGAAAATTTTCTGCTTTTCCTAAGTTTGATTTAAAGTTATTTAAAATCAGGGACGAACCCAAAAAATATTTTTAAAGTTGTGCAAGTACTTGTTATGGGTACAAGGACATAAAGCCACAAAGGCGAGATACAATGGGCTAGCACCGGATGCAATAGCCAGACGGACCTACTCAGGGGTGGATTTATTTAGCGTATGGCACATCGACACATTTACAAGAAAATATGTAAGACAAACTTGAGTAAATTTACCAACAAACATCAAGGTTTTCTATAAACTTTATCGCATCTTTGGTTGCTTCTTTGGATGGAACACAGATCCGACCTGTCCTGGAATACTGTTTCCATATTTGGAGTGCGGCACCTAAACATATCCTAAAACTATTGGATTCCGTCCAAAAAAGGGCAATTCGCCTGGTCGGAGATACCTTGCTTACAAACTCGCTCACTTCTCTGGAACACAGTAAAAAAGTTAGCGATTTGTCTCTATTTTATAGAAATTTTCAGGGGCGACACTCTTTTGAAATATCAACAATCGTTCCTCCTTTAACAGTTTCTTCGAGATTAACCCGTCAAGTTCAGAGTTCACACCCCTTCGTAGTCACTTTGGAGACCTGACCTGCAGATTATATCTTTCCAAAAACTCGTTCATCCAACGAACAGCGAGGCTTTAAAAAACATTGCCTAGGGAGGTTTTCCATGGGGCATGGAACCTCCAGACATTTAAGAACAACACCAATTTCTACCTTTTTTCCTTGGTTCTCACGATGTTCTCTGAGCATTATAGTATATCCTTTTTTGTGTGAACCAGAACATAAAAAAAATGGAGTGACCAATGCATTTTGAATATCTATTGTAAGATAAAAGATCTTTATTTTATAAATTTTTTATAATCTGTTTATATCTCATCAATGGATTTGTGCTGATAAGTTCTTTCAGTCAACAATCCTTCTTTTTTTAAATTTGATTTGGAAAAACAATATAATTTATCTTCAGCTTGTTTAAAATAAAACTATGTTCCAGCCTATCTTTTTTTGTTTCTTCATTCGTCATAAATATTAAGAAAAGTGTATTTAGAAAATAAAACCCACGTTGCACAAAAGTTACAAATTTATTTAATAATTTGCTGATTAAGTATAGCCACAAGTAAAAATTATCAATCAGTCATTATCGACCCATGATATTTATTTAATACGAATTCGATGAAAAAATAATAAATCATAAATGGGATTTCTATGTTAAAAATATTTATGTTGTTTTTAAATATGTAACGTATAAACAATTCACAATTTTACAAAAGAATGTTATATTGCCACCAGTTAAAATAATATACACAAAAAAATAGTTTTTAATTTATTCCTACAGTTAAAGTTAAACAAAATGGCTTTATGTCACATTTAAATTTTACAACCACGCGAAGAATGTGTTTAGTCTCTCATTACAATATCCTGCTTTATCGGCCATAGATTCTGCAGGACTATTTAATACTTTTTTTCATTCTTTACTGTGACTAGCCAATGAGCGGCACTTTTGAAATATCATTCCAATTTGTGTTTTAATAAATTATAGCGCATAGTTCACGCACTAGTTCTATCTTTCTTACTCTTATGCAAAGGATCCCTAAAGAAATTTATAAATCCTGGTGAAAGTAATCAGGATAATCGGATATTTTGATCGAATTATTGCATTGTCGTCGGTCTTTGACAAGTGTGCGGAGTTTAAATTAAATCTGATCGCTTAAAGTTGGGCAAAATCGAGAGCAAAGTTACAAACATAGATACATACATACAAGATACAGGTGAAACTGAAATAAGCGTGTTAAAAAGGTAAAAGACGCATGAAAGTAAGATCAATGCTGCGCTGATGAGAAGTATAGCTGGAGTGGCTTTGATGAATAAAGTGAGAAATAGTGCGATAAGGAAACGCTGCGGTGAGAAATAATATTTAGATGGTTTGGATACGTTTAGAATATGGATAAACGAAGATTAACGAAACAGATTTATAAGGCAAGTGTGCAAGGGAAAGTCGGTAAAGTTTGAGCTAGACGAACTTATCTCGATCAGATCGAAATAGTTTTGAAGAAAGGCCAGGTCAAGAGTATCAGCATCCGACGAGCACGTATAAAAGTACTAATGAAAGTAGAAGAATCAAAAAACGTGTGTAAGAATCGTGCATGTGAAAAATTGATCCACCCCTGCTTAAAATTTTACTGCTGTCGCATACCAAGTAAAAAAACTTTATAGAAATGAATTTTGCTTGTACAGTCTGAAGCTGCACGGTAAAATCAAAACTCTGGAGTGCATAGTAACTGCCTAAGAAAATGTAGTGATGAATGAATTTTTATCGTAGCTAATTAAAAACATGTGGGCACTTGAATGGCTGCGTTTTATTATTAAGTAATTGAGCATCTAATGTTTATTGAAAACAAAATAACTTAATAATTATGTTTATGTGCACAGCCAGTATTGGAATGGTCACGAACATAATAAAAATAATGTTTTATTAATGCGTTCCATGAAAATTATCTATAAATAAAGGAAATGGAAAATATACATTGCGTAACCAATGCATTTTCAATGTCAATGTCGACAAATCAAAGGTAATATACAATACTACAAGTTTTTCAATACGATTTTAATAATGACTAGCTTTTGCCCGCGTAGAAGTCGAAAATGGCTCTAATAGGACCCGTTAGGCGATGAGTTTTAATAAAATACGAAACACGTTTTCCATCAATTCTGTTAACGAATATTTATTTTTTTAAGTAGATTGGACCAAGGAATCACGTTGTCCAATACAAACTTTGCCCGCGTTTTTTACCCCATTAGGGGCAGAATTTCAAAAAATCCTGTTTTATCGGATGCCTACTCATACAAAGAACACACCCTTCAAGTTTCAAGTCTCTACGATCAGCAGTTAAGGCTGTGCGTTGATCTGTCAGTCAGTCATTCAGGACAAAGCATTTTATATGTATAAATTATTGCTTAATTAAATGACGTTATCTTTGTTAAATTAATTAATTAAATGAACAGTCCCGGATTTGTAATATCTTTCCCTAAAGCATCCTTTTAGGTTGGTTTTGGAGAATAGGTAGCTGTATACTTTGCGTATATCTTTATGGAAGTTTCCGCACCAAGGCCTGACATACCTAAAACATGTTTGACCTGTGAATTTGCCACGTCTTTTAGTTCTCTAAAGAGTACTCTGCCAGTGGTCTCTCTACTGGCAAATTATGCCCGAGCTCAGCCGTAGAGGGTAGAAGAAAAAAATATAAAAGTGAGCCGCGCCACCGACTTAGACGGTTCAAGCCGGAAACCCCTAGGTCTTATAGGCACTAGCAGAGCCACACGATAAACAACAAACAATTATGGTGAACTAGATAAATAAAACTATATTTACAATTCCTGCAATATATTAATCAAGTAAAAATGATGTTCTGATTTTTTTTACAACAAATTCTGTATTTTTGTAAAGTGGATTAAACGAATTTAATACACTTTTCTTAAAATAATATTTAAATTAATTATAACAATCTTTCCGACAAAAATAAAAACCTAATGATGTACAAAAGAGAATTAAAACAACAAAAAAAAATGTTCACAATATTTAAAATTTCAAAAATAATTGGTTTTATATAGAATTCCTGATAGCAAAAGATTAACAAAAAAAATACAAAATAAATGAACTTGCAACAAAAATAATAATTTGAAACCCTCACAATAACTACATAAAGTATATTCAGTAATGTATAAATTCAGATTTAACTTGGAGCAGGTACAAATTTAATGAAAAATAATTTGTTACTTTTAAACTATTGAAAACACTTAGATCAAGCACATAATAACTGATAAGTAGATAAAATTAAACTCAATTCTATGTAACTAATTAAAAACTTGAGACGCCACTGTTACATCGATGATCCAAGAAACAGAAACACCAAGTAGTATTTTTAAAGATTTACACTGTTAAAACAATTGAGCTTATTTTAAAAATAATTCTTTTTACGATGACTGTCCTTCAAAATAGCAATATTGTAGGATATTTTCAAATAAGTATGAATAAACGTTTTTACTTGGACACAAAGAACTATTGAGAATATTACTTTAATCAAAGTTCAGACTTGGCATACTATCCAATGCAATAAATAGTTTTCAACAGTGTACCATATTAATAAATTAAAACAAAACTTAATCGCGGTGTCAAAAATAAGTCACGTCGTTTAAATATTCTAAAATAAATCACTTGTAACCTGTGGGTATACGAATTCACTAATCCTGTGGCCGGATTGATTATGGAACTGCACCTGGTACTCAACAATGGCTTCCCTCCATCAAATCCCGCACGCGGTTGTTTTAACTCGACACCAAAAATCCAAAATATCAACCACAAAGGCAAGATAGAATGGTCAAGTTAAAAATTAAATGGTTTTTCTTCAAAATCCAATTAAGATGGCCCAAATACAGCCAGATATGAAAGAAAAAACCGTAGAAGTTCTGCTCACGTGTTAATATCAAATCGTTCCAAAAACTCTCACCCGACCTCCACGACTTACCCCAAGCGACTCTTATCCACTGCCCACTCCCAGGCCGGATATCAGAAAATGACACGGGACACGCGTCAGCCAACCTTTGCACATCTAAGTTCCCAACTCCTAATCGCGCTCGTCCGTGTTGATAGCCAGCCAATCCACACAGAAAAGCAAACCAAACAATAATATAGCTGACAACACACAACAATCGAGGCCAAAAATCAAGGCGAAATCTAATAACAAAGACTCCCACTCCAATTAACAAAAATGTCACAGCCATTAATAATTAAATCCTATCACTACTAGGTATGCAACACTATTTACAACGAACAAAATACGGTATGCAAAACTATTTACGAGCACCAGACTATCAGAGACACAATTAATAATGAAACGGTAAATGGGAAAAAATAGGCACGTGACAAATTTTATTCCTACTTTTTTTAGGGGATGATTTTTTTTAGTAAGTAAGTAGGTTTAAAATAAAAACAACATGAGAGCAACAAGAAAAAGTTAATTATGATAAAGAATATATAAATCAAAGAGGGAAATAACCATAACAAATACAGTTTGAGTATTTTGGGCGATGAAACATTTGTGTACTTAAAAAAAAGAAAAGCAATGATGTACTTATCCAACACTTATCCAACATACATCTAAATTTACTTTGTGTGGTTTGATTAGCTGCAGCCTTGTTTCCAACCTCTTCAGTTTTTTTCTTGTAACATTGTAAATGTACACACTTGCTCTTTCTTCTAAATAATGTTGAGCTGGAAGTTCATCAGCTGGGGCTTTAGTTATTTGGTTGGAAAGAATAATAATTATGATATAATACTTCCTTTGAATTTTATAATTGGTGTGTTGTTATTTGCTTGCAATATAAGTTATTAAATACCATCCAAAATATTGCCTTCAGAATTCTATAAATGATGGCTCAAGATCCATTATCAAGTAGCTACAGAGTTTTTAATTATTACTTAACGAGTCTAGATAGCAAAGAAGATATTTAGAAGCTGATTCAAAATTCCCTTCAATAAAATATTTAGTGATCAAATGTCAAAATATTTGTTGTTCACACCTCGATCCGACATTTTGTCATTGACAGCGCCATCTCGCGTTACGTGATTTTTCCCTATAAACAGGTTATATTTAACATCCGCCTACTACCTACCTATGTGAAGCACCGAGCAAAGGAAGTGCGCTCCCCGCATTCAAAAGGTTAACAAAGAATTCTTTAAACGATAACTTTGTTGTAAAAACTCAAAAGGCAGCCCTCGTACTCAGTTTTTTTCATCGAAAATACCTTCCTGGTATCCACGCGTCGAAAAGTTTCGTACAAAGTGCGCATCTTAATTGAACCCCAATCCCTGACTATTGGTGTCGGAAAACTTTTTTCCAAATAAAAGTTAAAACCTCAAGGATATTCAAGAAAACTCGAAACTCTCCGCAAACTACTTGTAAAGCCATCAATCCTCTTATGTGCCTTCGCCATTGTCGATTGCCTATTAATAACGGTTGATCGTCAAGTGGACGGGAAAATGTATTAAAATTAGTGTAATCTATGCCAAAGGAGATACTCCCAACTAAGTACTTCCCTAATTAAAATTAGTTTCGATATTAGAAACTACATAAAAACCAGCATTTCAGGTGGTTAACTTTTGTTTATAGGAAATCCTTAAAAAACAACCACTGTCTGTTCCATTTTTACGTAATATTACAAATAACTAAAGTCAATGGAAAGTTTTATTTAACTAAGACGAAATCTCGAAATGTAGACACGATCTTAACCCAAAGAAAATCTACAAAAGACTGACCAAAACTTATTTACAGGAACTTGTCCTAACTAACTAAACTACTCCAGGACGAATTAAAAACAACAATGTGAATTTTTTTAGGTCCGTTTTTGAAGAATATGATGTATATTAATTGTAGGCTATGTAAATTTTGTTTCGTTGTTAATAACAGCTATTAAAACAATTCGTTTAGATTAAAAAAATAATATTAACCAAGGTTGACAGTGAATGATTTAATCGTAGAATGCCTTCTTTACGCCGATTATCAAGTCATATTAGCGTTATCTGAAGAAGAGTTGCAGGCGATGGTTAATGTTATGCATGATGCCCTAACAATCAAAGAGATGAAAATAAATGCAAGCAAAACGAAAGTAATGGTTTTTGAAAGAGAAGAAAGCATGACAAACTGTGGAGAAAGAGTGGAACAAGTAAATTAATTTGTGTACTTGGGTTCAAAGTTTACGAGAGATGGAAAGTATGACAGTGACATTGAGCAAAGGGTGTTGGCACGAAGACAAATGAATGGGGCACTGCATAGCTTTATGAACAGCCAGAAAGTGTCAAAAAAGGCACGTCTGGCTGTGCATAGAGGTGTGTTGGTTCCTACACTTATGTATGGTAGTGAATGTTGGGTTTGGCAAAAGAAGCATGAAAATAGGATTAATGCTGCGGAGAAAAGTAATCTACGAAGTATAGCTGAAGTGACTCGGTTGGATAAAGTAAAGAATAGTAAGATAAGAGAATGTTGTGGTGTAAAAGAAGATGTGGTTACAAAGATAGATAAAGGAATGCTTAGATGATTTGGACACGTAGAAAGGATAGATGAAGGGAGATTGACGAAACAAATTTATAAGGCGAGTGTGAATGTACAAGTCGGTAGAGGTCGACCTCAGAGAACATATCTCGATCAGATCAACATTGTTTTGAAGAAGGGCCAGGTCAAGTGTACCAACAACCGACAAGCATGTATGTAGAGGAAGTAGAGGAAGCAAAAGATGTGAGTAAGAAACGTAGCGGAAGTGGAAGGAAGTGGTCTCTGCCTACCCCCATGGGAAAAAGGCGTGACTTCATGCATGTATGTATGACAGGCACAGGCAATAAATGAATTTTGGAAGAAATAGTACAATCATCCAAACCAAAAACTTGGGATGCCTGAAAATATTGGAATAGCCGGGATAAAAAGTCTTACTAGTAGACAGCTTAAAAAATATTTTCATGCAGGGAGCAAAAAATAAAGGAAAATTTGGTACCCCATAACAACTTCCCAACGTCACATTAAACTACAGCTAATAATAAAAAAAATTCGTTTAGATTTACAATTCTTAAGAATTTTTTTAAACAAAAGGTAGTGCGCGTCTCAAATTTATTGGATGAGAGATATTGTCAGAGGTAATATTTCAAGACTTTATCTCGAGCAACTTGTATTTCGAGACAATTCAATTCGACCATATGAACATTAATATTCAAAGAATAATTCGAGCTTAAACCTTCTTCAATGTTTCAGTAATTATTGCAAACATGTTTATATTTTTATTTTTATTTTATGATCATTTGCAGAAATTCATATTTTCGTCTAACGCAAATATTGTATATTTTAAATATTTTGTGTATATATATATATATATATATATATATATATATATATATATATATATATATATATATATATATAATATATATATATGGGAAAAATGAGCTAATTCTGCTGTATGTCACCTGTATTATAGGTTCATAAGGGTCGATTATGTATCAAAAAACAACTACTCCTCTGGGTACATGCCGCGACAGGCATTGAATTACATCTGATATATAATCGTGTATAATACCCCATTTCGGGTAACAATATGTATATGCTTGTTAAGTAAGAGAAGGAACTATTAGATTTATTCATCCGAAGTAACCACCTATGGACCGGTTTCGGAGTGTGTTGCTCCTCATCAGCATAGGGAAGGTCTACCTCGATTGGACACAGCTTCGACTCCTACCAAGTATACATGAAGTGCTACGCGAAAAGCGTAGTCCAAAGTGTACGATAGCTTCACATCCTGAGAAAGGAATATAAAAATATATTTTTCGATAAGTTTGGATGTTTTGTTTACCAATCAGTATCTAAATTTTCCTTGCGATTTGTATTGTTTGGAAAGTCGCGAATTTACAAAAAAAAAACAAAAAAACGGGGATAAAGACCATGATTAAATCTATAATGTTTCCCGTTTCTGTATTTATAACTCGAATTTCGCATCAATGACCCTTTCATCCTAGAATTTGCTCTGCAACGAGCGATTGACGGTGAATTTTCGAAATTTCCTGTTCTCAGACTTCCGTGGTGTTTATCGATTTGGGGTGTCCCTCGGTCAGACGGTAATTGTTCATCAATTTCAGGTGTTGGATGCCGGCAGGTTTCGAGATTGAAAATCAGATTAACAGCGAGGCGGCGCTAGCATCGTCTGCGCGTTGCTTTTTAATTAGGGTCGAAAACGCCTGTCGCCTTGTATCCTTTCATCGAAACGTTTTCTGACACGCATCCACGCTGACAACGTTTGAGTGCCACGAAAGAATTTTATTTGTAAAATATTTAAATGGAATAATTTGTACAATTGTAAATAATGTTTTTGCAATGTTTAGTTTTCGAACTAATTATAGTGACCTAAAAGTGGTACATTGTAAAAAGTAGAAGCCTCCATTTTGATCCCTTCTATACGTTTTACTGGCAGCGCCAATTTTTTGCTTACGATTTGTGTACCCCCATCTTATTTTTAATCAACTGGCAGACATTTTTTATGCATAGTGGTGGACTGCGTAATAAAATCGACATATAGTTGAATCCCACAATTGTAAAGAGTGACTCATATTGTACAGCGATTTTGTATGCCAATCAAATTGGACGTTTACCCTGTACCAAAAAGTTGTTGAGTTTTTGATACCGACAAAAAGAGAAAGATTCAGTATTAGTTAATAAAGAAGTAAGTGGGTTCTAACAAAAACTGTTTAATCTTTTACAAATATACAAGAAACTTCTTATTTTACTCACTCTCCAAAGACTTTACGTTCAGGTAGTTTCATAAAAAGTGAGAAAATCGCTATCTTTATATATTTTTTAAATAATTAAATTATTTGTTTATTATTTACTTTCCGAACAGGTCTCATTTTGTTAAAATATTTTCGTTAATTATACTGGTTTATTTCTTCTAAGCAATTAAGGGTTTGATGCAAAATGAAACGTTGTCAGCGTGTATGATTTAACTTGAAGGTATATGTATGATTGTAGTTACATCTTTCTCTAACAGTAGGTAATAGACGAGATCAACAATGACGTCGCAAATTAAAGCTACGTTATTGGCAAAAGTGCCATTTAGTAGGTAGTTTTTGTCTTAGGTTTTATCGCTAAGGAAGTTTAATAGACTACTGCAAGGGTTTCGTAAAGCAGAGACCGGAATTTTTTTTTGTATTATTAGGGGAAGGTGTTTATAAGTTCAGTTTTTATTATATATTTTTACGTGCAGTCAAGACTCATAGTTTTGAAGTTTGTTATAAACATTGTTTCTACGGTCCAAGCGCCATCAGCTTAGGTGAACTCGAGGCCTGGTGCATCAGCAACTCAACTATTCCCGAATATGACGACACTCCCTTTGTATTTGCCCATACGGTCACTTACGCTGATGAAGACGAAGGCATTGACTAAGAATCTTCACGCTGCTACGTATAAGTTGAATTGGGAATGGATGCCTGTCCTGATTGTGGGAATTACAGACTTGGATCGACACTTTCATCCTTAACCTATACCATAAATAACCTATGAATAAATAAACTTGTCCTTTGAAATAATGCAATTTTATTGAATTTATGTGCTTGAAATATAATATTTTATCGCTCAAAATATAATTGATTATTGCTCACTAAATTATATTCTATCGCTCGTCTACAAAAAATATCCTTTAAAAAAGCAATTTTATATCGCTCATACTATCTTCCATTCTATTTAAAATAACGCTTGTTTAAATAAAAGCGTACATTTTCGTTATGAAAAAAAAGTCAAAAGAGTGAAAATTTATTTTATCACTATCGCAGTTGATTATATTAAATAATTTGTTTTATAATGGAATTTGTAACGACTAATTGCCAGCCCGCATGCCCCAAAGAATGTGATTTCTTAATTTTTTTAAAAGTAAACAAGGACGGCCGTTGACGACATAATATATCAAAAGCTGTATTCAAATGCTGCGACTCGAATGGAACTCAAAGTCAAAACGGCCCCCTAATGCGTAGAAACGTGAAATCCCTTACAAAAATTGAGTTGTATTTTTCATGTAAATGGGAACATTTTTTTGCTTTTTTTCCATTTCCTTGTGGACTGAATGAAGCTGCGTTATCAAATGACGAGGAAATGATTTATCCTGTATTACATTTAGCAGGTATAAATCAAACGATATAGAGGGGGTGTTTAAGTTTATATAAGCTTAGGATGTCCTTTTGGAGATTAGAAAGTAACTTTGGCGTTTAATCGTTTACCAGGACTCGTACAGCTCAAAATTCGCACTAATATTTACTTATTAGTCATTATTTATTAATCTTAAAGATTATCTTGTGATTTTTTAAATAATCTACCCATTTGTCTTTGTCTCGTTAAAAAAATGTCATGTATATTTACAAAAAAATTGTTAGGTTATCCCCGTTTTTGATTGGTTTAAGATTCTTTATTTGAAATGAGCCAGAAAAATAATGGATACGTAGATTTTTTTAAAATTTTATGACGATCTGACGATGTCAGTTCCGATTCTCGACTGTTCGCGAAAACAAATGCCTGCAACTGAAGCTAACCTTAAAATATCTTTCGTGATTTATTAGGAGTCGAAACTTAATTGCAGCGTGAACTTTGGCGGTTTCCGGGTCAAACATGTTATTCATTTTGTGGAAAAATGCCAGCGCATCACATTTGATAATGTCTTCGGAAAGAGCTTCTAAACGGGATTTATGATTTGGTGATATCTTCACCGCGCATTCCGAATCAACAGTTCATTGTTGTTATGACCGGCAAAAATAATCTCTATTAATCACGAAATATCACATGGCAGTATAACATTTTTAATCGCTTAAAACCACTTGATTTGTTGTGAAATCTTTTTGTTATTTATTGCAAGGGTTGACATAAGCAGAATTTCATGACAATTTCGAAGGCCTGCAGCCATCTATTGGCGTCCCGGTGAAGCTTTCCTGGGTTGTATTACTATGAAGATTCCTGGCATGTTTGTACATTTCATTTTTGCGGTTGGTCCATTGGTATAGGCCCCTATGTCACCTAGATCTTTGATCCTCTGTGACTACCGCTGTGTCTTCGAGGCATCAGAATTCTAGTCTGCTGGTTTTGGCAAACCGCAGAATTTCTGTAGGCCCTGTCTGATTTAGATCACTTGGATCCATTATCATGCGGCCCCAGGTTTGGTACCTGTACACCGCTAGCAACACAGAATGTGTATGCTGCTGTCTTCCTCTTCGCCGCATAGTCGGCAGTTTTTCTCAGCCGCCAACGTAAGTTTAAAGAGGTGCGATATGGCCAGTGTGCAGGCCAAGCGTGATGCTTAGCCTACTCCGGTTCATCGTCCAAAGTGCGTCTGCCCTTTTCCGGAGAGGTTTTTTCATCAGCTGTCTTGATGTTCTGCAGCCAGTATTTACATTCCACTGAGCAATATGTTTTTGCTCAAGGAATAGTGTCATTTCATGTTTCGCTTCGGCAATTGGCAATCCATTCATTTACTTCTTGGTTCTACCAGGGTTTTATTTCATCGGCTACCTCGTTGCCATTTATCCCTGTGTTCCCAGAAACCCATGTAAGAGTTACCTTATTTGCAGTCGCTAACTCAGTAAGGGCCTGCATGCAGTCCCACACCACTGACAATTTTGTGGTGCAACTCACGCAACCCAATGACCACGCGACTGTCAGTGAGAATATCAATCTCACTGTTAGTCACTCTGTTTTTTGTCAGGTACGTGACACACCTGAGTGTGGCATAAACTTTGGCCTGGAAGACCGAGGCTTATTTCCCCAGGGGTATGCTTTCCCTTTAGTTGCAGGATGCTCCAAAAACACCTGCCCCGTAGCGTCCCTGGTACCCTGATCCGTCAGTGTACCATCGTTTCACTCCTGTGCTGGTCAATTGTTTTTTCTCTAACTAGTCTTCTCTGGTTGTTATTTTTGTTGTCATTAACAACGAGACAAAATATGCATAATCTACTATTCAAATACTTTAACTTTAAAAACGGGCATAAAAAAATAAATAAATTATTGTTTGTTCGGATAATTTCATAATGTTGAGTTTATTCTGTCAGTTAATATTTGGTTCTGCTATTAGTTCGGGAGTGTATGATAATAAATATTTTGATTACATACCCGCAATGGTACAAAATAAATTAAATTTCGTGGTGTTTGTACATGAAATTGTTAATATTCATCCTATAATAACGATTATCATAACCGGACCTTAACAAGAAAGGGATGCTTTAGTGTGGTACACTGATGGATCCAAGATGGATAAAAAGGTTGAAGTGGGCGTTACAGGGCAGAATTTTAGGCTCTCAAAACCACTTGGTAACACTTTAACCATCTTTCAAATAGAATTACATGCCATAGAGATATGCATGCCCAGAAGTGTATCGAAAGGAACACCCGAAGGGCAGATATCTATATTTTATCAGATAGCCAAGCAGCACTAAAAGCTCTGAAGTCATACACTTGTGAGTCTATGTTGACAGGGGACTGTAAACAATCCCTGAGACAACTGGCAGCAAACAATCAGGTAACTCTGTTGTAGGTTCCAGGTCACAAGGGAGTTAAAGGCAACGAGGAAGCAGACTGCCTTGCCAAAGAAGGGGCAAATACACAATTTTCCGGCTCAGAACCCTCCTATGGACTTTTCAACGCCAACTTGAGAGAAGAGGTTCGACACTGGGAAACAGATGAAATGAAATCTCACTGGCATAAAGTGCCAGGACAAAGACA
This sequence comes from Agelastica alni, assembly GCA_950111635.1. Classification (NCBI taxonomy): domain Eukaryota; kingdom Metazoa; phylum Arthropoda; class Insecta; order Coleoptera; family Chrysomelidae; genus Agelastica; species Agelastica alni. Next base: position 34,653,963 of record OX467714.1, read on the forward strand.
GGCGAAAAAGCCGTGACGTGGCTTCTCATTTGACACTGCCCTCTGCGGTATCACCCGAAAAATATGGTCAAAACAGAGAGTGATAGTTGCTTCGCGAATGCCCAGCGCTTTTCTGTAAGAGGCTCAAGTTTCTAGAAGGGTCCTTCCTAAAGCCCTTCGATGTCAGGAACTTAGCTCACAGGAAACTGGTTAACTTTGTACAAAGTCTCGGAATACCGGGCCCCGAATAGATTAATGGTTATGCACAAAAGGGATTCTATAATAATAAATTTATTGATTACATACCCGCAATGATTCAAAGTAAATTATATTTCGTGTTCTTTGTACATGCAATTGTTAATATTCATCCTATAATTACGATTATCATTACCATTGTCATATTCTTTAAAGTCCACATTAGCCGTCGAGAGCAAGGCCAGGTTGATGTTTAATATTAAATACATTATTGTAATTTTTTCAACAGCAACATCGGCGTGGTATTTATTGTCATGGACGTGGTTGGTTTATTTATGCACAATCGAATTAAAAATTCCTGACACCAAGTAATAAAAATTAAATTAAATATGAAGTAAATTTAATTTTATTTAATAGTGTTACGTGTGTTTTAATTGAAACAGTATTTAAAACTAAAACTGTCCATACGTTCCTGCATCCTTGTTTAGATATGTACCTACCAGACAATTAGTAATACTGTCAAGGATGTTTACCTTCTTCGTTAACACAGCTGATATCGAAGTTGCTTAATAAGGAGTGGTAAAGGTTGAATCTTTTAAAGCTTACGTTTATACTGCTTTTTTATATAGATGTGTTTTCTTATTCATCTGCATGGTATGATAATAATTCCTAATGACAACAGACAACGCGAGCCCTCTAATTATTATCATTATTTTTATGCAACACTAGCTTTTGCCTACAAAACGTACGCTTTAAATAAGAAAAAATAGAATGAAAAATACTGCTGTTGTGAGTAAGCTGATCAATTATTATTAAAACCCTCTCTACAGTGTGTCTCAGATTCGATTTTCTTTACAGGAATCTCGGCTCCTATTATACCTACAGCAAAGGTTAAATGGTAAAAGTTTGAGAGGAAGCCTAGTGCATTCGATAAACGGCTTCAAATTCACTATCGATTAACTGTATGCAAACATATTAATTAAAAGAATGACGAATGAAACTGAAAAGATGATATGGGATGTGCAAGCGGGATTTAGAAGAGAAAAAAGATGTATGGATCAGGTCTTTTCATTACGAGGTGTAGTCAAAAAATTCTTGGCTAGAAGTCACAATTGCACTTTTATATACTTGAAAAAGGCCTTTGACAAAGTGGTGAAAAGTGAATTGTGGTCGACCTTTTCTAAGTATAGGGTAAGCGGTAGTTTAATACGAGTACTGAAATCACTTTACAAGGATTCCACTGCTTGTGTACGATAAACGGAGCTTGCACGGAATGGTTTAACATCGAATAGGGTGTGAGACAGGGATGTGTGACTTCGCTATGGCTGTTTAACTTATATATATATACGATTGTTTAAAGGCTTTAAAAGAGAGTGCGTATGAATTAAAAATGAATGATTTGATCGTCAAATGCCTTCTTTACGCCGATGATCAAGTCATATTAGCGTCATCTGAAGAGAAGTTGCAGACGATGGTTAATGTTATGCATGATGCCCTGAACATCAAAGGGATAAAAATAAATGTAAGCAAAATAAAAGTAATGGTTTTTAAAAGAGAAGAAAGCATGACAAACTGTGGAGTTTCGATTGGGGGAGAAAGAGTGAAACAAATGTATAAGACGAGTGTGAATGGATAAGTCGGTAATGGTCGACCTCGGAGAACATATCTCGATCAGATCAACATTGTTTTGAAGAAAGGCCAGATCAAGAGTACCAACAACCGACAAGCATGTATGAGAGCACTGATGAAAGTAGAGGAAGCAAAAGATGTGTGTAGGAACCGTAGCAAGTGGAAGGAAGTGGTCTCTGCCTACCTTTATGGGAAAAAGGCGTGACATTATGTATGTATGTATATAACTTAAAACCACCGCAAGCACGACTGAGCAAAAAGTCTCGACCCGACAACGTAATGGACCGTTCAGTAATGCAACCTCCGCCCGGCAGTCAAAAATTTTTAGTACAATATTAAAATAGTGGCTGGTTTCAAATACTCCGTAAGCTTCGATGTAAAACAAGTGGCACTTAGAGAGCATTCAATAATTGTTTGTATTATTATAGCCGCTCTTGTACTGTTGTTTCTAAACTAGTGATTGACGTCACTGACTATTATATTCATGGTATAGACTGGAAATTTTACTCTCTTTCCAAATATCGAAAAATCCAGTTTGATGGTCCTAAAAAAAATGAAAGTTGAGGTGGAATGCGAAATAACCAACGACGATTGAAAAATGTCATACACGGTAAAGTAGTCGTCTTGAAAAATTCACATTTTGTCACATTTTAAGAGCTGTCAAATTACCGTTTCGGATTTACTGGCGAAAACGAAACTGCCATTTTCGGGTTTTCGCCGATACTTCCTAAACCAATTAACCGATCGTGAATCTGAAGCCGGTTATGGAATGCACTAAGCTTCCTCTAAAACTTTCCCCATTTAACCTTTGCTGTGGGTATAATAGTAGTCGAGATCCCTGTATAGAGAAGCGAAACTGAGACACACTGTATATACGACATTAATTCTCGTGGACAATAGATATTTTTTATACTTTTTTTTATTAGGTTGGGTGATGAATTGTGTGGGATTTTGAAGAAAAAACAGTGAACCAAATCGGTGATATGAAGTCAGGGACACCTAAATAGCATATCGTAACCATTTTTTTATAAATAAGACAACTGTTCAGTTTTACAAAAGTGTCTTACAACATTAGCCATTATTCAATTAGAGCCAGGAGAAAAAACACAACGAGGTTCTTTAAACTAAGTCAGTGGTTAACATCTAATAAATCTAGCAGTATGCAGGGTGTCCCAATAGCGCAGTAAAGTTCTTGTATTCCGTTATTATAATAGAAAACATATAGAAGCAGAATGGAAAATTATTTGTAAAACTAAATGGTAGCGATGTTTAATACTGCGCCGTTAAGCGGCGAATGTGTTTAACCAAAAAAATGTGTAAACTCTGGGAGATAGAATAGGGAATAGAAAAAATCAATTTACGGATTAATCCATTGTAGATTTTCACTAATTCAATTTAACTTAACTTAAACCAGTTCTTTTTAAAAAAAAAACTAGATGAAAGTAAAATCAATAAAAACCTCGAGTAAATTAAACTGTATTTGTATATGTTTATACAGAGTGGGCCACAAAAAACAGTAACATAAGAATAAAATTACTCACGAGAAAAATATTGTCACTATTCTAAAAGCATGGAGTGCTTTCATTCCGAAACGCAAAGTTAGTTTAAAAATATCATACTAAGAACCCCACGCTTTTAGAACAGTGACAATCATTTTCTCGTCAGCAATTTTATTTTTATGTTAAAAATAATTTTTACTTTTGAGTTTGATTAACTCCAAAAGCGTGTTTTTTAGTTTATTCAAACTATAATTTATTTTTTACTTTTAGTTGAATTAACACTAAAAGCGTATTTTTTTAAACTATAATTTTTAACTTTAACTTTTGTGCATCACAAAATACAAACTACCATTTGTATGACTGTAAATTGCTAGTGGCGCCATCTACTAGATAATGGACAAACTACATATTTTGGAAAGTAGAAAACTGTCGCGTATTTTTGTATTGTTAAAGGAACTGCGCGCATGCGTAGTTCACTCACTAGTTCTCTGTTACTCTCTTGCCCTGAAAAAATGGATAAATCCTGGCAAAACTAATCAAGATTATCGGATATTTTGATCGAGTTATTGCATTGTCGTCGGTATTTGACAAGTGTGCAAAGTTTAAATTAAATCTGATCGCTTAAAGTAGGTCAAAATCGAGGCCAAAGAGTTAGCTACAAATATACAAAAAACGTACAAGCAATTAAACATACAGGTGAAACTAATATAAGCGTGCTAAAAACCATGGATAATCATATGCCTGAATACTCCACACATGGTACATTCCTATTTTAAATTAAGGGGTTAACACATGACAGATACTTGTATCGTAAAAATGTGTCCCTCTTGGAACAAAAATTGACATGTTTAATCATTTTCCTAAATTCTAATAAATACTGCCTTTTATCAGGAGTGTTTTCTGTAGCCCACTCCTAAAAAAAAATGCTATTTCGGCACCAATGTTATCTGTTACAGATACAGTGCGTCTGTAAAGCAACGCATAAATTCATTATTAGCTAAATAAACAGTAATTTAAAAAAATCCAGAAATCGGTCGAATTTTTATTTTAAATTACTATTTTTTAAAATAATAATCTATCATACAGCACCAGTTTTTAAAAAAAACCCTCTCTTTTTTCCAATTTGCGGATTTTCCTTGCTAAGCTAATTCCAAAAATTTATACAGGGCGGACAAAAACTCAAAAGTTGTTTATGACAATCTATTATTTACAAAATAATTGATGAAGACTAAACGAACACTTTCAAGGAAAATTTACAGTAAATATTTAAATTGTTCTCCATTGACCACAAAACAATTACTTAATCTGGTAACGAATTCGCCTTTAACATTTTGTAGGATAGCGGGTATTAAGTTCTGCATTTCCTGCCCGATTTATTCGGGCTTTTAGGTCACGAATATTGTCAGGTCTGTTAGTGTCGACTTTAAATTTTACGTAGCCCCATAAAAAGAAGCTGATGCTGATTTTTCCGTGACCAATATCTTTTACAACAAATCGATTGTGTTTTTATGTGTAAAGAAAATGATTACTCGTCCGTAAATAATAGTTTTTAAAAAAAAACATCATTACTTGGTTTTTAAGATTTGGCACAAAGTGGTTTATTTAAACCTTTATTACTTTAATGTTTTTTTTTTAGATTTTAAATTTTAAGTTTATTTTTTAGAAGGTAACGTTATGTTTTTAAATTGTAGATTAGTTATTATATTTTCATTTCATTTTTGGAAAAGTCTAGTAGTATAACAACATCTCAAGATGGCCGCCATTTACGGTGACGTCATCCAAGATGGCCGGCGTCCCGCTCCTTTCCAGGATGGCCAAAGCCCCACTCTTTTCCGGTATGCCACCATAATGGCGGAAAATTCAAATTTTCATGACGTCATCTAGGTTTGCCTACGGAAGTAAATTTGACGTAAGGTCATCCAAGATAGCTAACAGCCAGGAATTCAAATTTGGCGTAAGGTCACTCAGGATGGCCAACGGACGGTCAAATTTGACATTTGACGATAAGTCAGACGTACACACCGTCGCTTACAGTTTCATACTGATTAGTAACGTCGCAAACACATGTCGACGAACACATGTGACAATAAAAATTTGAGTGTTGTATTTAATTACTTGATTATTTTTCGCGAATATTTATTATATTTTTTGCTGGTCGACTGAATGACGTCTAGCTCTCCGTTACACATTAAAATGCAAAGTTTTCACTGCTATTTATTTGTGATATAAATATATGTGCAATAATACCAAACAATAGCGCTTTTTAAACTACATGCAGTGCTACCTATTGACACAGTTGTGCTCGCTTATAGTTTTATAAAAATTTAAACAGCCAAGCACATATACATGTACTTTAAATTGGTTCTTCTATTATATCAGTTGCATGAATATGTAGTTTTATAGTTATATTTTCGTCTTCGTCATCGTGGCGAGTTAAAAAAACACTAGTTTTTTTAAGTCTTATTATAAGCTTTTAAACACAAAAGTTTTATTCAAATTGGTCCAGTAGTTTTTGTCTGATGCTCGAACAAACAAACAAATAACCCAAAAATTGGTGATTTAAAATCAGACGCACTTAAACACCCTATCGTAGCCTTTTTTTGTAATTTTTATTCATTTTTTTTTGTGTTATCGTGTAACTAACAATTGTATTACGAAGGTAATATCTTAATCATCTAAATTTAACTTATAAGGGGCATTTTTTTCAACAATTGCTTTCCACTTGCAATGAGGTTCTTTATTTTCATAAAAATGAAATAAAAATAAGTCCATTTTGACAAGTATTCTTGCAGAACTCTCCGGCACCTTTAAATAAACCTGCACAAACACGAAAAATCTTATTTTCTCGAAAGGTATTTGCGTGGATCGATTTAATAAAGCATTTTAAGTAAGCTCGGAATAGGGAGTTTCCATAAAAGGGTAGATTTCTACTTCCTTATAAATCTTCGTCTGTTATTAGAAATCATAAAAAGTCCAAACGTTACTGAACCCTATTTGCTTTAAAATATACAAAGTAAATTTAAACAACGAACAAAAACTAAAATAGTCATCAACGCTGTAAGCTCCACTCACTAACCCGATTAAAACAAACTTTCTTATCCTCCTTTTTAATGCCGCGGGTGAGAGTTAAAGCGGCTGTTAGCGACACGACCGTCAGTTTTCCGTCCGACCCAAAATACCTTGGCTAAACTTGGCTGTAGGAACTAAAAAATAAAATCTTAACTAAAAAGGAAGAAAATTACTGATGACAGAGTTGTCAAAAACAATGCGTTTTTTCAAATTTTTATTAGTTATTGTTTTTGTTTAAAATTGTTAGTCACCAATTTACAATAGTTTAACACTCACATTTAAAATATCAAAGAAAAGTATGAAGAACATTTTAAAAAAGAATTGATTATTATGAAGAAAATAAACGATATCATTTTATTTTTAAAAGAGAGGTTATTTTTATAAAGTCGTAGAGGTTGAATGATTTTTAAAAACAATAAACTTGAACTGTCGTTGATTTTAGCTGGGGACTTCAATGTACAGGTTGAGCGAAACACGATGTCTCAGCTTGATTATAAAAAAAGGAAAGACAAAATCTAAAAAGATGTTTTGAAACGGAATTGCGTGAATTCAATTTTAAGCTTAATCTGCATATTTCTTCAAATTTGCAAACTGACGTAATGATGTCATCAATTTATTTTTTCAGAAACATGCCTATATTTTGGCATATCTAAAAAGAGCTCAATTTCTGAACAATATTTGTAAAGAAATAAATTTTCTATCTTTTTAACACGCTTGTATTAGTTTCACCTCTATCTTGTATGTATGTATGTATATTTGTAACAGACTCCTAGGTCTCGATTTTGCCCTACTTTAAGCGATCAGATTTAATTTAAACTTTGCACACTTGTCAAAGACTGACGACAAAGCAATAATTCGATCAAAATATCCGATTATCCTGATTACTTTCGCCAGGAACTAGTGCGTGAACTACGCATGCGCGCAGAACAAATATTAAAACAGTCCATCGCATCGGAGGTTCAGTGGAAGAATGCTCGCCTGTCAAGTGACAGTGACATTAATTTTCTCGTCAGTAATTTTATTCCTATGTAAAGAATTATTTTTTAGTTTAATTAACTATAAAAGCGTTTTTTTTGGTTTTTTAAACTATAATTTATTTTTCGCTTTTTAGTTCGATTTGTTTTACTTACTAAAAAAATTAATAAAATTAAACATTATTAATTAGTACCTATTATTTATTAATTCAACATTACAAAACGCATAATAGTTACTACTAATACCAAGGAAAGAAGCAAAATATCGTCGGTGAGACTGCAATACCGCGTCGGAACATTAAGATTTGGCGCCAGTGAGTTCAGAGTGTTTATTGGCTCCTAGCAACTGACGCGATTGAAATTAGCCAAAAGGGAACGTCCATTTAGCCGTTAAAACAATTCCGCGTATCAGTAGTTGGCGTTACGGTTGGCGAGTTTTTAGCAGCAAAGCCGCATATTTACCGAATGCCAATTAAAGTCTTAACACGAGTAGAGCATGTTTCTGATTTATTGTTATTTATTTTTAAATATTTTTCAAAATCTAATAAAGATATTGGTAAATTTAAGTCACATTCGTATAAAACAATAGTGAGAGAAATCACGAATACGTTTAGTTAAAATTATGTTTAATAATAGCCAAGATAATCAGTTTTTTCTTCCTCCTGTAAATATGCGAAAATGTAGATACGCGGTATTGCAGACTGCTGTTACGAGGTTTTGCAGTCTCACCGATGATATATTGAATCACTACAACAAATTTTCAATGCAACCACTTCCTTTTTCTAAACACTTATCCAATCTTCGCCTTACTTTTCTTACTAAAGCATTACGTAACATTTCTCTAGATAGTTCATCGCAGGCATTTTTAAATTTTTCTTATAAATGTTCCAAGTTACCAGATGGTTGCCAATTTAATCCCATTTAGTATATTTATGGAATATGCAAAACAATCACATTGGATCTAATGGTTACAGTGATAAGGCTGTTTTAAAAATCTGGCAACGAGCACTTATTACTGTCATTCCTGAAATTTGGAAAAAATGTGTAGAATGGTGGGTCCGTGAAAACCGCATCGAAGCCGTTAATCCTGTTATCATTTACAATCCGAATGAGAATAGCGACGACAGTGATTCCGATTATAATGACTATAAATCTGATGCTTGATAATACCGTTAGTACTACATGATTAAACATATTTAATAAATTTGTACCGATAATTTATATTTGTTGCATGTTCTTTTACATTGTTAAGTAAATTATCTGCTTACGGTCTCCCAACCAAACTGCGCCAATGGCTCTTGAGCTTCATGCAAGATCGCTCCTTACATGTGGCAGTTGACGGTATTTCTTCTGATGCGTTTAAAACTAATGCCGGGGTCCCCCAGGGTTTCATCCTGTCCCCTACCTTATTTCTTTTACACATTAACGACCTCTTGAAAACCACCATGAACCCCATTTACAGTTTCGCAGACGATAGCACACTTGTCTCAACTTTCACATCCTATCGATCACTTTCGGTGAATGATACAAATAGACTCAGGCAGAAACAGGTTGATTCCATCAATAGAGATCTTGAAGCAATCGTCGAGTGGGGAACCAACAATCTTGTTCAGTTCAACGCCCAAAAACACAAAGTGCCACGTTTTCCAAGAAAGTGAATTCCTCAAATCATCCCATCACAATGTTCGGAAATACCCTTGAACCAAATCCCTCCATCTCGATTTTGGGAGTCACGGTGTCCAATAATATGTCTTGGCATGACCATGTTGCTAACATCGCAAAGTCGGCAAGCCAGAGGCTAGGTTTTCTGTGGAATGCTAGAAAGTTTTTTACTCCTGATCAACTGTTGACGACGTAAAAGGCTCAAATCCGACCTCTACTGGAGTATTGCTCGCACATTTGGGGTTCAGCACCAAGGCATTCTCTTCGTCTTCTAGATTCCATTCAGAAAAGAGCCATCCGTTTAATAAACAGCTCAACTCTCACAGATACCCTTCACCCTCTAGAACATAGAAGAAGAGTTGCAGACCAGTCATTGCTCTACAGATATTTCCATGGCAGATGCTCCAAAGAAATAAAAACTCTTGTACCACCATTGGCCACATTCGGCCGAAGAACTCGGCACGCTGATCAGTCTCACCCATTTACTCTCAAGATTGACACTACAAGGACCAATCTCTATCAAGAATCCTTCTTTTACAGGGCTGCTACAGAATGGAACAAGCTTCCAAAATCAGTTTTTCCAGAGAACTATGACCTACAACTTTTTAAAAAGCGTGTCCACAATCATTTCCTTTCTATAATCCCTTCCCCTTCTAATAGCCGCAGTGCGGGCCGTCCGCGGCCCACACGATAGGTCTACCCTTTTTGCGACTATTTCCAAAAAAAAAAAAACATAATTAAATATGTGCCTATTTCTAACCAAAAACTCATCGAGAAATACTTCAAAGATTTCTGTTTACGATAAAGCAAAAAATAAACGTAAAACCTCCCAACAAAAGCATAATAATAAACAAAAAGTTTTCGGGTTTATATCTTAGAAGAATTTACTAATTTGCCTCTCAACACAGTACGCCCGTTAAGTCGATGTTTTGGTGACTAATCCGATATCGTCGTATATTGGTGAAATGAGCTATAGGTGAGTTTAACATTGCTAAAGTTACTGATTTAAGTATGTACAATCATTACACATTATTTTGTGTTTTGCTAGACAGTATTTCATTTTTTTTATTTTAGTTGTTATTTAAACAACCTTGATACTCGTAAACACACGTCGCAATTAAAACAAACAACATGCGAGTATTTTGATAAATCAATTTAAGTTTTAATTGTTTTTTTATGTTTATTTTTATAGTCTCAGCCCACACGCAGTAATTGTTTCTCAGCAAACGAACAAAATTAAATTATTTAACGAAATTCGTAAATAACGTATATTTGTACATCGTCGATTCCAAAATATTAGCAAACGGAACTGTGTTATTATTTTACCACGAATAATACCAACACAATCTACAAATTGGTGCGCGTATAGCCTAGTTGCGGCAAAAGCAAAAACTACAAATTCAAACCTTGAACTAAAAATTCAGTGCCATAATCGCTTGCAATCATTCCAAAGGAAAGGTTCGGATGCATATCAAAGGAGAAACCATCGGTGACAATATGGTAAATAGTCAATAAACTTGGAAGTTAATAGCTATTTACATACCTTGTCATGAAATTTATACCTTTAGAGAATGAAGAAAAATAACAACAAACATAAACAACGATTGTTAAAATTTTACTTATAAAGACTTGGTGAAGTTACACCTAAAATAAATTATATATTTATCGAAAAATATTTTAAATATCTAATAGAGTTGAAAATTACACTCTTGTACAAAATTAAGGCAACAACTTTTATTAAATTTTACAAATTGCTATAATAAATTAATGTTGTAATTTTTCATGGTTACTGGTGCATTAAAATTTGGGAAAAACGTATTTAGATACTTAAAAAGTAAATAAGCTTTAATATATCTCCATAAGATTGGAATTTAAATTATTCCTTAGACTTAAAAAAATTGTAATATTGAAAAAAAGAAATTATGGTGTAAATAGGACACTAGCAGCGAAATTATTGGTGGAAGTGCGAAACTAGTAGCGTGTGGTGCCTCCTTTACTTCGGATCACACCATTTAGGCGTCTAGGCATGCTGCTAATTAATTTTTTAAGGAATTTGTTCCCATGCTGTGATAACTGCATTTTTAAGTTCCCTCAGGTTTCTAGGTGCAGTTATTTGAAGATTAGCAATATTTTTAGTTATCCCATATTCGGTTCCGTACCGGGCCTTTTGGTGGCCACTGCCCGTCCTTTTTATCTTCGTCCCCCAGGTCGTTAATTTTATGACGGTTCGTAGATGATGCTCAACTTGGTGAAAAGAAATTTAGAGTCCTAAAGATTTAACGCGGTGCGCGGTGAGTGTACGTGAGTAAATGTAAAGGAAAGGAGCCTCTGGTCATAAAGGTTAGGCTCGTATACGTGCGTTATTAAAAAGGAACAGGACTTGGGGTTGTGTAAAGATTATACGTGCTTTCTTGAGAAGGACAAGAATTGGGATTAAAAAGTTTTTCAGTGAAATTAGTCGTCGGAATTTTGAGGATTCAAAAATGAAAAAGTTTTGTTACGTCGTCTGTTCTATACGGCCGCTACAGAATCATTAAAATCGGTCCACCCAGTCGAAAGTTCTGAGGTAACAAACATAACAAAAAAAAATACAGTCAAATTGAGAACCTCCTCCTTTTTTGAAGTCGGTTAAAAACGCACACAAGAAAAAGATAAATTAATTTTTTGGATAATTTTAACCAGGAGTTTATTTTTTAATGTATTTTTACAGCTTTATTTATAATTATTTGACATAAATAACTTCCTATTTTAAGAGATTTTTTTTTCTCGGGGTTAGTATTAACGTCAGTTATCCCAGCCGCAATACAGGCCAGCAAGGCCTATCGTGCTCCCTGTATACAGTGATAAGGTTGTTTTAAAAATCTGGCAACGAGCACTTATTACTGTTATTCCTGAAATTTGGAAAAAATGTGTGGAATGGTGTGTCCGTGAAAACCGCATCGAAGCCGTTAATCCTGTTATCATTTACAATCCGAATGAGAATAGCGACGACAGTGATTCCGATTATAATGACTATAAATCTGATGCTTGATAATACCGTTAGTACTACATGATTAAACATATTTAATAAATTTGTACCGATAATTTATATTTGTTGCATGTTCTTTTACATTGTTAAGTAAATTATCTGCTTACGGTCTCCCAACCAAACTGCGCCAATGGCTCTTGAGCTTCATGCAAGATCGCTCCTTACATATGGCAGTTGACGGTATTTCTTCTGATGCGTTTAAAACTAATGCCGGGGTCCCCCAGGGTTCCATCCTGTCCCCCACCTTATTTCTTTTACACACACAGCAAGGTCTATCGTTCTCCCTGTATACAGTGAGGAACAGCCAAATGGAATAAGTTTATTATTTCAATTATTGTGCGTATTTATAAAAAATCCTGAAATACATTATAACTGTCACTTGACTATAACTAGCTGTTTCACACTGTTTTATTGTACTGTACCTTTAAAAAAAGGTTTACAATGGGGATGTTGCTAAGCATTTTTGGTTTCAGTTCTGTTTCCCCATAGTGTCTTTGTCTGCAAATCCGAGAGTTCAATGCAATAGCATAGGCGGTGAAGTCTTAGTAGTTGATTTTTTAAGAAATAAAGATAAAGTTTTCTTTATCACTGTACAAAAAACAATAAACAAGCCCAAACTTGGACGAAAAATCGTTGCATCATCATTACTTTTAAGCCTATTAAAATATTTGTTTCGGACCCATCGCAAAGCGATTTCATATTTTTCTTCTTGGAGTTTCCTTTGAAGAACTGTTCCTTCTTCAGCAGCTTTAGACATCCAGGCTTCTTCAAACAAAGCAATCATTTAATCTTATTGTTTTTTTAAATTTTAAAACTGTATTAACAAACTTACTAATTCGACTTTGATTATCCCTTGTAGTTCTTATCTTTTTAATTTAAATCTTAACCAAATCTTATAATTATTGTTAATTAATTATGAAAAAAATAAATAAAACTTATACTTTGTTACGGTAATATTATCATCCATTAATTATTACAGTTTTTATTAAGTTTGTATGATTGCAATTCATTTAATTGAAGAGGGTTGCCATTGCTCATCTCAGTTCTAAAATTTTATTTTGCCTTGAATCAAATACAAGAAATAATTGCTAATATGGACTTAATCATTAGCACATCCTATTGAATAGGTGTTAAGATCATTCAAAGAAAGGTCATTTATTTACACCTGGTTTGTTTTGGAAAGTATACAGAGTGTCCCGTTCATACAAACCTTGTCATTTTTGAGAAACAGTACGTAATAGTTAAAAAGGTGAAAGCTGCTTATTAACAACATCAATAATACTTACTTTATTGCCATAGAACATCTAATTTCAGAAACAAAATACTTGTTTTACGCAACTGTACAAATATAAATTGAAATTATGATTATAATTTTAGTTTAAAATTAGACAATTCAGTGTGGCTTGCAGATGTTGCAAAGGATTTCATGGAATCATTTGCCCTTGAAAAAGACACATGTTATATTCTTTTAAAAATTACAAAAAGAAATTTCCTAGACAACTCTTATCAATAAGTATTTGTAGGTTTCGATTAGGTGAAATTTTTAAACAACATCTTTTAGCCCCAAATAATATCCCCACTAGTCTAATTTTGTTAATTAAACATAAATAAATATTCCAAAATTAATTAATCCGTAATTTTTTTGTTCTTTTATAATTAAATAATATTAAAATATTACTTTACATTGGGACAAATCAAAATATTACGATTCAATATTTTATTAAACCGTCCTACATTTCAAAAAATAGAAGATTAGCGAGACACTCTGAATATTACTTAATCGTTTTTAATTAACATTGAATACTTAATAGTGTTTATATTTTTACAATAACATCCTTGAAAGTTTAATGTTTATTTATTTAAATAACACCTTGTCTCTTTAATGAGCAAGATGATGTTTAATAATGATGAATATTAAGTTCTTTTACTAACATTTGTAAACATTATTAATACAATACAATACATGGCAGAATTTGGATCGAATTTTTTATTTAATAAATAAATTTAAGAAATAATAAAAATAGGAATAGCTTTACGAGTTTAACTTTGATGGCAAATACAGGTGATTCATAAATATTGGGACATAGGCTAATGGCGGGTGATTTGAAATGTTGTTTTCATTTTTTGCTAATAATTTCGCTGTAAATTTATCAATTGTCATCAAAATAGACATAGAGGCATAACTTTGGACAAGGAATATTATTTAATGTTTTATTTTACATTTTGTTATAGTTTTTTAATTTTAATTTTTTACTTTATTCAACCGAGTCACTCCTGCTTTACTTCTCAGACTACTCATCTCCGCAGCATTAATCCTATTTTCATGCTTCTTCTGCCAAACTCATAATTCAGTACCAAACATAAGTGTAGGGGAACCAACACACCTCTATGCACAGCTAGACGTGTCTTTTTTGACACTTTCTGGCTGTTCACAAAGCTAAAATTTTATTAAAATCACTAAAAAGTTTCGTCAAAAAAGTGACCAGTTGATTTCATCATTAGAAATCATTATCGTGTTACCCTCTATAACAAAACGTAAAATAATATTCCTTGTCTGAAGTTATGCCTCTTTGCCGATTTTGATAACTATTAATAAATATACAGTGAAATTTTTGGCAAAAAATGAATTTTTAATTTATTTATTTTTATTTTATTAGCCTTTGTCCCAATAGTTATGAATCACCCTATATAGACTTTTTTTTGTTATGTTAATGTTCTTAACAAAATAATAAGTTTAGTCTGTGAAAAAAATTTTAGATGATATTCGCTACCAATTATTTTTCATTGTACCTTATTTTATACGGTCGAAAAAATATTGAGCCCGAGTGAAATTAATTTATTTCTTATGCAATTATCCTATTCATTCATCTCAAAAGAGTAATAAAGGTTAATTTTTGATGTATGGGCACAGCTACATGCATGCAACCGAAAATTTATCCATCAAATTTTCCTACGAATAACATCTTTTGAACATGAAATATGTAGTTTTTTTTTTGTTCTTTTTCTACTGTAGACTGCTTATCTATATTACTTTTTTTCTGGGTTCTTTTTTTTTCCTTTCAAGAAATTTCAATGCATTTTTTTAAGGTCTCATTTTACCCTCTAGGCGCCAAAGGTAAAGCTATACATTTTATGATTACTTTTTCTTAAAAAAGTCCTTAACTCCAAATCAAAGGTCATAGATGAAGATGAATACACTAAAGCTTTCCATGTCAATTCAGGTGTTAGAGGATGGATTTTCTCCTTATCTATATAAAAAAAAACCTAAAAATAACTGAAGAAATAGACAGTGTAAATATTGGACCCACCAAAAACATCCTAACTTTCGCTGACGACATTGTGCTACTGGCATAAAGTACAGACAATTAATACTATTGGCAGAAACTCGTTTAAATCAAGCAAAAAAATTGGACTAAATGCTAGCAATGAAAAATTTATATGTCAAAAAAGAAGATATAACACAGACATCAGAAAACTTCTAAATCGGAGTACACCAATTCCATTTATGCAATGATTTTAGTACCTGGGGGTTCCAATTACGAATACTATGGCGGAAAAAATCGAAATTTAAAACAGACTTGCAACAGCTAATACAAGCTAATGCAAGAAAAAGTCAAAGGAAAAAAAAGACTGTTTCTTTTTTAATGTGATCAGCAGCTTTAGACATCCAGGCTATTCTAAATAAAGCAATTATTTGTGAATGAAGCCTTATTGGGTTTTTTTACTGTATTAACAAATTTACTAACACAATTTTGCCTATCCCCTAAGTATTCTTATCTTTTTAATTAAAGCCTTTATGAAAAAATAAATAAAACTTATACTTTGTTATGGTAATATTCTCGTCAAGGTTCAATATAAGTTTTATCTTGAATATTTCAATTAACAATTGCAAGTGAGATTAAAAAATTATGCACCTCCTGAAAAATAATTTTAGACGTGCATGGTGAGATTTCAATTTCAATGCATGCATTATATTTTGGGTGTGACTTCAATGAATGGTACATTAAAATTGGCTTGCAGTATGTTTGTATTGATATAATGATTATATTTTCCATAGCGGTTATAACTAGAAAATATTTACTTCTCAAAAAGCGCATCTGCGTCTTTCACGCATAAAAGCAATAACAATACTTTGTATAAGTATTGTGTAACCGTTTAATCAAACAAATAATGAATGGAAGAACTTATGTTGAAAGAATAAACCTTACAAATTTACAGATTGCTAAAGTTTTTTTTTTAAAGTACTTATAATTTATTTTTTGATTAATATTAACCGCAGGAATACATTTACGTTTACTTGCTATGGTTCTTATACACATCTTTTGCTTCCCCTTCTTTCATCCATGCTCGTCGGTTGTTGGTACTCTTGACCTGGCCTCTCTTCAAAACAATGTTGGTCTGATCGAGATATGTTTGCCGAGATCGACCTTTACTAACTTGTCCATTTACAGTCGCCATTTCTTTATTTATCTTTGTAACCACATCTTCTTTTACACCACAGCGTATTCTTATCTCACTATTCCTAACTTTATCCAACCGAGTCACTTCTGCTATACTTCTCAGACTACTCATCTCCGCAGCATTAATCCTGTTTTTATTCTTCTTCTGCCAAACCCAACATTTACTACCATACATAAGTGTAGGAACCAACACTCCTTTATGCACAGCCAAACTTGCCTTTTTTGACACTTTTTGGCTGTTTATAAAGCCGTGCATTGCCCTATTTATTTGTTTTCCTGTCAACACCCTTTGCTCAATGTCACTATCATACTTTTCTTCTCTCGTAAACTTTGAAACCAAGTATACAAACTCATTTACTTATTCCACTCTTTCTTCCTTAATCAGAAATTTAGAGTTTGTTATGCTTTTTTCTCTTTCAAGAACCGTTACTTTTGTTTTGCTTACATTTATTTTCATCCCTTGGATTTTGCCTAAAGACATGCATATGAATGAGTCTTCAACGTTATCAACACATTGGTTTTGGTTCTTAGTTTCATGCTGTAGCAGGTGTACTTTTTGGGCCTTAATTGTATTGTTGTGCTTACTGCTTGTATTGTTCTGTTAATTCACTATTGTACTATTAATTAAGCTTGTAAAAAAATATTCTAATAGTTTTCTACACTGGATGATGCAAAATACTGTTCCTGTTTATCTTTCATTGTTCATAACAGTGAAGAGAATGTCAGAATGTTCAGTAATAACATCGTTTTTTTTTGTAGACGTCACAGGTCTCTTTGTGTTCTAATTCATTTCAAAAATACCTCTAAAGATTCGTTGTGTTAAATAATCTTGATTTTTCTCCATTTATTAGGGAATATTGAGTTATAATTAATTCTCACCCTTGGACCAGTTTTACTATTTATTTTATATTTTGCATTTGTAGTGTGAAAAATATAACTTGTTTCACAGTGTAGAATTTTTTAAGATCTCGCAAACTGTTGCTTCCATTTTCCAAAGTAGCGGTAACAAAAAAGTACACGGGATATAGACAACGACGGCGTTGTATATAATAAGGCTTTCCATTTAGGAAAATAAATTAAGATCCGTCAAAAAAATGAAAGCAATTAGTCAATTTCATTCACAACAACTTTTTCATAGGCGAAAAATGATGGAAATACTTAACAAGATTGTTTTGAATTACTTTTCTTCATTTAGAACGGGAATTCTGCGTATAATCCGTAATTTTTTGCGAATTTGAAGGAGCTCGATTTTTCATGTGTTTTAATCAATTTCGGTCTCTCGTGATTTGTAACATTAGCTTCCTCGGCTTTTGTTGTACTTACAGCAGGAAAAACATTTATTACTTTTTTCCCGAGCTGAATTTTTTAATGTGAACCGGTAATGCAACCCATAAAGACGCGAAAAATGAAATTACTTGATATATATACTTTGAGCGTTTAAAAATTTACAAAAAATAAGTCATTTGAAACACCCATTAAAATAAGTTTTGCACACAACCGCTTAGTGGACTAAACTATTGTTATGACTCTACCATCCACCTAACAAAAATAAAACTATTAACTATTAATTTTTCCTAATACATTTTAACCCAAATACTTATTAGCAAAAAACCATTCTATGATGTCCATTAGATTCCTCTTATTTCTATATACGTTGTGCTCTGATTTTATACGAATATGGAAAAATATTCGCGGGACATACGCATTTCAATGGAACCTATAGTTTGAATCCCACAATTGTAAAGACTGACTTATTTTGTTTTGTTTATTTTTAAATTGTTAACACACCACTGTAAGTTAAATCCAATAGAACTTGTATGGGCTCAAATAAATTTTTATTATTGTATGAAAGCGGGCGGTCATCAGTTTGAACATTTAATCAATTAAGTACCTAGTAAGTAAGCAACTAAAATAATTTGAATTTTAACATGACGTATTTTTTATCAAAGTATTGGGAGGAAATGTACAATTTAAAGACTATTGTAAAGAGAATTGTCAGAGCTTCCAAAAGACATCTTATTTAAAAAAAATTGGGTAATTCTTACCCTCGCTTGGGGTTAAAAGTAGTAAAGTCAAAAATAACGGAAAAGAGTGTCCCCCTTTAATCAAAAATCGACGGGTGTAAGCGTTTTATTAAAATGTTGACGAGGTTCCTGCAAATGGCTCTGTTTCGTTTTCGGTTGGCCACCCTGTATGTAAATTAATCCGCTTATGGTCACGTATTTGCTAGAGATAAAAATCTTAGTAAATTAGGGAGAAAATTATTCAAAATTGTGCCAACATTACACCAAATCTATTCATCGGTATGAGATTATCTCTGTTTCACATATTTGGCTAGTGTGTGGTACAACAAAGTCCTTTATTTAAACCTTTATTACATTAAATTTGTAATGTTTTTTTAAACTTAAATTTTTGGTTTATTATTTATTTAATTGGCTAAATATGTATTTCATTTTTAAAGCCGTTTAGCTAAAAATTAGCACAGCTCTTATTTTTGAAAGAAAAATTATTTGATCTCTTCCATAAGTCGTAGTCTCTCTCCTGATAAGTCAGAAGTACACACCGTCGCTAACATTTTTATACTGATTAGTAACGGCTCAAACACAGATGTCGACGAAGAGGGGACAATTCAAAATATTGTCGTGTAAATAATTACTTGATTATTTATCGCAAAATTTTATTATATTTTGTGCTTCTTCCTCTTCTGGTGCCGTAATTTTTTATTACAATTCGTAAAAATAATATTAAAATTCTATTTAGCTGGAAGGCAACTTTAAGACAAATTGACTGTTATTATGCACTTATAATTAGCATTATTGCAGAAAGTGCAGTTCATAAAATATCCTAAGGCTAAACCCCCCTCATTTCACGTCTTTAATTATTTTAACATCAGGTTATTATTAAAGTTTACTTTAGCTGAAGGTGTGGATGGAACCAGACTCAGTCTTCAAAAGATCCTTTTCTGAGGTGATAAGTTTCTAGTTTGAATTATTATAATTTTATTCCTTTTGGGGCTTCTTTATCCAGCGTCGCACTCAAAAAAACATTGCCGCTGCTTTAAAAGGAAGCTCTTATTTTTGTGCCACATTTTTATAGTGAACCACCCACAATATCCAAGTAAGCAAAAGTACCATCGATGTTTTAATATACAGGGTGTAACAAAAAGGTATATTACAGAAGTAAAATTGGCCACCCAAACGACCAAATAAAAAATGTGTACAGCGACGGACCAATCAGCCGAAGAATAAATAAAATCTGGCCCGAAAATCTTCTCACTAATAATGATTAGTGCTTTATAAGTGAAAATGCCAATGGGCATTTCACTTTCAAGCTCGAATACATACAACTCTTTTACTAAATACTCATGATGAAGTAGATTGTCAAAAGGCAATAAAGGTTAAAAAAAACTATTTATGACTTTAGCTATACTCAAAAAATATTTTTTCTCTGCAACAACTCATTTTTCCACTTAAATGCAAGTAAAAAGTTAAAAGTAATCTCTTATTAAAAGTTATTTGTATAAACAAATCTTTTTTCTTCCCAACGGTGCCGTCTTTATCATTGAAGGTTGGCAACAATTTGGGCAAAATCGTTTCTGCTCTTGGCTGTTCTTTTTAGTAAATTGCTGTTCATTCCTGTCCAATCCCGAATTTTCTTGAGCCACCTTGTCTACCTCGTCCTCTCTTTCCTTCTATTTTTCCTTCCATAAGTAGTTGTAAAAGTACGTATTTGTTGTTACGGTAAACGTGTCCAAGGTAAGATGTTTTTCGTTTTTTTATCATACATAACAGTTCTCTGTTCCTTCTCATTCTTCTTAATACTTCTTCGTGTGTGACATAATCCATCCATGATATCCGAAGCATACGTCGGAATACCCAGAACTCAAATGTCTGTATTTTCCTTTCTACGTTCTTTCTTATAGTCCATATCTCTACACCGTAAAGCAACGTTGAATATATATATATTTCTTTTTTATTAAGGTCTTTTCCGTGCTTCCGTCTTCGGTTCTCACTGTTGCAGTTTGGTGCTAATATAGATTTTGGTTTAAGTTAACGTCTTCTTTGTCCAGTTCTTTTGATTGTGTTTGACATTGTCGACGGCCTTTTGATAGTCGATGAAACACGCGTATACATATTTTTGCTGGTCTCTACATTTTTGTAGTAAGATATTGAGAATATAAAGTGCTTATCGTATTCCCATTCTTTGTCGAAAGCCGAACTGTGAATCGTCGATATCGGCCTCGCATTTTTTATAAATTCTCTGTTACAAGATCTTTTAAAAGAGCTGTAACACATTAATCATTTGGCTAATTAGTCGAAACTGATCGCATTTGTTTGCATTTGGTGTTTTTGGTATGGGAATAAAATTTAACTCTAACCAGTCACTGGGAAACAAATAAGCAAATATTAATTTACTATCGCTACGAGGTTAGGTAAAAACCCTATTAATAAAAGAGAGTAGTCAATCTAAAGGTCCAAAGTCTTTGATAGTTGCAATATACGATCAAAAGTTCTTGTGATTGCAATTAAAACATCTAATAAAAGAACTTTACAGTTCTTCGTATGTGTAAAGAAAAGGTTAGTAACCAATATTCAATAAGCCAAAACAATTTCAATTGAGTTTCTTTGCATACTGCATTGATTTAAACAACGGGAAAGTCATTATTTATCCATGAATTATCTGGAAAGTTCAAGATTGGGAACTCATTTTTGGGGGTTGTAGTTTGACGAAATTATGGCTCGCTACGTTACTGCTTTGCTTTTTGTTTTGTATAGAAAACAAAATTCTCGGTTCGACTGTTAAATTTAATAAATTAGCGTTGCATTTTGGTTTTATAGACTCAAGAAAATTTAGTAACCTAATAGAAATTCTTCGGTGGAAGTTTTGCGCAGTTGGGAATAAAGAGGTGTATTTAATGACATTACACTTGAAACAGTATAAGGGAAAATAGAATTCAAAAAGTTCGGAGATAACAGAGAAACAAGAAAAAAATGTTTCATGTGAGAATCTCGAAAGCATGTTTAAGTAGTTACCGAATAGATTCATAAAATATATAAAAGGTTGAGAATTGTATGCTCTGCGAGGAAAACATCGTAAGTATTTGAAAGTGTGTGGGGTGGACGTCAGCGTTTTTGGTAAAAAGGTAAATTATTGAATGTGATCTTTCGGAATGGAACGAAATAAAGAGCAACCTTTCTTTCAAAAATTTATTTGTTTGTGAATGGTGTAAACGCTTTTATATTTTTATCATTACTTTTTCAAAATCATCTCGGATCCTAGACACCTTATTAAAAAAAACGACATAATCATCATTAGGATTTGGTAATCCCATCTCTGACTGACTGATGAAATAAAAATTCAACGGGGCGTGCGACAAGTTTGAAAGAATACGGTTGACATAAACAGAATATTGTTAATGACAATTATAAATTGTTCTAAACAATTATGTATAGTAGTGAATATTGGGTTTGGCAGAAAAACCATGAAAATAGGATTAATACGAAGATGAGTAATCTGAGAAGTATAGCTGGAGTGACTCGGTTGGATAAAGTAGAAAATAGTGAGATAAAAGAATGCTCTGGTGTAGAAGAAGATGTGGTTACAAAGATAGATAAAGGAATGCTTAGATGGTTTGGACACGTAGAAAGGATGGATGAAGAAAGATTGACGAAAGAAATTTATAAGGCGAGTGTGAATGGACAAGTCGGTAGAGGTCGATCTCGGCGAACATATTTCGATCAGATCAACATTGTTTTAAAAAAAAGGCCAGGTCAAGAGTACCAACAACCGACGAGCATGTATAAGAGCACTGATAAAAGTAGAGGAAGCAAAAGATGTGTGTAAGAACCGTAGCAAGTGGAGGGAAGTGGTCTCTGCCTACCCCTACGGGAAAAAGGCGTGACTAGATGTATGTAATTTCTACTCCTGGGACATGATTATGTTTTGTTGACATCGTTTCATAAAATTAAACAAAAGCAGATTTTTACGAAAATCATAATTTAAAAAAAAGCATGATTATTGTAAACAAACATTTCATATGATTTGTTTACGTTTTAGGTTATAAAGTAAAATATTTTTCATTGCACTTTATTGCTCCATAATATTTGGACATTTTTTGGGGTTTCTAAAAAACCGAAAAATAACCTTATGTTTTAACTTTTTTTCCAAGACACCTTCAAAAGGTATTTTAAAACAATCTGGTAGAATGTTAACAATAAGCCTAATTCTAACCAAAGAAAATAAAATTTCCCTAATATTTCTGGAAAATTGTCTGACAGACACACATTTGTTGCATATAACCCCTGCCATATATTTCCAAACTACATTACCTAGACCTTCCTACTAACCTTCACATCAATATATTTTTTATTTAGTACAGGAGATGATGACATAAATTTTTTAAATTTAATAATATACAGAGTGTATTTTTTAAAAAACAAGCGAGCCTTACAGTAGTCACATAAGATGTGTAACATTTGATATCTCACCTTAGTAATTAGCAATTTTAAAATTATTTTCCGAAAAAAATGGGTCAGGTATTATTTGAAATGATTTTTTATTACTAACAATAATTCTTTTTAATGAAAATTGTATTTTTTTAAATTGACACTGACAGTGACAGAAATTAACCTTAAAATTTAAAAAAGCCAAATACTGAAATATTTTATTTGAATAATTATTTATTATTACTTACTTGAATTATTTACTAATGATCTGCACTTAATTTAGACTTATTATCAACAGTAAATATTTATTTATATAGTTTACGGATATAACAGCAAACTTTATACACAAAACTGTGACTAAAGTGCACAGCTGATGACTGACTGATGGTTGACGGCTATCTGACTCAACCTGAATAGCGCGTGCTTCCAAATTGGTTGACGGCTATCTGACACTTACACACTTCCGTCCCATTTTAAGAAATCACTGCCATTAATTGCAAGAAAGCGCAAGCAAAGATGTTACACATCAATAAGTTTCTGTCTATTTCCGGTAAACCAGAGGTACCATGCCTATCACATTATGTTGTTTAAATTTGTTATGATTTGTGATGTATGACTACAAATTTTTCTTAAAATCACGTGAGTAGTTTTCAAAATTCAGATAGTTTAAGCTTTTTATGACACACAGTATAAGGGGTGGTTTGTCTTTTTATGCATAGTTTTTTGCAGTTATAATTTTACTAGGCTTATATTGACAAAAAATCGTGATTGGAATCGTAATAAAATTACTATTTTTAGAATCAAAGTAAAAAGACATTAGTTGGCTGCGTTTTAGTCAAATATAAAATTAAAATGTGCTTTTGATAAGCGGCAACTGAACATTAATGTTTGAACCCACATTAAATCACTACTTAAAAAATTGCTGGAGTGCTCTAAAAACACGAAAAACACCAACAAACAGGTCCGTCTCGGTTTATTTTAATTGAACCGTGATAATAACAATTATTATAACACGGCTTTGTTTGTTTCTTGTTGCAGTTGTTGCTATTTTTGGAAAAAAAATTTTGGCAAAGATTTTAAACAAAATTAACGCAACAATCTGTTATTTTCCAAAAAATTAACTCATCTTTTTCTAATGTCCGTTTTTTAAGTTTATCGAGTATTTAAACAGTAGGCTATGCATATGCGCATTTTTTCTCGTTGTTAATGACAGCTATTAAAACAATTCCTTTAGATTTAGTTTTAAAAAAATAGACCTACTAAGGGTCGCGGTGGAGGGGCGACCACGCCCCACTCACATAAAACCTAACCTAGTTTTAAAAAAATTGTTAGAAGATAAACAATTTTGTGCAGTAATTGCTTATAAGTTCTCCTTTTTTTAATAACATACGTTTTTTGTGGTAGACTGTTTAATTTTTAACCTTGAAAAATAAATCAAGCAAGAAATTTAGCTAAACAAAAGGTAGTGCGGGCCTCAGTTTGATTGGATAAGGGATATTGTTGCCAATTTTTTAAGCAATAATCGCTCCACAATTAATCGTTTGGTAAGACGCTTAAAAAAGTGTGAAATTAATCTAGAAGGTCAGGGCAAGGGCTAAAACGATGCACTAACGACCTAGATAAACGTTTTTATTAGACAATACGCTTTACGAAACAACTGGAACTGGAACTCGAAGCTGTCCGCAATATCACAATTTTTTCTAAAAGACGGTTGAATGAAGCTATATTAAACAGTATGAGATCAGCCACTACATCCTTGCTTACTATAAAGGACATAGTTGCCATGTTACGTTTTGCTCGAAATTATCAAAATTGGTGGATAATAAAAAAAAATTGTGCGGTCGGGGACCCCCGTAAGGATCGAGGCCGCTGAGTTTTTTGCAAGCTATGGGGTCTGAAACTAAAAATGATCTATTGGTCATACCAAACGATCATTAAACACATGGTCACCTATGCATCATTGATATGGTGGCCAAAAATGCAACATATTTCGGCACAAGTCAAGCTGCAGAAAGTGCAGCGGCTAGCTTGTCTGGGAATCACAGGGACAACATTCATGTGTCCTACTGCCGCCGTAAAGGAAATGCTGAACCTTTTACCATTGCACTTAGGTGTAATAAAAGAAGCAGCAATCAGTGCCTTCAGACTGAGCCAGACAATAAATCTTAAAGCAGGAAATCGGATTGGATATTTGAAGATTTTGGAAAATATTTCTCTAGACTGTCTTGCCAAGGAAGGGGCAAGTACACAATTTTCCGGCCCAGAACTTTTCTGTGGACTCTCCAAATCCCACTTGAAAGAAGAAGTTTGACGCTGGGAAACAGATGAAATGAAATCTCACCGTCATAAAGTGCCAGGACAAAGACAAGCATAAAGGTTAGTAGCCTTTCGCCAAGGAAAGCTAAACAGCTTCTCGAGTTGGACAAGAAAGACTTTAAACTGGTGACATGACTCCTCACTGGTAACTGCCCTCTGAGGTATCACCTGATAAAGATGGGCAAAACAGAGAGTGATAGTTGCTGCTTCAGCGAGAACTTCGCTGAAACTGCAAAAACTTTGCTAAAACTGCAGAAAATTTGCTTTGCGAATGCCCAGCGCTTTTCTGCAAGAGGCTCAAGTTTCTTAAAGCCGTTTGACGTCAGGAACTTAGCCCCCAGGAAACTGATAAACTTTGTACAAAGTCTCAGAATCCCGGTCCTCGAATAGATTAAGGGTTATGCACAAAAGATCTGATAAATCGAAGTGATTAAGAGGCAGCATAGCCTTCACAACCCCTCCTTCAATATACAAATCTACAACATTGTCCAGGAGTTTACGTCTTTGTCCTTTTTTTTTAGCTCAATTGGATTGACACATCGTTATAAGAATTTACACTACAGTTAGATGTCATATTGCAATTTAGAGATTATTATTTTTATTTATTAGGTTCAGATTTTAACAAGGACAACGTAACAATATTTAATCAAGCGATTTGCATAATAAGATCGCTTCTTAAAATAAGTTATAAATAACAATTGAAAATTTAACCCAAAGTTAATGTCATTCTAAGATGCACTAAATGTACAACATATAAAGAATCAAGCATACCAAACGATTCTAAAAGATTATTTGTTTTTTTTTTTAAATAAATTAACTGATTTAAAAAAGGCCTATTACGAGCCTGTACCTCTTTAATAGGATTTTCTTTAAATACAAATATAAAAACTTTTAACACAATTACTCATTCTGCAAAAGAAAGAAAAAGAATCCGCATTTTGAGGGATAAAGACGTTAAAAAAATGCAACAGCTTGAATGTACTTGACTTTTTGCTAACGCAGAAGTAATTCTGTGAATAAATGACTTTAAAATGGAGTTTATATTGATGAAATGCGTCTTTTTAACTTCCTTTTCAGTAAAATATTGTATAACGAGAGATCGTTAGGGTGATACTTTAGATTTTAGGACCGTTACGCTGCCTAAGAAATGATTATTATAATTTTTTTAATTCCAAAATCCTGCGCCATTTATTCAATTCAGAATATTCAAATGTGACGATTTATTACCCAGCAAGACGGCATTCTATTTTCAATAATTGACATTCGGTAAAAAATACCTACGATCGAAATATTTAATTTGAACTGTGACACTTCTACTTTTTAATCTCAAGTGTCATTTGTCATTTATCAAGTGCGAAGTGTCACATATCTTCTTATAATGTCGTATGTCAAATATAAATTGTCATACGTCATGTGTAATTTGGCATGTGACGTCTGTCTTGTGAATCATGGGATAACATTTTAAGATCATCTTGGTAACCTTTTAGGACCAAATTTTTAGTTAGTACGGTCATTTGAAATTTTTTAAATCGCAAATCTACTGAGAAAAGACATACACCCAAAAATAATGTTTT
The DNA here is from genome assembly GCA_950111635.1 of Agelastica alni. Classification (NCBI taxonomy): domain Eukaryota; kingdom Metazoa; phylum Arthropoda; class Insecta; order Coleoptera; family Chrysomelidae; genus Agelastica; species Agelastica alni. The sequence continues at coordinate 34,680,794 of OX467714.1, forward strand.
TCATTTTCCGTGCGATCGATATCGCTTAATTTCCTTTCCCTTGACATTTATTTCCACCGGAAAATAAACGTAATTCCAGTTTTGTTTTAGACATTTCCTGGACACGCGATACCACTACCAACTTTATTTTTATATATCACAAGCTGCAAACTTCCACTTAAGTTTTTACGAAAACAATGAAACATTAGAAAATACTAAGAACATTTATTTATAAGCTTCAGTACTTAATGTAAATTTTCGTTTTTTGTTACAGGCTTTATTATTTTGAATTTTTCCGAAAAAGTATTTAAATTTCTCACTGGAAAGGTCAGCTATTTGATTCCTGCCCGTTTAAGGAGTAGGGTGAAAATTCATCATCATCATCATCAGCCTTGTCGCGTCCATACATACAAACATATAGTCAGGCCTTTTTCCCATAGGGGTAGGCAGATACCACTTCCTTCCGCTTGCTACGGTTCTTACAAACATATTTTTTGCTTCCTCTACTTTCATCAGTGCTCTCATACAAGCTCGTCGGTTGTTGGTACTCTTGACCTGGCATTTCTTCAAAACAATGTTGATCTGATTGACATATGTTCTCCGAGGTCGACCTTTACATACTTGTCCATTCATACTCGCCTTATAAATTTGTTTCGTTAATCTTCCTTCATTCATTCTTTCTACGTCTTCAAACCATTTAAGCAATCCTTTGTCTATCTTTGTAACCACATTTTCTTTTACACCACAGTGTTCTCTTATCTCACTATTCTTCTTCTTCTTACACACATCTTTTGCTTCCCCTACTTTCATCCATGCTCGTCGGTTGTTGGTACTCTTGACCTGGCCTCTCTCTAAAACAAAGTTGGTCTGATCGAGATATGTTTGCCGAGATCGATCTTTACTGACTTGTCCATTTACAGTCGCCTTATAAATTTGTTTCGTCAATCTTCCTTCATCCATCCTTTCTACGTATCCAAACCATCTAAGCATTTCTTTATTTATCTTTGTAACCACATCTTTTTTTACACCACAGCGTATTCTTATCTCACTATTCCTAACTTTATCCAACCGAGTCACTCCGGCTGTACTTCTCAAACTACTCATCTCCGAAGCATTAATCCTATTTTCATGCTTCTTCTGCCAAACCCAACATTCAGTACCATACATAAGTGTAACGAACACACCTCTATGCACATCCAAACGTGCCTTTTTTGACACTTTCTGGCTATTCGTAAAGCACCCTTCGCTCAATGTCACTATCTTACTTTCCATCTCTCGTAAACTTTGAACGCAAGTACAGTGTAACAGAAGTAGCTTGGCGGGCGAGAGATCACAAAATCTGCGCACAACGAAAACATTCGAATAACGATCCGATCGGCGACGACGAAATTTTCAGTAATCGTGAGTCTCAAGTACAATCGGAGGAAGAAGTTTACGAATGTGAAGTATATTCAGCCGAATATTTGTTATTTTAGAGGCTAGTTACCCGCCAAGCTACTTCAGTTGCAAATCCATTTACTTGTTCCACTCTTTCTCCCTCAATCGAAACTCCACAGTTTGTCATGCTTTCTTCTCTTTTAAAAACCATTAGTTTCGTTTTGCATTTATTTTTATCCCTTTGGTGTTCAGGGCATCAAGCATAACATTAACCATCGCCTGCAATTCCTTTACAGATGACGGTAACATGACTTGATCATTGGCGTAAAGAAGGCATTTGACGATCAAATCATTCACTTTTAATTCATACCCACTCTTTTTCAAATCTTTTAAGCAATTGCTTATGTATAAGCTAAACAGCCATGGCGAAGCCACACATCCCTGTCTCACACCTTTTTCGACGTTAAACCAGTCCGTGCAAGCTCCGTTTATCCTGACACAAGCAATGGAATCCTCGTAAAGTGATTTCAGTGCTCGTTTTAAACTACCGCTCACCCCATACATAGACAATGTCGACCACAATTCCCTCACCACTCTGTCGCGTCCACTGCTGAACATAGGCCTACCGTAATCTGTGCCACTCCTTCCTGCACTGCATCCAGTTGTGCTTCTTCTCTTTTTAAGTACCATGTTCTTTTAAAACGTTGGTTACCAACAAGCCTTTCCTCTTTCTGTCGACGGCAAGTCTGAACAGAGAGCTTAACTCAGAGAGCTATACCAGTCACGAAGGATTTTGCGATGTACCACAAATTCGGAATTTACTTGAGGACGAAAATGTTTTTGGCAAAATGAACGACTGTAAAAAGCAGCTTGGCAAAGTTTTTCAAAGATTGCGGGTTTGTTGAATGCTTAAGATAAAAACAACGAGAGAAAGTAAAAAACTAAAGAGATACAAGCAGAGAACTCTTTAAAAAAAATTCTTTAGGATTTTCAGCTATTTTCAGAGTTTTTTCACAAATAATTTTGAACTTGAGTGGACAGAAAAGGTACTATATTTAGATCAAAGGCTTTCAAATTAATAAAAAATCCGCTCTCATAAGTTCAAAACATACCAAGTTTAATTTTTCGTGATTATTAGCGATTGTTAGTCATTTTCACAATTTACTATAGGGCATCGAAAAACATATATATATATATATATATATATATATATATATATATATATAAAATATATATAAAAAAGTAGGTCTGGGTAAAAGTACTGACAACTTTTTTTTGTGCCAGTGCAATTATTGTGAAAAACATGCTGATACACACTTAACATGTAAATATCAGGTGATTCAAAACTTTAGTATATATGCATGTTTTCAAGCAGATGGTAATTGTACTACATTTTTTCACGATTATTTTAGCACTATCATCGATTAAAAATGTTTTGTAAACATTCTTAAAACAGTTAATGTCGTAAAGAATGTCACAATTTATAGTGACCACGGTACTGAGTGTTTGTATTGATTAATCGTTACTTATCTGCATTTATTTCTATTTCCGTTATCAACTAAAATGCATTTAACAAATTCGTGACCTATATGAGATTGTTCTCGACGAATGTTTTTGCTAGCACTGTCTAAATAAAGAATCTAGAAGTAGATAATTTGCAATAGCAGCGTAGCATGATTAGATTATAATAGTTTAAATTTTTATTAACAGTTGAAATAACTTTTTTAGACAGTATTATTTTAAAAAAATGTTTTTGTATAATTGGTCACTACTAAAATCATAAAAATAAAGCAGAATTTTTTTCTTTCCAAATTCTAGTTCGTGGATGTTAGTTAAAACTGATGTTTAAATAAAAAAAATTTAGTCTGGAGGCTCTCTTTACTATCAAACGCTTTAATTGGAGCAAGTATTTAAAATTAAGAATCTCATATGATCTTTTTGACACCTGGCAGCTGATACCTGATAGCTGACAGCTAAAGAAGAAGTTATGACAGAACATGTTTGCACAGACAGATCTGGATAGAACCTAGCAGCTGGAGTAATGATAAAGTATAATTAAACCTTTGCTTTTATGTAAGGAATACTTTTTAACGCCAAACAAGAACACTTAAACCTCCAGATTAAGTAACTTAATTCTAGATAAAGTTTTTTTCAATTATTTACATATTCACATGAAAAGTTTATTCATTTAAAATAATTTTTAATACATTCTTAAAAAATTGTCCATCACTCAATGGACGTTTGAATGGTCCAATTGGGGTAGATATTAGAAATGTTGTTCCTCGTATGATCTTTACAAACGCCTGGCAGATGACATCTGATAGCTGACGGCCAAAGAAGAAATTATCAAAGACAATTCTTCGCAGAAAATGTCCGCATAGCAAGGTCTAGATAGAGCCTGGTAGCTGAAGGATAATAAAAACTTACCCCTTATGCAAGAAATACTTTCTAATTTTAAACAAGAGCGCCAGAACCTCCAGTAACTTAATCCTAGGTAAAGGTTTTATTAACTACTTATGGTTTTACATTTAAATATCATTAGTTTAAACAAAAATGTTAATATACCAGATATTACTCTAGAGATATATCCATGGCAGATGCTCTAGAGAAATAATAACTTTTATACTACCACTGGCCACATTCGGCCGAAAAACTCGGCACGCTGATCAGTCTCACCTATTTACTCTCAAGATTGACACTTCAAGGACCAATCTCTATCAAGAATCCTTTTTTACTGGGCTGCTACTGAATGGAATAAGCTACCAAAATCAGTTTTTCCAGAGAGCTATGACCTGCAACTTTTTAAAAAGCAGGTCCACAATGATCTTCTTTCTATAATCCCTCTCCCTGCTAATGGTCGCAGAGCGGACCGTCCGCGATAGGTCTACCTTTTTTGCGACTATTTTCAGTAAAAAAAAAATATTTATAAAACTGTTTAAATCATTGTCTACAACATAATAAACTTTCAATTCCGATTTAAGGGATATTTTGTATTTATTGTATTTATAATATTTTTAATAATAAGTCATGTATATTTGGAAAAAATGTAATTAAATAAATGAAAATCTTAATCCTCGTAATCAGATTCGTGAATGGCATTACTAGTAGCGTAGGCAAAAATATTATAATTTCGTAAATCTGAAACCATATTTAGATGCAAATGTGCCCCAAAAACGTGGGGATAAAGAAAGATAGGAAGAGCTCTTTCTCTACATCGAAATAGTCACATATTCTATATTAATAATAAATTTTCTCAACCCTCGAATACGATTTCGGTTAACTATAAGACCTGGGTAATTACCGATTTTCAGATTTATAGCTTTGTTCATTGGGTCATTAATACAGATTGTAAATTCCCATTTTAAAGTCTCTATTAAATGGATTATTAAGTTACCCAATGCCGGAGCAGTTACACACCTAATTTCTCATAGAACTACGTCTCAGGTTCGCGATTTTAATGTTTAAGTAGTTCTTCTTCTCCTGATGTTACCACTGAAGTCAACCGATCGAAAATATCTTGGATTAGTTAAATTATCAAGCAAATTAATTGCTTCATAGTTTTTTTACGACTTTGGCCCAAATCAATCAAGTTTTATACCTCAATAAACTTTTATAAAATAAGTGAATCAAGGCCATCCTTTAACTTAATCCGCTTGCAAAGGACATGCCTAGTTTAGCCTAAAGGAATTGCAAGTAGGAGATCATTTATATTTGTTTACCCTTGTCTCGAAGAGTTGCAAGTTTAATTATTTTGAAAAATTTTGCTGGATAGCGAATTTTAAAGGTTTTTATTCCTGATTAACTGTTGGTGACGTTCAAGGCTCAAATCTGACCTCTACTGGAGTATTGCTCGCACATTTGGGGTTCAGCGCCAAAGCATCTAGATTCCATTCAGAAAAGTGCCATTCGGTTGATAAACAGCTCAACTCTCACAGATACCCTTCACCCACTAGAACATAAAAAAGTGACAGACCAGACATTACTCTACAGATATTTCCATGGCAGATGTTCCAGTGAAATAAAAACTCTTGTACCACCACTGGCCTCATTCAGCCGAAGAACTCGGCACGCTGATCAGTCTCACCCATTTACTCTCAAAATTGACACTACAAGGACAAATCTCCATCAAGAATCCTTCTTTTACAGGGCTGCTACAGAATGAAACAAGCTTCCAAAATCAGTTTTTCCAGAGAACTATGAGCTTTTCAAAAAGTGGGTCCTTCCACGGCCGTCCACAGCCCACGATTGCGACCATTTTCAGTAAAAAAAAATGTACTCGCCAAAAAAAGAATCATTTTAAAAATATGGCTGTGTTGAGTTGAACTACAAATAGATGGGTCGCGAGTGTCTTTCAATAGTTGCTTGAAGAGGTAAGAGTACAACCAGTGAAGCATCTACTGTGATAGATAATGTAATATTCGCTGACGATGCGGTGGTACTCGCCGACATCCTACAAGGTCTCCAAAACATGATGAATCTGATCGTTGAGCACAGCGAACAATACGATCCACAGATGAATGTTTCAAAGACTAAAATTATTGTATTCTCAAAAACACCGAGACGCGTAGTCCTTAGAATTAAGAACGAAGCCGTGGAACAAGTATCATCCTTTAAATATCTGGGAGCTCTTGTCAACGAGTCCAATGATCCTAAAAAAAATCATGTCTATGATCGAACAGGCCAGGAAAATATTTACATCCATGAAAACTCTCCTCACTAGTCGAGACTTAAACCTGCAAATCCGTATGCGCATAATACGCTGCTACATATTCCCAGTCGTTCTCTATGGTTCTGAGAGCTGGACTTTTCACCAATCAATGGAGAACCGAATCAACGCCCTTGAGATTTACCTGTACCGTCGTATGCTGCGCGTGTCTTGGGTAGATAGGGTCACTAATGAGGAGATACTCATACGAATGGATAAAGGCAGAGAGCTTATGTTGGCCATCAAAGAGCGTAATCTATAATACATAGGACACAATGAGAGGAGAGCGTTAAGGAATCCTTAGACTCATCATTGAGGGAAAAATCAAGGGCAAAAGATCGATAGGAGGGCGACAAAATTCAATGGTTGGGAAGAATATTAATAGAAATATTTAGGACGCAGTTTCGCACACCATTATTTCTAAGAAAAAGAATTCAAACAAGTCTTTTATTATCTCCCTAATAAACTGTACAACTTTTTCGGCTACCCAATTATTCTATGCTAACTTTCTTAAAACAACGATACCACATTTAAATTAGTTTGAAATAGCTTGTTTTTTTTTATTTAAAATGAGTTAAAAAAGATACTGTAATCATATCCGTACGTGTTATCGACCGTGTATGTATTTCCGTTAGATGATTTTTGCAGAGAATACTGTGTAATCTCAGGAAGACGACCTTAATTGGTTCAATGTCAAGCAGCGATGCAAAAATTTTTTTATACCCGGAACAGAAAAATTATTAATTATCAGTGTTGAGTGTACTTTTGTTATTGATGTTAGTCTAAAAATTGTTTTCCTCTTTTATAAAAAAATAAAAAATTTAAGCGCTAAATTCCTTTTTAATTTTAATTCATTCATTAAAGCGTATATCCCTTTAACAATAATTTCTATTCCTATAAAACAGAAAAGACTATCCGCTTCCCAGTTTATTTCGTAACACATTCTATTTGTTTTCTTAGTCAAAAACAAAGAAAAACCACCAGCGTTATTTGGCATACAGCAATACAAAAATACAAGACAGCATCTCGAATTTGACTATAAATTAAGGCATGTTTATTTTAAAAACTGATTTATACAGGGTGGTCCGTAAGTAATGGTCCAAAGTGGAATGGAAGATTCTCGGTCACTAAATATTACGATCTGACGCATTCTGCTTGATTAAATATTGATAATAAAAAATATACTTTGCCACCCTGTATATTTTTTATTTTATTTTATTATCAATATTTTATTAGAGCAAATTGCGTCAGATCGTAATATTTAGAGACCGAGAATCTTTCATTTTACTTTAGACCATTACTTACGGACCAATACATTTTGCTTTAAAAAAAAAACAACATAATTTATGTAGGTACAACTAAAAACTCAGAGTAAAAAAGAAACATCCTGTTATGACCCTTAAGGGAGGAACCAAAGTATAACTTGTCTCAGACTCTTTGCAGCATTGCTTAACCCAACATTCACTACCATACAAAAGTGTAGGGAATAGCACTTCTTCATGCCCATCCAATCGTGTTTTTTTTGACACGTTCTGGCTGCTTATAAAGTAATGCAGTGTCCCATTTAATTTTTTTTCCTACCAACACCCTTTGTTCAATATTACAGTTAAACTTTCCATCTCTTGTAAATTTAGAACTCAAGTATACAAACTCATTTACTTGTTACAATATTTCTCTTTCAATCAGCAGCTTGCAGTTTGTTATACTTACATACATACATATAGTCACGCCTTTTTCCCGTAGGGGTAGGCAGAGACCACTTCCTTCCACTTGCTTCGGTTCTTACACACATCTTTTGCTTCCTTTACTTTCATCAGTGCTCTCATACACGCTCGTCGGTTGTTGGTACTCTTGACCTGACCTTTCTTTAAAACAATGTTGATCTGATCGAGATATGTTCGCCGAGATCGACCTCTACCGACTTCCGTCCATTAACACTTGCCTTATAAATTTGTTTCGTCAATCTTCATGTTTGTCAGCTTTCTTCTATTTTAAAAACCATTACTTTCGTCTTGTTTGCAGTCACAAATCATTTATACTTAATCCATACGCATTATTTTTTCAAATCATTTAAACAACTGTCTATGAACAACTTAAACGGCTATAGTCAAGCCACACATCTCTGTCTGACACTTTTTTCGATGTTAAACCAGTCCATGTCATTTGTAACAAATACATTAAATATATTAAGGTGTTATTAATATGATCATTTGAAAAAGGTTAATCTAACGTTATGAACGAAGATAACGATAACGGTTTTGCGAAAGTACCAAATAAAATAATCCTTATCTAAATCAAACCTATTTATTTTCAATCATTTATCAGAAGTGATGGCTACTTGTATCATGTAGCAATGTTAAATAACAATCGAATAAAATAGTTACCTCGTTTTCAAGACCATTGCTTAATAGAGATAATTTTTGTAAACTTTTAAACATATCATAAAAAAAGTATTACGAAATTATAATTCGTTGGTCAGATAGATTTATGCAATAAAATCATTATTTAATCTCGTATTTACTTTTTTGGAAGCACGTATCTATGACATGTTTTGTTGTAAACAATTTCTAAATATGTAATAATTTCATCTGGCTAAGAATTGCCAAAAAAAAATTCGTGTAAATATTTGTAATTGTAATAACAACCTTGAACCAAATAGCAGTTCATTTACCACGAACAAAGACAACTAATAATAATTGTCACAATGAACCAAAAGAAAAAATTAATATTCAGTGTATGTCACGACGAGCTTAAAATATTTGTATATTAAAAACAATTCGTTTGATGTTTATGAAAATTTGTAGACATAGATTACAAAATTATGGCAAATTTAAACGAAATATTTTGACAGACATGCTACTTCCGGTTATCACAAAAGTGTGCAGCAATTTTATTAATTTAAATTGAACCTTATTTATAATATTACACTATCAGACCCGGCAGACGTTGCTTTGTCTGCTTTGAAAATATCGCTATCAAACTCAGCGACCCCAAAAACTATGAATTCGACACTAATATCGGCCATTTATGATATTTTTTATATTTTAACCCCCCGTTACCCCTTTCGTAGGGGCTTATTGGAATAAAAACTATCTCATCTCTTAAGTTGGAGCAATAAATACACATTTACAAAATTTCATTAAAATCTGACTACGACACTACTATTAGCCGTTATAATAGTTTTTATATTTCATCGCCTTTCCTGATCCGATCACTACCAAACTTTACAGGAACACTTGCGGGGCTAATCTGAAGATTGCCTAAAAATGTCATTAAAATCGGTCAAGAGGTATTTCAGTTTTTGCGATACTAACGAACGGCAAATCATTTTTATGTTATAGATATTTTTATCTTTTCTTTAGGATTTTCCTTTAATTTTTTTTAAACCACCACTGTGATTTAATAAAAGATAGGTTAGCTGGACGTCCTTTAACACAATAAATTTTACTTTATTCGCGAAAAATTGCCTAGGTTATTTTTTGCAATTCACTCGCGAAAAACATTCTCAATTAAATAAAGGTTAGCTTGACGTCCTTCAAAAATGTATGCGTTTACAGATACACACATGGACTTTTATATATATTTCTTAGCTTTTCTTTAGGATTTTTCCTATTATTTTTCTTTTTAAACCACCACTGTATTAAAGCGAACAAAACAAAAAAATCATTCAAATCGGTTAAGCCATTTTTTAGTTTTAGCGAGACTAACGCACGGCAATTCATTTTTGTATTTATAGATTTGACACTCAATTGACACTTTTTTTGGATTTTTATAATCTAAATACGTGATAATCCGAATACATTATTTTTGAAATTAAACTGTTTTGCATTCCAACAAAACAAATATTGGGTGTGTGTGAAATAACACAATAAAAACTTTTATGTAGCTTTCTCTCTTTCTAAGTTACTCTTTCAAAATCAATTTCTGAGCGCACCTATAAATATTTGTCAATGGTGACAGATGACAGATCAACTTTACAACCTTTCGTCTGGAAATGTATTTCTGATTCGACAACCAATTGACACTATTTTGCATTTTTAATATCTGAATACGCGATAATCCGAATGTTGTAGATTCAAAACTCTTATTTAATACCATATTATGTATCTTTAATTTGAGGGGACCCGAGTTAACCGTACTGACGGGACGAACGAACATCAAATGTTTAACAGGTAGGAACAGTTTGTATGGAAAAATTAAACTGTCATTTTTAGTATTTTCCTCACAATTTTTACACATTTTCTCACCGTTAAAACCTTATCTAAACTTCCACAAATTCCAAGTTCAAAATTAGCCAAATCGGTCCAGCCATTTTCTAGTTTTAGCGAGACAAACGAACAGCAATTTATTTATATATATATATATATATATATATATATATAGAGAGAGATTTTACGTAAAATACTAGTCATCTTGGTTATTATAGTTGACAGATGACAGATGCAGATCTTTATACAATGAAAAAATTCCATCCACTAGATCAATTACCTTGATGTGGTAGTTAGTATACTTATTTGTAAGTTGTCCAAAAATGTTTTGCTATATAAAGGATATCGTCGTCTTTTTTTTTTGACACACTTACACTTACACTTCCTTTTACTTTTAGAACTTTTATGTAGCAGGATCCGTCCAAGATAGTTAAAACGATAATTTAATTCACCTTTAATAATTTGTTTTCAAAGATGTCGCTGTATAAATACGATTAACAATTGATAGGGGACTAAAAGACTCTCATTCTGAACAGAACATCTTTTTACTTCGTGTAAAAACTTTTGGTGGGTATTTAAAGTCTTCTGGCGGAGTTTAAAAGCACTCGGAGTTTTGTTAAACCACCAAGTCACTTGGTGCATATTTTAATATACATTATGTTTTTAAAAATAGGACTTTATCAAGTTTAAAAATAAGCGGGTTTCTTTTCCATAGAAACTATGTTAATTTTTATTGTTTAATACCCTGAAGCTTCTTTTCCTTCGTTTGAAGAAATTACTTTAGAAAAACGGGAATTTCTTTTCTGCTTTTGAAAGATACTTCCTTTTAATACCAGAAAATTAAAATTTTGCTGAGATTATTAAATAATATTATTAATTGGTGTCAATATTAACAGTAACTTTTTTGATACGGGTAAAAGCTAACATGAAAGTAAGTTGCACAATCTAAAAAAAGTCTGTTGGTCTGAATCGTTGATCAGGAACATAAGCTTCATATTAAACTCAAATGGAAATAGAAATGAAATCCCAAAAATTTAAAATTCATCAAGGTGTTCGTCAAGGTTGTGTATTGTCTCTTTTGCTCTTTAACAGAAAGCTATTTCAGAAAGCTCTTGAAGAGGTAACAGTTGGTATTTATATAAATGGTGTACTGATCAATAACTTAAGGTATGCAGATATTACTGTTCTTGCAGATACAGCTAAACAAAGGTAATGATAATAAGAAAAAAAGCCGCTCAGAACGTACAGTTTCACGTCAGAATTTCCCCCATTGAGACATAATGCGTGACCATAAATATGAAATACTGCGGCTGGTTATGCAAGGTAAAATGGATAGCAAAAGGGGTCCTGGAAGACGCCGAATACCATGATTACATAATCTTAGGCAACGGACTCGAAAAACAACAGCAGAGCTATTTCGAGCTGCCGTCAACAAAGTTATTTGGGCCAGAATAATCGCCAACGTCCATTGGGAATAAGGCACCAGAAGAAGAAGATATAACTTAACGACAAAAACTTTGAATTTGATACTTACATCGGCATTTTTAATAGTTTTTAGTTTAGTTTTTATCGAAACAAAAGAAAAACTTGGCAAGAGAGGCGATGCGCGCCAGTGTCGGAGTTCGTCGAGAGACTGTCTCCGGGTGTACGTCCGTCCGTCCTTTTTATCTTCGTCCCCCAGGTGCCTAAGGTCCAGTGTAGATGGGTGGTGTGTCCCTGCGTCTGGTCAGGTCATTAGTTTTAACACGGTTCGTAGAGGATGCGTAAATTGGTGGAAAGGAATTTAGAGTCATAAATCGGTACGGCGAGTGTACGTGAGTAGATAAAAAGAGGAGCTAATGGTCATAAAGATTAGGATCGTATACGTGCGTGGATAAAAAGGAAAGAACCTAGGGTCGTAAAGATTAGGGTGGTATAGGTGCTTTACTGAGAAGGACTTGGGATCAGAAAGTTCTTTAGTAAAATTAGTTGTCGGAATTTTGAGGATTTAAAAATTGAAAAGTTTTGTTTCGTCGTCTGTGCATAAATTGTCTGTATGTTCGCTACAGTTTTTATACTTTATACCCTTCCCATTCCTTTTGTATGGGTGCTAAAACAATTGATAATGTCACTATCAAACTTAGCGTTCACGAAGACTATGAATTCGATACTACTATTAGCCATTTTTAATAGTTTTTATAATTCATCCCCTTCACACTCCTTTTGTAGGGGCAGCGACACCAAAAACAATGAATTCGACACTAATATCGGCCATTTTAGATAGTTTTTATATTTCAATCCTCTCTCATAGCTTTCATAGATGCTTATTGGGATAAAGCTATTCTATGTCTTAAACTGGAGCAATCAATACGCATTTACAAAATTTCATCAAGATCGGACCATGAATTCGACACTAATATCAGCCGTTTTTTATAGTTCTTATATTTTATTCCCTTCTTACTCTATTCGTTAATCAGATTGCTACAAAACTTCACAAAATCACCTACCAAATCATCTACAGATTGCCTGTAAATCGGTTTAGCCGTTTTATAGTCCGTAGAGAACATACACACATCGACTTTTAGATAGATAGATTTTTTATTATGCATCTTGAGATGCTTAAAAAGTTTGCAATAATAATGTTTTGGTCTCTATAACAATAAAGAAATACGTAACTTTATCTCACTATTGGAACACTCTGTATACAACTTCTTTGTGTACCCCTACCAGAACAGTAAAAAGAAGGGCCATCGAAAATATATGGTAATGTTAGAGTGTGTCTAGCAGAAAAATAAATTTACAAAAAAATTTAAAGAAACATTTCGGACTGGAATATTTTAAACTCTGTACTACCCAAATATATTATAGAATGCACTGTGACAGTGTATTTTATTCAGGAGATGATGCTGCCATAAATAGTGATTCCGAAAATGCGGCGAATAGTTTTTGGCCTCTTTTTCCTTTTTTTTAGTATGTGGTATTGCAAAGTCGATTTGATCTCTTTGAATTCGGAAATATTACACACTATTAAAAATAATGGTCAGTTTTATATTTTGTTCATCAATGAAAAACATTTTTTCAAAGAAATTCCAAATAGATCTAAATTTACAGAACACAAATAGCGAACAATGTGAACTAACTTAAATAACCAAACCTAACCATTTTAATATTTGCCAAATTAAACTTAAAATTAACCACCTTAAAGCCTGAAAGATTAATTTTAAATATGTTAATGTCACGTTATTATTACAGTACTCATTACGCATCTGCTCTCGAAACACAAATAGCAAGCAAAGTGCATCAACTTTACTAACACAACTTTTATTTTAATACTAAGCAGGTTAAAGTTATAACTTTACAACCTTTAAGCCTCAAATCTTAATTTTAATCCTAGCAATTATTATCAATTATTAATATTTGCCAAATTGAACTTGGAATACATCACCTTAAGGACCAAAATATTAATTATAAAACTAAAAATATTAAAGTTATTATCACGGTATCTAGTACCGTCGAATGTGGTTACTTAGACTGGGGGTCTAACTTAAGACAATTTAACCTCATTTTTTAAAAAGGCCTATGACAGACTGGTGAAGAGTAAATTGTGGTCAACATTGTCTATGTATGAGGTGAGCGGTAGTTTAATACGAGCACTGAAATCACTTTACAAGGATTTCACTGCTTGTGCCAGGATAAACAGAGCTTGCACGGACTGGTTAAACATCGAAAAAGTTGTGAGACAGAGATGTGTGGCTTCGCTATGGCTGTTTAACTTATACATGGACGATTGTTTAAAACATTTGAAAGAGAGTGCGTATGGATTGAAAATGAATGATTTGATCGTCAAATGCCTTCTTTACGCCGACGATCAAGTCATATTAGCGTCATCTAAAGAGGAGTTGCAGGGATAAAAATAAATGTAAGCAAAATGCAAGTAATGTTTTTTAAAAGAGAAGAAAGCATGACAAACTGTGAAGTTGTAATTAAGGAAGAAAGAGTGGAACAAAAAATGAGTTTGTGTACTTGGGTTAAAAGTTTACAAGAGATGAAAAGTATGACAATGATATCAAGCGAAGGGTGTTGGCAAGAAAACAAATGAATGGGAAACTGCATAGCTGAACAGCCAAAAAGTGTCATAAAAGGCAAGTCTGGCTGTGCATAGAGGTGTGTTGGTTCCTATACTAATGTATGGTAGTGAATCTTGGGTTTGGCAGAAGAAGTATAAAAATAGAATTAATGCTGCGGAGATGAGTAGTCTGAGAACTATAGCCGGAGTGACTTGCTTGGATAAAGTAAAGAATAGTGAGATAAGAGAACGCTATGGAGTAAAATAAGATGTAGTTACAAAGATAGATAAAAAAATGTTTAGATGGTTTGGACACGTAGAAAGGATGGATAAAGAAAGATTGACGAAACAAATTTATAAGGCGAGTGTGAAATGACAACTCGGTGGAGGTCGATTTCGGCAATTATATCTCGATCAGATTAACATTTTTTTGAAGAAAGGACAGGTTAAGAGTACCAACAACCGACGCACATGTATGAGAGCACTGATGAAATTAGAGGAAGCAAAAGATGTGTGTTGGAACCGTAGCAAGTGAAAGGAAGTGGTCTTTGCCTACCCCTACAGGAAAAAGGCGTGACTATATGTATGTATGTTCTTAAATAATTCATCGTGGCAGCACTGGCAATTTTAACACACAAAACAGGTTTTATGCTTGTCCGAAAACATCCAGTGTGTAGGGCATTAAATATTTACAACGTAAGTATTTTTTGTGATGTCCTTAAAATTATAAAATTTTAACAAAAAAAAATGTGCTTTTAAAAACTTTTTTTGCCCAGCACGAACAATTTGCTTTAGAGAACAACGCTCGTTATACTTACATTATAACCTCAATGCATTATTATAACACCAAACTAGGTGTTACCTTATTTATTAATTTGTTGGTACCCATTTACGCTTACTCAAGGTACAATAGGACTCTGTTACTGCTGATCTTATAGATGAAAAGAGAAAATTAATGGGATCAATTGACCCGAAGTATAAAATTTGGTAGAATTTTTAGTCTTAGGTTAACAAGTTTATCTTTGTCTCTGGTATCTCTTGTTAGTTCTGATCCATCTAGACTCCTTTATCTCTAGTGGCCCACCTTTGGTGCATACTAAAGTCTTTATATTTGTATTACATCGTTTGTTTAAGTCTTATTTAAAGAATTTTGTCAGATTTATTAAGTGTTTTGGTATGATACGCCTTCTACAAACTGAAGCCAAAACACACCAAAAAAGTAATCCCTAATAAACGTCTTGATCCCCCAAATTCGGCAGTATAAGCTTGTTTCTTGTGCAACGAATGGAAATTTTGTAAAAAAATGTAAGCTGTCAGCAGGTATTTGCCACATTTAAATTCTCAAACGAAATGTGGATAAAAAACAGACTGTCATCAGCGATGTTGAGAAAAAAAAAGAACAAAAAGGAAAAAACAATTCTTTAAAGCAGTAAGGGTTGTTATTTATTTAACAATTGGACGCAGTGTTTTCATATAAAACAATTTAAATGTCGAAAAAAAAATACGCAGGGTGTTTCTAAATACATGCAAAAAAATTCAGGAGGTGATTTCCCGTATGAAAAAATAATGGATCTTTTCTGTAACAAAATTTCCTCCGCTTACCCCCTTCCGAGATATCATCCTAAAAGGTAGTGGGTAAAATTTAGTTTTAATTTTTTTTCTCAAATATTTTTATAAACTACGTATTGACAGTGGAATACAGTAAAGATGGAAAATGCAAGAATAAAATACAACTCATAATAAATGTTAAAAATTACCGCCCTCAGTCAAAATAAATAAAGGTATTCTACGTCTCATCGATCGTCGAACACGTTCAAATATTTCAGGAGTATGTCTTACAGTACCACACACTATTAGAATACGATTGTTCAAATCGTTGATATTAAGTATCCGTGTGCTGTAAACTAAGGTAATCCCAGAGCCAGAAATTACATGGATTTAATTCTGGAGATCGAGGAAGCCAGTTTTGCGGCCCTCCTCGACCAATTCAACAGTTGGGATAACATGCATCTAAGTACTGCCTAGTCTTACTAAAATGTTCTGGAGCACTATCGTGCATAAACTACATGCTCTGTCTAATATTGAGTGGGATGTCCTCAAGTAGTTGCGGAAGATCATTTTCGAGAAAACTGGTGTAAGCAATTTCATTTAATGGCTGAGGCAGAAAATATGTCCCAAATAAATTGTCCCCTATAATTACAATCCATACATTATAACTGAAAACACAGTTTGAGGGTTTTCGTCTGCCCATACGTGAAAAAACTTTAAAATCAAGATATGTTTTTATTTCTACTTAAATTTGAGGAAAAAAATTAAAACTTAATTTTACCCATCACTTTTTAGGGAAAAAATTCAAAGATCTAATTGCCAAAAAACAAAAACGAAACATGGGAAAAAAATACAAAGAAGAAGACAACTATATTGACGGAACAAGATCATCGGAGGCGTGGAAACTGATCAGAACCTTAAAACAAGATAATACGAACAAAATAAATATTCAACCCATTCATATAGATCAGTTGAAACAGCACTAAAAGAGGACAGAGTGCAATATCTCACACGCTTACCTACACCATTCATTATTCAAGGACATTATGTAGATGTGGATGAAAATATAGTAGAACAGGCAATCAGAAGCTTAAAAAATAAAAAAGCCCCTGGTCCAGAAGGAATACCTGCTGAGTTGCTAAAAAATGGGACAAACAAGTTGAAGAAACTCCTGAAAGAACTGTTCACCAGATACATCAACGGTAAAGAAATACCATCTAGCTGGAAAGAGGCATGGATAACACCCATCCATAAAAAAGGAAGAAGAGACAACTGCTCAAACTATAGATGCATTTCCGTCACGAGTACAATGAGCAGACTGTACGGAAACATACTTAAAAAAATTATAGAGTGAGAATATACACCTAGTGAAATAGAAGGACAAGGTCATGTCAAAAGACAGAAAGATGGAAGAGTTGTCAAATTAGTATGTTGGATGACTATGTTGGATGGATTTGTAATACTAGTCTATCAATTAATTAATAAATATGCTGTAGACTTTTTTGTAACTACGCCAATGCGTGTGTCAAAAATTTGATAGGTACACGGCTGTTATATTGAATAGTTAAATAGCATTGTCTGTTTGTTTATTGAAGACACGGTCATCGTTGCTCAAGATAATTTACTTTTTGATTAAATAATCGCGTTGGAAAGGAAGTTTGTTTCGAACAAACATTAGAGGATGCACAAATGATTCGGTTATTCGTTATTAACTTATTTATAAATTGATTAACTTTGGTAACTATAAATACAATTACCTAGTTTAGTACATGGGATAAAAAAGTTAATACATAGGTTGCAAGTTTATTTAAAAAAATTTAATAAAAGACGTCATTTTTAATTGAATACCTTCAGCGAAAACGTGATTTTCGTCGCAAGTGAGAGGAATTCTCAAAACGTTAACTTTCGTCTTTCGTGACGAAACTTAAATTTATGTTAATTTTTTTTCGCCCTCGTATATAATGTTTTGACGACTTTAAATTATTAATAAACAAAGACAGAAATCATTTCTATAATTAGAGTGCATTTTTTTTTATTTTGTTTTATTAAAAAGCATAATAGTAAAATAAATTATAGTTTAAAAAAACACGATTTTAGAGTTAATCAAACTAAAAAGTAAAAAATAATCCTTAACATAAGAATAAAATTACTAACGAGAAAATTAATTTCACTGTTCTAAAAGCGTGGGGTGAGTGGATGAGTTAGACGACCGACAGATGCGAATAGCGACGAATTGGAGAGGCTTATATCCGATGATTTTTCATTTAAATTAATATATTTGTTCATTGTTCTTTTTTAGTATATTATTATGATATATACATGGTTGTAGAAAAAGTATAGTGTTTTACACCTCGAAAACAATATACTATTATATGCTATCAGTTTGATTGAACACAATGTTTGTGTTTTGTGATAAGTTGTCATTTTTCAGTGAATGTCTGCAGTGAGTGATGAAGAGTAATGAATTGGAACTCAACACCAGACAAATTTTAGCAGCTGGAAAATCCTGCAAATAATGCCTCGACAAGAAAACGTTCCGAAAACATCCCTTGTTACTTCTAAATAAAATGTTTGATAATCAAACATCACGCAGAATAATACGAAACCGAAAGTTTCAAAACAATCGATTTCATACAAAAGTTTTGTAAATATGTTACGCAGCGAGCACTTTTGGAAAAACCGAGTGTTTCGGATAATTTCCGCTTGAAAACTTCCAAGTCTCTAACAACACAATCAACCTTTGTATGCCTACGTACAATTTTAGGCAGACTATTTTTGAGTAAATAAACGCCACGTTAACCATCTTCGCATTCTTTTATAGCCTTTTAGGTACGGTACATAACTAGTTGAAAACACTAAAGAGTTATTATTATTAAAAGTGGCTTCACTAATCACCACTTGAATTAAAAATAAAAATTGAACATTTCCGGAAAAATATGCTAGAATAACAACAATTTCATGCATTACATTAACATCTGCAAACACAACTACTCGCATTTTAGGATATTATTACCAATATTATTGTTTAACACATCCCCTTTGCAACGGAAATGAACTATATTGATTGGGATAAAAACAGGACATTAACCATAGTTTCAGCTTTGACTATAATAATTCTAGATCAATTAAAAGCCGTTTTCAGTCATTCCATTGAAACATAAATCAATTTTAGAATTTAGTGAATGTTCAAAAACGAATATCAAGTTAGGAATGCAGTGAGTGCAAGCACGCAAAACGTCAACGCCATCTGAAATGTACGAGTTCGTTTGTTCCCATCAAAAATTAAAGTGATTTTTGTGACGATCGAAAAATGTTTGACACGTTTTTTCAGTTTCTAAAAGTAGTGGCAACACAAACTTGAATTACCATGATATCTTGTAGTAGGTTTTTTTTTTATGAAAATAGTCGCAAAAAGGGTAGACCTATCGTGTGGGCCGCGGACGGCCCGCACTGCGACTATTAGAAGGGGAAGGGATTATAGAAAGGAAATGATTGTGGACACGCTTTTTAAAAAGTTGTAGGTCATAGTTCTCTGGAAAAACTGATTTTGGAAGCTTATTCCATTCCGTAGCAGCCCTGTAAAAGAAGGATTCTTGATGAAGATTGGTCCTTGTAGTGTCAATCTTGAGAGTAAATGGGTGAGACTGATCAGCGTGCCGAGTTCTTCGGCCGAATGTGGCCAATGGTGGTACAAGAGTTTTTATTTCTCTGGAGCATCTGCCATGGAAATATCTGTAGAGCAATGACTGGTCTGCAACTCTTCTTCTATGTTCTAGAGGGTGAAGAGTATCTGTGAGAGTTGAGCTGTTTATCAAACGAATGGCTCTTTTTTGAATGGAATCTAGAAGATGAAGAGAATGCCTTGGTGCTGAACCCCAAATGTGCGAGCAGTACTCCAGTAGAGGTCGGATTTGAGCCTTGTACGTCGTCAACAGTTGATCAGGAGTAAAAAACTTTTTAGCTTTCCACAGAAAACCTAGCCTCTGGCTTGCCGACTTTGCGATGTTAGCAACATGGTCATGCCAAAACATATTATTGGACACCGTGACTCCCAAAATCGAGATGGAGGGACTTGGTTCAAGGGTATTTTCGGACATTGTGATGGGATGATTTGAGGAATTCACTTTCTTGGAAAACGTGGCACTTTGTGTTTTTTGAGCGTTGAACTGAACAAGATTGTTGGTTCCCCACTAGACGATTGCTTCAAGATCTCTATTGATGGAATCAACCTGTTCCTGCCTAAGTCTTTTTGTATCATTCACCGAAAGTGATCGATAGGATGTGAAAGTTGAGACAAGTGTGCTATCGTCTGCGAAACTGTAAATGGGGTTCGTGGTAGTTTTCAAGAGGTCGTTGATGTGTAAAAGAAATAAGGTGGGGGACAGGATGGAACCCTGGGGGACCCCGGCATTAGTTTTAAACGCATCAGAAGAAATAACGTCAACTGCCACATGTAAGGAGCGATCTTGCATGAAGCTCAAGAGCCATTGGCGCAGTTTGGTTGGGAGACCGTAAGCAGATAATATACCTAACAATGCCTGGTGCCAAACGCGGTGAAAGGCTTTGATATATCCAAGGCTATTGCACGAGATTCACCAAACTTTAAGGTCTTTAAGTTTCACTAAAATGAATGACATCTTGTTCGAATTTCAATATAAAACAGTAATGAAAATGTTTCTAATTTTGTTTTACAAATAAATACAAAGAAACATGCTTAATGGATTTGTTATTCCATACAAATAATTGTAAAGAATGATGAGCCTAATGCTTTCGTTACATCTGTTTGTTAATCGCCATTTTCTAGCATGCCAATATCTTGCAGTATTTGTTGGTGGTTTAAATGGTGTCTTTCCAGGTTTAATTTAAAAATCTATAGGATTTATGAAATGATAAGGAAAAGTTTAAAAAAATACGTTGACATAAACAAAATATTGTAAATGACAATTATAATTTGTTATAAACAATTATGTATGGTAGTGAATGTTGGGTTTGGCAGAGGAAGCATGAAAATAGGATTAATGCTGCGGATGTGATTAGTCTCAGAAGTATAGCTGGAGTGACTCGGTTCGATAAAGTAAAGAATAGTGAGAACGCTGTGGTGTAAAAGAAGATGTGGTTACAAAGATAGATAAATAAATGCTTAGATGATTTTAACACGTAGAAAGGAAGATTTAGGAAACAAATTTATAAGGCGAGTGTGAATGGACGGAAGTCGGTAGAGGTCGACCTCGGCGAACATCGATTTCGATCAGATCAACATTTTTTTGAAGAAAGGCCAGGTCAAGAGTACCAACAATAACCGACGAGCATGTATGAGAGCACTGATGAAAGTAGAGGAAGCAAAAGATGTGTGTAAGAACCGCAGCAAGTGGTCTCTGTCTACCCCTACGGGAAAAATGCGTGACTATATGTATGTATGGTTGTATAAACAATAATAATTTTAATAATTATAATAACTAATCATACGGTATTTTTTCATTCTTTTCACTGGGAAGTTAGACGGTGTAAAATCGAACTAGACAAGGATTATCAGAGGGGGTAATAACAATATTTAAGGTAACTTTTAAATTTAAATGTTCTAATTAAAATGAAGCCAAAAATTTTTAGTGAAGAGAAATTATTTTTGAAGGTACCATTGTGTCGAGACAATAAATTTGCTTACGGTACAAGATCGTGGTCTTGTAGCAAATTCTAATGTATCTCTAGATGTTTCTAAAAATAGAAATATGTTTAACACCAAAAAAAAATGGACATAAATAAAATAACGCAATTTTGATAAAATACGTAATTTTGTTGTTTTGTATCAGAATAATACATAAGTATATTTTATATTCTCCTCTTGTTCTTAGCACATTCGTGAACGGTAATCTGCAAAAACACCTCGTCAACCATTTCTTTGGGCTTAAATTCGATTAGAAATAACGAAGGAGCTCCCCCAGTTATAATATCGGGGATTGAAATGGCTCTTGAACCAGAATAGACGAACAGACCGAGACTTTGATGTAATTAACGACGATGTTTACTTGCGAGGAATATATTGCTAAATCAAATAAGACGCTATTGTCACAGCTATTTTACCAATCAATTGAATAAACGACTGTTATTCCAATTGACACGGTCTATTTTACTTATCAATAACTAGAACGTTTATCATTGAAGTTATTACCGCATTAAACAAAACGAGATGCAAGAGAAAAATAACATATTCTTCATGATCTAAACACATCCAGAATAAATTCTGCAAACTTTAGATTTTGGACCACTTCAGATAAGAATTCTAAGGCTGCTCGATCTCTATTAATACTGCCATGATTAGGAATAGAAAATTATCTGCAGAAAATAATCCAATGAAAAATGGACTGAATTTAGTCAGCACCTCTTTACTGCACTATAAACATTTCAATGGATGTTTAACACAGGTTCATGCAGTAAGCGTTATATTTCATAGTAATGATCAGCACAGCTGACCTAATTTATTTACCTAACCTAGGAGTAGGAGAAGACTGGTTAAAGAAAACACCATTGACCAGCCCAGGAGTGAAACGATGGTACATTGACGGATCAGGGACCAGGGACGCTACGGGGCAGGTGTGTTTGGAGCATCCTCCAAGCACAGGAAAAGCAAACCTCTGAGGAAATACGCCTTGGTCTTCCAGGTCGAGGTCTATGCCATACTCAGGTGTGCCACGCACCTGACAGAAAACAGAGTGACCAACAGTGAGATTGATATTCTCACTGACAGTCGCGCGGCCATTAGAGCCCTTGTGAGTTGCACCACAACATCATCGGTGGTGTGGGACTGAATGCAGGCCCTCACCAAGTTGGTGACTGCAAATAAGGTCACTCTTACATTGGTTTTTGGGCCGATGAACTGGCAAGAAATGGGACCCTGGTGAAACCAAAAAGCCAGTTGGTCGGATCATTGAGCAAAAACATACCGCTCAGTGAAATGCAAATACTGGCTGCAAGACATCAAGACAGCTGATGAAGAGAGCAGACATACATTGGACGATGAACCGAAGTAGGCTAAGCAGCACGCCTAGCCTGCTCGCTGGCCATATCGCACTAAGAGCGCACCTCTTCAAACTTAAGCTAGCGGCTGGGAAAAACTGCCGACTATGCGGCGAATAGAAAGAGAGCAGCATACACATTTTGTGTTGCTGCCCTATGCTAGTGGTGTACAGGTACCAAACCTAAGGCTGCATGATAATGGATACAAGTGATCTAAATAAGACAGGGCCAACAGAAATTCTGCGGTTTGCCAAAACCAGCGGAGTGATTCTGATGCCTTGAAGACACAGCGGTAGTCACAGAGGATCAAAGATCTAGGTGACATAGGTGCCTATACCAATGGCCTAACCGCAAAAATGTAAAGTAATGTAGGAGTAGGACAAACTATTAAAGCTATAGATACAATTGTGTAAAGAGTTCCCCAAGTACGTGATCATTGTCTTAAGATTATTCACATTGTTTTAGTACGAAAGAGTGTGACAGTAAAAAAAACCACAACTCTTACTGTTCCCTGCCATCGAGATTCTGGATGTAAGGGATTCTAGTTCTAGCGGGTATGGCCGTTCTGTTTTTTTAAATCTGATTATTTTAGGATAAGATGAATCACATGAACAACGCAAGACTCAATTATTAACTTCAGAGCGTCTTTTATTAATAACCATCAAGTTTTGTAAATACTTTCTGTCTGCGGTTAAAGTAGAAAAATCGAAGTGATATTCCTACTGTTATTGAGTCACGCGCAGAGAATACCTATTTAACATTTTAAATAATAGCGTGAAACAAGTAATAACCCTAGTGTTTAATAATTATGTGAATAACTCTGTAAGTAACTGATTATGCTGTTATGCTGACCGATTGTAAATTTATTTACACTTGTGTAAATATTTGCGGTTTATTAACAATGCACTTTTAGTATGGATATTATGGAATGGTTTACCGATGAAATGTGATCCGATGAAATGATTGGCTGTCGTAATTGCTGTTTGCAGAATAGATTCAACACCAGAATAAATTATTCATTATTTGTTTAGCAATGAGATGCCTAGGATCGTTAACTTCTCGATTTTATTTTGACGCGTAACTATTACTTCAAATTTGTTTAGTCTATTTTTGTGACAATGAATGTAAGTAAATTAGTAAAAAAAGTGAAATTGTTTTGTTTTTGTAAACACGTTTAATCTTGTTGGTAAGATTTTATTTAATTAAAACAAATCACCAAATATATAACGCTTACCAAAAAGCAGGGTATTTTGCAGTCCATTTAAAGAGAAATCATTTAATCCCGTATAGTGTTGGTGATTTTATGCACAATAAAATAGGATATTTAAAAGGCTAAGGGTTTATCCTCTAAATTGTTTTATAACAATAGTTATAAAATGGTACGCGCACTCCACCGTTAATTTAACCACATTTAGGTATAACTTTAAACCTTTTAATGTACACAATTAGTAGATTATGACATTTAAAAATAGCATTAACATTTACAGAATACAGAATTTACAGAATCTTGACTGTTTTTACTTTCAAATTTTTACGCTTACCTACAGTTGTTAATTGCAATGAAGATTTTGCAATTTAACATTTGCAAATTTTTTAATGTTGTCTGGCAAACATTTTTTGTATTTATACTAACAGGTAAATGTGATGTTCTCTGGCAAATATTTTGTGTGTTTTACACTTACAGGTAAATGTGATGTTCTTTGATATGTTCTCTGGCAAATATTTTGTGTGTTTTACACTTACAGGTAAATGTGATGTTCTTTGATATGTTCTCTGGCAAATATTTTGTGTGTTTTACACTTACAGGTAAATGTGATGTTCTTTGATATGTTCTCTGGCAAATATTTTCGTGTGTTTTACACTGACAGGTATATGTGATGTTCTTTGCCATGTTCTCTGGCAAATATTTTGTGTTTTACACTAACAGGTAAATGTGATGTTCTTTGATATGTTCTCTGGCAAATATTTTGTGTTTTACACCAACAGGTAAATGTGATGTTCTTTGGCAAATATTTTGAGTGTTTTACACTTACAGGTAAATGTGATGTTCTTTGATATGTTCTCTGGCAAATATTTCGTGTGTTTTACACTGACAGGTAAATGTGATGTTCTTTGACATGTTCTCTGGCAAATATTTTGTGTTTTACACTAACAGGTAAATGTGATGTTCTTTGATATGTTCTCTGGCAAATATTTTGTGTTTTACACCAACAGGTAAATGTGATGTTCTTTGGCAAATATTTTGAGTGTTTTACACTTACAGGTAAATGTGATGTTCTTTGATATGTTCTCTGGCAAATATTTCGTGTGTTTTACACTGACAGGTAAATGTGATGTTCTTTGACATGTTCTCTGGCAAATATTTTGTGTTTTACACTAACAGGTAAATGTGATGTTCTTTGATATGTTCTCTGGCAAATATTTTGTGTTTTACACCAACAGGTAAATGTGATGTTCTTTGGCAAATATTTTGAGTGTTTTACACTTACAGGTAAATGTGATGTTCTTTGATATGTTCTCTGGCAAATATTTCGTGTGTTTTACACTGACAGGTAAATGTGATGTTCTTTGACATGTTCTCTGGCAAATATTTTGTGTTTTACACTAACAGGTAAATGTGATGTTCCCTGAAATGTTTTCTGGCAAATATTTTGTGTGTTTAACACTTATAGGTAAATGTAATGTTTTTTGACATGTTCGCTGGCAAATATTTTATATGTTTTACACTTACAGGTTAACGTGATGTTCTTTGACATGTTCTCTGGTTAATATTTTGTTTGTTTTATACTTACAGGTAAATGTGATGTTCTTTGACATGTTCTCTGGCAAATATTTTGTGTGTTTTACACTTACAGGTAAATGTTTTTTGACAAACCACAATAATACTTTAATGATACTTACAACGTTCTTTGTTGCAATTAAAAGGTTTTATGTTTTTAATTTTGTAGGTTTGTAGTTAATAAATAATAATAATTTAGTTTGTGTATTGCTTAAGCTTGGACCATATAGATAAAGCTTGTTTTAGTATTAAATTATGTAGCCGAAATTCCTTATTGTTTGTATTAAAAACATATTAACTTATTATTGCTGAAGATGTGACTAAACATTATTGTTAACCTAAATGTACGGACGTACCAATTCATTTTTTTCAAGGAACTAAGCTCATTTGATACAACCCAATGTTTTTTTTATAAATGTAAAATTATCGTTAGTAATAACAGCAAATTAACCGTGAAATTTAATTTGGGATGAGAATTTATTTATGACATTTATCGCCAATCATCCTATAAATATAAACACAAAACTCGAACAGTACAGCAAAAAAAAAGACAAAATGTTCTAATGACAAAAAATAATCATATTTTTAATATTTTATTCGCTTACCACCATAGCACCACCCCAAATAGACAAAACCCTTAATTATTGTGGAAATTCCATAGTTCACGTAAAAGAACTTTGGTGCGATTTCAACAATATTTTCTAGCCGAAATTGTTTCTGCGATTCGTGATGTCCAAAAGAACAGTTGTTTAAAGTTACATTGATTAAGAAATATTTACGTGTGACCTGGCAAGAAATTGTGACATCCTTAAGCATTTTAAAAAATACTGTACCACGAATTAGATAGTTGTAAAAAAATTAATTTTTAATAGTGTGAAAAATAAAAAATAAAGCAATACGACTTAATTTACCCCACAGTGAGTAAGTCATCGCAATAATACAGCTGGCAGAATGAATTTAGTAATCAAGCAATTAACAATGTTTATATTATTGCTTGTTATAATTTTGTCAATAAGAAAAAACTTGTTAATAACAAGCATTTGCTACTATCCCAAAATTAATATTTTGGTTATCTTTTTGGCTATAATAGTTTTAAAAAATAAAAGATAAATTTACAAAAATAAACTAAAACTGAAATCAAATTATAAAAAACGTAAACAGAAAAATATCCAAACAAATAGGGGTTCAGATATTTCACCCTCCTGAACTAAAC
Organism: Agelastica alni; assembly: GCA_950111635.1. Taxonomy (NCBI): domain Eukaryota; kingdom Metazoa; phylum Arthropoda; class Insecta; order Coleoptera; family Chrysomelidae; genus Agelastica; species Agelastica alni. The sequence continues at coordinate 34,707,659 of OX467714.1, forward strand.
CCTAAAATATGTCATACGTATTTTTCTTCATATTGATCGGATGTAATATTTGCACAAAAGTGGTTTATGTTTTCGCTTAATTTGCGAGAAGAGCTGGGTTGTGCGGTGAACTGTAACCTTTAAGGGTGAGCCACAATAGATTCATCAAGGGTCGCAGTGAAGTAGCGGCCTCACTACGCCCTACTCGCATGAAACCTAGACCTAAACCTGTTCATGAATTTCTTATTTAAGTGTCACAGTCAAGCTCTTGAAACAAAACTGAGAGTGCTGTGGTGTTATGTCTTCTATACCATTTTGTTTAGTGTTGAGTCATGGATTATAAACGAAACAATTACTAAAAAACTGGTTTGCATTCAAAATGTGGATTAGCAGAAGGATGCGTTAAGACTCGGTAAAAATAATCAAACAGCTGAAATTTCGAAAAGGATTAAACTCGATTGGGTAGCTTTTGGTAGACTGAACTATAAATTCAAAAGTAAAATTCTGAACTGCCTAAAAAAAGACGATCTGCGATAAATGCGTTTTGCCTGTCATAACATACGCGGTTTGGAGACGATAACGGCTAAAGAAGAAGAAGGATGCTGAAGATACCCTGGACGTAACAAATGTTAACATTTTGAAAAGAATAAAAAAGATCTTGATGTCATAAAACCCATTAATGTAAAAAATTTCACCTTGGAATAACCAACAAAAAGCCTCCAGGTTTGCACACACCTACAAACGACCTTTCAACCAAACTGATGGAGAAGATTTACAAGATTTTGGATTGAACCAAGACAGGAGGATGTGACCATTAGACATACCTCCCCTAAAGATGTTTTAGAAGAAATTAAAAATAATATTAACCCAACAAAAGCTTCAGAGGATTTGACTTGATTGCAGGCCAAATCTTAAAGCAACTTCCAAAGAAAGCAGTAGTAAAACTAACCAATCTAATCAACGCTTCTTTCCGAATTGGGTATGTTCCTAAGATGTGGAAATTATTATGATCCCCAAACCGGAAAAACTACCCTATGAAGTTTCGTCATACAAGCCTATATCACTATTGGCTGTTTGAAATTATTTAAAAAAATAATACTCAAACGGCTAAAACCAATTATTAAATAACATAATTTTATACCTTCACATCAATTTGAATTCAGGGAAAACCACTCCACCATAGATCAGGTTCATAGAATCACGGACATTACAGAAAAATCACTTGAAGAAAAGAAAGTTTGCTCTACTATCTTTTTAGATGTGATTCAAGCTTGGCACGAGGGTCTAATCCATAACAATACTTGCAACTCTTAACTTCATACATTTTAGAAAGATATTTGAGAGCTACGCAAGGAGATGCCTACTCTGACCTAAAACAAATACAAGCAGGAGTGCTACAATGTAGCGTACTATGCCCAATACTTTACCTGCTTTATACCAGTGACATACTAGACCCTGAACAGAAAACGATTGCAACTTTTGCAGATGATACCACAATCACGAAGAGGCTGCTGAAAAGCTCCTGCCCTCGATAGAAAGAATTAACAATTGGACTAAAACTTGGCGTATCAGGTAAAATAAAAACAAATCTGTACACGTAGATTTAACTAACAAGCACAAACGTCATCTCTCTATTAGAATCAACGATGCCCAGATCTCGCATGCGGATTTAGCAAAATACCTGGGCATAAACCTAGATACAAGACTACACTGGAAAGTCCAAAAAAAGAGAAGAGCTTGGCTTAAAATACAGAAAAATGTATTGGTTACTTGGGAGAAATTCCAAGCTGTCCATCTACAATAAATTGCATTCAACTATGAGGCTGTGCTAGCAAATAAAGATTTTAATGATTCAAAGATTCCCGAATAAAGTGCTGAGAAACATCGTCGATGCACCTTGGTACTTTCGTAACTGTGACCTTTATCGGGACATAGAAATAGACACAGTTAACCAGACCATCTCCAAAATTGCCAGAAGTCATGAGCAAAGACTTCTCCATCATGTGAACACCGAGGTAATCCAGCTCCTCGATAACTCCAATTTGTTACGAAGACTCAAGAAGACCAAGCCGTTTGAGTTGCTGTAGTGATAGTTAAAATCAGAGCCAGTGCGTAGTTACACGTTTATTTATTAGTTTAGTTTATAATTAGTGTAGTTAAGTCAATAAAACCTAAGGCAGACTAGTGAGTACAATCTTAGTTAAGTTTGAACTGTATCATTTTAGGCTAGGAAAAAATTATTTATTGATCGAACTCTGATCAGGTTATAATGTAAAAATATTTTCTAAGAGATATTTAAAAAAAAACCTTTTTACAATGTATCTAGTTACACCTTGCTACAGTCCCTCTTCCAAAAAAAGATATTTAGTAAAGGGGGGAAAATATAAAGTAAAGCCCATAATGGGACTTGTTTAAAATTTTGCTCAAATAGAGAAAAGTATTTACCTTTTTAGAGAAAACTCATGTTTTAGTATTGTTGTCTAAACCTTTCTAAACACATTAGAAAAATCCCGATCTCAACTTGTCTTAATATGAAGAAGATGCAGTAGAGTTGTATATAAAATCAAACTTGGCAAAGTTGCTCCATTGCGAACTAATGTTTAGCCGTACAAAGAAAGTTTCCAAGCACAATCAAATTTGACGACGTCGTTAAACGAATATGTATCAATTTCGCAAAACGTGTGATGCATAACGCTTTTGAATGAACGTGAATAAAATATCGTATCATTTGTTGAATTAGGGTTCCGCGGTTGTTGTGTCACCTATACAGGGAGAATCGTTAATGCGCGCTTACGCAACCTTAAGAGCAATAGAAATTTCTTTTCGTGTCACACGAACAATTTTTATTCGATCGGCGTCTTTTTTCGTCTCCTCTAATGTTATTAAACCAAAAAAGAAATGTTGCACGACGCGTGATTCCGAAAATGAATTAGACATCTTTTTATGTCAAAAGGCGATGTTTCTGACAGTAGGGACAACTTTATAGGTAATTTATTGGCTTGATTTCAAAAAATGTTTCGCATCTGGGTCCAATGGTTCAGCACTTCATGTGAGTTTTTTGTAATAGTTGACATTGCTAATAGAAGACATTGCTTAAGTACGTTGTTAAATTAATAATATATATAAATATATATATATATATATATATATATATAAATATATATATATATATATATATATATATATATATATATATATATATATATATATATATATTTTAGTACATGAATGAAATAATTAAAGTCTTTCCAGGACTTTTTCCATATTTTTTAAAATCTTTTAGCTACCATTTCCATAATATTAACATGAACTACATAGATGATCTTCCTTTTATTATCCAAAGGATCTTAACAAAGACTATATTAGTGTTCTGTCATCGTCAATCCATACGCGTCCACTGCTGGACATAGGTCTCCCTCAGTCTTTTCCATCTGTCCCTATTCTCTGCGTCCTGTTTCCAATTGCTACTAACACGTTTCAAGTCGTCAGTCCATCTGGTAGGTGGGCGGCCTCTACTGCGGAACGCTTCTTGCCCCTGTTCTATGACGTATTTCTTCGTCAGTGTTACTCGGATCGTGTTCTGTAGATTACAAGAAATCATCTAATACATAAATGATCTTTTTAATATTTTTACCTCAAGAATCTCTTTTCCATTATCCAAAATATCTTATAAGATGGCCTTCCTTTCATCTTGGCAAAACAAACTTTGTAGCGTTATTAAATAGAAACAAATGTGTTTCTAATACGAAAAGAACCTTCACACTCGTTGAAAAGTTATCCATCCTAAAGTTTCTTATCGAAGAGTTTTTCCTTTCATTTTCTGAAGAATCTAACCAAAACGGTTGCCATCTTTTATTTGAAATGTTTTTTTAATTTTTGAAAATTCTTTTTCTTATATTCAAGAAAACTTTTGAGATGTTCTTTTTGTATTATACAAAGAAATTTTCGGAACGTTCTTCCTTAATTTTTCTCGAGCTTCTTCACAATTTCTTTTCCTGTCTGAAGGATCTTGCCAGAGGATCTTTTTGTCAAAGGGATCTAGTAAAAGTACTTATTTTATCGAGGAGAGTATCTTGAAGAAACTTAAATTATGGGCAGTGATAAAATTTGTATCGGAATAAAAATAAATATGTACTTTCGAAGATGGTAAAGACAATGGGTAAATACCTGTATACCTGTAAAAATTAACAGATACATTAACGTCAATTTAGACGTGATAAAATAGCTTTAATGTTTACATAAAAGCCGAACAATGTGTGGCCAAATTGGGTGTCTGCCAATGTTTTATTAATTTATGGTCAACTTGTACGACTTAGTAAATTGCTGGTTCACTGACTGATGCTTTGATTTATAGATGTTGATCTTTAGTTGACCATGTCATTTATCACACGGTGCATTTCTGTCGTGCGATATATTTTAAACTAAAACATCACGTTATTATTTAACCGTGATCTGGCGCGGTATAAAGGCTGCTGTTTTTATTGCCCACCATCTATCCACTAAACTTCCTTGATTACTTTTACCGTTGTCGTTTATTTCGAGGCCAAATCCGCTGATTATTCCGTCAAAAAATCCTGCAATAACCACGATGAACGTTGGAACATTTATAAATGTGTCTCGTATCACTGCAACTCTTTTATCATTAAAATTCGCGTACTCTGTCTAAGTCCATTCCAGAATGTCCAAAAAATTTGTCACGTACAAGGCCTATTGTGCCGCACGTATATACTTGGGCTTACACACCGTCATTCCTGTATCTTCGAAAAATTTGAAAATATCTGCAATATGGGTGTTATTAACCATTTCAGGTTTTAATCCTGGTGCTTTTGTCTGCAAACCAAGTGATCTTTGCACCAGCATAGGTGTTGAAGAAAGAATAGTTTCTCTTTTCTTTAACATGAGATTGTTCGAGATTAATTAACTTGCAAATCACGAAAGAGTTTAAGCGTAATTTATTACCACGCCACTGGTAAAAAATAAAAAGTTCCACAGACTCTATTAAAATCGTTTAATATTATATTAAATAATATCGCTAGGAGTTAGAAGGTCTACTGCGCTTTTATATACTTTGAAAAGGCCTATGACAGAGTGGTGAGGAGTGAATTGTGGTCGACATTGTCTATGTATGGGATGAGCGGTAGTTTATTGCGAGCACTGAAATCACTTTACGAGGATTCCACTGCTTGTGTAAGGATAAACGGAGCTTACGCGGACTGGTTTAACAACGAAAAAGGTGTAAGACAGGGATGTGTGGCTTCGCCATGGCTGTTTAACTTATACATAGACGATTGTTTAAAAGATTTAAAAGACAGTGCGTATGGATTGAAAATGAATGATTTGATCGTCAAATGCCTTCTTTACGCCGATGATCAAGTCATATTAGCGTCATCTGAAGAGAAGTTGTAGGCGATGGTTAAAGTTATGCATAATGCCCTGAAAAACAAAGGGATAAAAATAAACGTAAGCAAAACGAAAGTAATGGTTTTTAAAAGAAAAGAAAGCATGAAAAACTGTGAAGTTTGGATTAAGGGAGAAAAAATGGAACAAATAATTGAATTTGTGTACTTGAGTTCAAAGTTTACGAGAGATGGAAAGTATGACAGTAACATTAAGCGAATGGTGTTGGCAGGAAAACAAATGAATGGGATACTGCATAGCTTTATGAACTTCCAGAAATTGTCAAAAAAGGCATGTCTGGCTGTGCATAGAGTTGTGATGGTTCCTTGACATATGTATGGTAGTTAATGTTTAGTTTGGCAAAAAAAAGCGTGAAAATAGGATTAATGCTGCAGAGATAAGTAGTCTGAGAAGTATAGCCGGAGTGACTCGTTTGGATAAAGTGAAGAATAGTGAGATAAGAGAACGCTGTGGTGTAAAAGAAGATGTGGCTACACAGATAGATAAATTAATGCTTAGATAGTTTGGACACGTAGAAAGGATTAATGAAGGAAGATTGACCAAACGAATTTATAAGGCGAGTGTGAATGGACGGAAGTCGGTAGAGGTCGACCTCGGCGAACATCGATCTCGATCAGATCAACATTTTTTTGAAGAAAGGCCAGGTCAAGAATACCAAGAACTGACGAGCGTGTATGAGAGCACTGATGAAATTAAAGGATGTGTGTAAGAACCGTAGCAAGTAGAAGGAAGTAGTTTTTGCCTACCACTACGGGAAATAGGCGTGACTATATGCATGTATGTATGTATCTTTAAAAACAACTATTTAACAACTTGGTAAAATCAATAACAACAGTGTTGGAGTTATCAACTTCAAAAACGCAATAAACTGACAATACAAACAAATTTTCTTTATTGTCCTCACCGCCTCCTGGACATTATTCTAATCTGGGAAGTTTCTGATAAAATTGTACTAAACATGTTAATTTATAAAAAAATTTAATCATCAATTTAAAATCGAATGTAAATTTTTAAATTACACATTAGGTAGGTAACCGACATTGTATAGCAAAATGTTAGCCACATCCTTAAGAGATGTCCACGGTCTGTTGTCTGTATTTCTGCGTGCAGAAAAAAGTGGCTGTTTCGCTACTTGAAGAATAATTAACGAAAAATGTTCAGTACATTACCACATCGATGAGTTTCTGGGACTGCATTGAGTTTACTTTATTTAACCATTAATCTTTAGAGAAACACTCCAAACAATTTTGAGTGGTGTAAGAAAGGTGTACAAGACACGAATTGAAACATTTGAAATTAAAATTTTTAAACTTTGCGACGTGATTTCATGGCAAAAATGAAAGCTCGACTGATATAGTAAAATCTTTCTCTAGCCGGCAGATGCAAGGGTGCGACGGGTACTTTTCGAAATAGACTAACGCTAAATGGTTAGGTATAAAAAGTGCAACAAGTGTTTTAAACTTAACGCAGTTTTTTTTTCATTTAAAGAAATTAGCATCAAAATCTATGTATGCAGGGGCGCGACAAGAGAAAGATGTTTATGTTTGCTAAGTAAATAAAAATGAAATTAAGGCTTGTTCAAATTAAATTTGAACAATAGGCGTAAAGATAAGTCTTATCCTCCTGCAAAGAGGGCTGTCGTTTTTTAGATGGCCCCCAGATAAGAATATTTTATAGTAGGGTTATTTGTTCAGTATTTGTGCTGGTTTGTAACCTGCTCACAAGCAGTACTGTGAGCAATACTACAGCTTGGCTTAGGGCCTATCAGCTGTCGTTATCCTCTACAATTCTTGTAATAAAACAGCCAACCCATTTTAATCAAACAAAGCAATACTATCTAAAATCATTAGATTTACTATTTGTTACCCAATTTTACGGCTCCAGCAAATGCAATAATCAATTGTCGAAGTTTTTATTTAGTCTAGCAACAAACCACAGACCTAATCGGTTTTGTAATAGAGGGCACCTTGAACGGTGCTGGCAAATAATTATATAATAAACAAAATTTTTAATCGCATAGAGGAAGTAATGTGTAACATAATGAATGATCAGCTGGCTGGGTTTTGTAGATTCATTGCAAGTGCAACTCGTAATTATTTGTAGCCTTGGCGTTGACGAAGGAGATTTGTATTTGTGTGTCCAGTATACACCTACACTTAATTCATTTTAATGGGAAAACATTCTAAAAATTTCTTTTATTTTTATTTTAACAGAAGCGGTACTTTGCATTAATAAGACTGGTATAAACAATAAAATTATGTTCGAGTAGCTCACTCTATAATGAAGAGATTTTCAACATAATTTCCCTAAATTTACTTGCGAACTGCAACTTCATTTACAAAAAAGAAACTATATCAAGACAATTGATCATTCATATCAAACCAGAAATAAGACAAGAAACAATGCCAATGTGCCATTTGTCACAAAAGAAGCTAGTACAAAATTTCCAACTATAATAGCATCTAAGATCTATAACTATCTACCGGAGGACTTAAGGAATGCTCGGAGTCCCAAAGTTTTCATTTGAAAATGTAAGCACGTTATCTACATTAACTACCACACACTAGTAACATGTATTAAGACTCTTCTTTGTTATGCATTTATAATTCAATATAAAAAACACTACTTCTGTAAAAAAAATTACTGGTGTAATATTTTTTACTGTAAAACACTCATAATTTAGGGTGTTTCATTTTTTGGCAAAGTCAATTATAGGCTTTGCTTATTTAGAAATTCGATTTCCCATATAAATAACACGGAAAAAAAAATTTTCGGTTTTAAATAGATTTTTCGCTATTAAAAACTTATGTTTACTACAGTGACAGTATAGATGAATTCAAAAACAGTGCCACCGTGCCATAAAATAAAACTAGAAGTGTGAAAATTAAAATATGCGCGAAAATTTGAATTTTAGTTCATTGATATAATGACTTCATAGTAAATATGGATTGATTAAAATTTATCTTTATTTACTAAATACAAAATGTCGTTCCTAGAATTAACAAGTTAATAACTTTGTAACGTTTATTGTAAATAATATTTAATGTAAGATCAAGATTAAGAGAGTCGCAAAATTTGAATACCTAGATTGTATGCTGAATGAACAATGGGACCCAGAACAAGAGATAAGATGCAGGATAGAACAAGCAAGAACAACCTTTTTAAAATTACGAAAATTCCTTGTAGACAGAAATTTGACCAAAATCGAATTATTTGATATGTGGACTCTACGACAAATGCTTAAAATCTCTTGGACCGAACATATAAGAAATGAGAAAGTCCTCCAAAGAGTCGAACTAAAGGATCGAGAACTTTTTAGGACTATAAAAAAAAGAAAAAAATCCCACTTGGAGCACATCTCACGCGGGGAGCGCTATCATTTTCAATGCCTAATCCTTCAAGGTAAAATCGAAGAATTAAAAAGAGGAATATATTATTATAATATTGATTATCAACATTCACCTCTCCAACTCTACAGCTCAAAAACTGTTGATCGGAGAATGTTTGCTCAAAGGAACTTTTTTGTAACAAATTTAATTTCCTACAAAAGTTTTACTTATTTTTTCCAAAAAAAATTTTTTAATACCGAGTTGAAACCGAAAAAAAAAAATTCCTGTGTTATTTATATGGGAAATTGAATTTTTGAATGAGCGAAGCCTTTAATTGACTTAAAAAAAAAATTCTCGTTGGAATTTTTTTTTTTTTCTATAAATTATCAGATGTTCAGGTAGGACCGAAAAAAAAATATCGCCTAAAAATGAAACACCCTAATACACATACGAGCTTCGTCCAGCTTCAGTTGGTCTACATAAAATTTGTAGTATTTATACGTAGACGGCGCATTGCTATGCTACGCGTCTCTTTGCGCATGCGCTTTATGAATCGTTACACATTTTCGTCAAGCTAGCTCGTGTGACGCGACCTTGAATTTTTACTCCCAGCGCGCTTATAGAAGTTTCACTTCAAAAATCTGGGTTCAATTGTTTGTGGTACTGTCCCATAAAAAAAAAATTAGTTTCATAAATTAGTTTCGTTGCATTTCATTACCTAAATACTGCTAACGACGAGGACTAAGGTGGCTATGAAAAAAACGCTTTTTTGACAGAAATGTCAGTAACAGTTGTTAAGATTTTTAAACAGTTTAATATTGTTATTTGTTGTTAATAATAGGCAGAGAAAAGACAATTGATGAACAAATTTGATCAATTATCATTAATTTACACAAATCTGGCAAATCAAACGGGGAAATTGGAATAATACTCGGCTGCAGTATTCGAAATATTGTCCAATTGTACAAATCAAACGGTTTAGGTGCCCAAAAGCCCCGGTATGTAAAAAAGCTTAAATTTACAGACAATGACAGACGAGCTTTAGCCAGAATTATTAAGTGTAATTGGCGTGCCAATTACGGAGAGTTGAGTGTACTCTGGAGTGAGGCTGTTAGAAGTCGTGTTTGCAGGTCTACATGTCATACAAAAGCCAGAAAACTAGGATTTGATACCCAAAAGGTAAGTTTTTTGAGCAAAAGATAATTATTTTTTTCGTTTGCGAAGGCTAAAAAAACGTTATTGACTCCAGAAGGGAGACAGGTTAAAATGGGCTAAAGAAATTGGGATATGGAGAGACGGAATAGGACACATTGGAGTGACGAATTGCGATTTGAAGTTTTTGTAGGTTATAGTCGAAATTTACCATCCTGATTGTCTTAAACGCAAAGTTAAATTTTCATTTTTAACTTCCCAGCGGGAAGTTATAGTAATGGGTCCGATTTTGTGAATCCCAAATTTTGACATATCTCCACATTTCAAGGTCCCCAAAGACGAATACAATAGTTTTTAAGTTGTCGTCTGTGTGTATGTACGTATGTGCGTTCGGAATTATTATTCGTCTCGATTATATCGAGAACAAAAATTAATATTGACGTGGAAGCAATTGCATTCGACGCATAATTACGCAACTTAAAACTGATCAGATTTTCAGCAAAACTTGCTAAATTAAGGTCTGCTATAAGATTTAATAACACGCTATCGCTAATTTTAATTTAGAGCAGCGACACCGAAAGACAAATTTGGGCATTTTTTGTGGTGTCCAAATATTGATTTTTTTTCGAAACATATTTATGTAAATGCTGGAAATTCTTTCTCTTTGATGTGCAAATTGGTAAAAAAAATTTGAATATTTGTACGCACCAAGTGATACAAAAGAGATAAACAATGTTTTGGAATCATAGAATCTATTACTAATAAGAAAAGCAGGAAACACCGTATTAAAATGTACTCCAATGCTACCTAATACGACAATTATTTCCCAAGCCGTACCCTCAGCTAAATATCAACAATGCGAATATTAAAATAAATCAGCACTCCTATTTCTTATGAGATAGTTACAAAACAAGTGACTGTTGATGGCCTTCAAGAATCAGCAAAATTCTTGCTGCACACACAAATCGCTATCAATTTTTTTTAAACTGCATCTACTGCAGCTCAAACAGATGATCAACAAGGCCGCAAAATATTAAAACAATTAACATTAAAAATTATTTTCGTTTTTATTTTAATAAGTTATATTAAGTTAGTATTTTAGTAAGTAATTGACACAATTGTATCATTTATTTCATACATTGTAATGCAGATAGCCTGATGTATTATTCACATTCTTAAATAAGATAATTATAATTGTAAGAGTAATATCATGTCAACTTGTCGAAGGTAAATTTTTATACATAAAGGACCTACTTTTATTTTCAACAAGAATTTTTTTGGAATATTTTGTAATCATTAAAAAATATTTTTTTTTGATAATAGCATATTTTCGTCGTATAAAACAAGCAGAAACATATTATTTTTTGCTTACCTTTTGCAGCAAAATTCCTGCTATAAACAAAAAGAAAACCACAATGAAACCAAACACAGTCGAATTACAACAGCGATCAATGTATAAATAAACAATTTTTTCTTTTAACTCATCGGTCGCCAAGCAACGAAGTTAACAAGAGTTCGAACGTCGCGACGCGCTGTCGACTGGACGTCCCTAAGCGTCTGTAACGTTGACGCTTCGCAGACTAACCGCTCGCGTTTCAGTATCAACAATAATAATACCTGCTACTGCGCTCGCGGGAGGTCGGAAGCGATCGCTGAAAGCGACGTCCTAATCTTGCAGGATTCAATTAGCAGGATTTACTGAGGAGCGCTTTTTTTTAAGGATGTGTTGTGTGCTTGTAATTGCATCCCATGTTCTCTATAGGTGCGTGCGAAATGATTTGTATTGTTCTGATTTTTGCTAGGCATGTAACGAGCAGGAACATCGTCGTGCATGTTGTTTTCAGCAGGAATTCGTTATATAAGAACTACAGAGAAATAATTATTTTTTTACTAATCAGTAACAATATTAACATTGATTAGAAGGATATTTAAGACATTACAAATTTATACTGAACAATTGGTGAATTAGTTCATACAGCTTCAGATCAAGAAGAATACTTTAACTTTATAGTTAAATATCAACGTATTTGCTAAAATCACTTACAAAAGTAATAATTCCAATGTGGTCGCCAACATCCAGACATGGATTAGCAGACAACAAAAAAAGAAAGTTAAATGTCTATAAATGCTATCAATTAATCAATTAAAAATGGTATAACAAATATTTTAATGACGGCTTGAATTCGTTAAAGACAAAGTCTTTTACGTATTAATTTAGCTAAAATATTCAGGAAAAGTAACTGGAGACTGATATAATCTCAAACAACATAAAGTTTGTTCACAAACTAGACAACCGTCTTCGTTATTATCCAAAACTAATTCAAGTCTTTTATTTATTAACCAATACCACCCTTTTTCCTTTTTCTATAGCATTATAACCCAGGGTGGGTCTTCGCTGGCTTTACAATCTGCCTCCACTTTCTGAGGTTCGTCTTTTGCTTCTTTGATATTTACAGTCCGTAGATCCGTTGCAATATTATTTTTCCGTCGTGACCTTGGTCTTCCCAGCGGTCTCTTTCCTTCCGAGGTCTCTTCTCATACCCACTTGACGACCCGTTGATCATATTTCTTAACTCGGCCGGCCCATCCCAATCTATCTGACTTTATTATTTTCACTATTTTTGTCTGGTTATATAGTTCTTCCAATTCCCTGTTATCTCATTCTGTATTATTATGTGACGTTGTCCTTGACTAATCCGAATATTCCTCCAAAAATTTTTCTTTCTGTTATATTATTGCTTCCTCTACTTTCATCAGTGCTCTCATACATGCTCGTCGCTTGTTGGTACTCTTGACCTGGCCTTTTTTCAAAACAATGTTGATTTGATCGAGATATGTTCGTCGAGGTCGACCTCTACCGACTTGTCCATTCACACTCGCATTATAAATTTGTTTCATTAATCTTCCTTCATCCATCCTTTCTACGTGTCCAAACCATCTATTTTTGTAACTACATCTTCTTTTACACCACAGCGTTCTCTTATCTTAATATTCTTTACTTTATTCAACCGAGTCACACCGGTTACACTTCTCAGACTACTCATTTCCGCAGAATGAATCCTATTTTCATGCTAAACCCAACATTCACTACCATACATAAGTGTAGAAACCAACACACCTCTATGCACAGCCAGACGTTTTTTTTTTGACACTTTCTGGCTGTTTATAAAGCTATGAACATTCATTTGTTTTCCTGCCAACACTCTTTGCTCAATGTCACTGTCATACTTTCCACTCTTTCTTCCTTAATCAGAACCTTACAGTTTGTCATGCTTTCTTCTCTTTTAAAAACCATTACTTTCGTTTTGCTTACATTTATTTCCCTTTGATGTACAGGACATCATGCATAACATTAACCATCGCCTGCAACTCCTCTTCAGATGACGCTAATATGACTTGATCAACGATATGACGATCAAATTATTAATTTTCAAACAATATGCAATCTTTTTCAAATCTTTTAAACAATCGTTTAAGTTAAACAGCCATGGCGAAGCCACACATCCTATCTCACACCTTTTTCGATGTTAAACCAGTCCGTGTAAGCTACGTTTATCCTGACACAAGCAGAGGAATCCTCGTTAAGTGATTAGAGTACTCGTATTAAACTACCGCTCACCCCATACATAGACAATGTCGACCACAAATCACTCCTCAGCACTCTGTCATAGGTCTTTTCTAAATCTATTAAGGCGCAGTGGACCTTCTGACTTCTAGCCAAGAATTTTTCGACTAAACCTCGTAATGAAAAGACCTAATCCATACATCTCCTTTTTTTCTAAATCCTGCTTGCACATCCCATACCACCTTCTCAGTTTCAAATTCATACTGGTCCATTATCTTGTTCTCTCCGATTCTGTCTTGTTGTTTGGTTCTTGTTGCAGCCAAATATTTAGGTTTATCTTCTTTTTAATTCGTATGCCATTTTCTTTTGCAGCGTTCTTTAGTATACAATAAATTATTGAAATTTATAGTTGCATTTTCTACTATATCTTAAACATTAGTCAAAGCCAGGACCTTAAGTACTAAAACACACGGAGCGGTTTCTGGCGAGTCGGCAGCCGACTCGGCTGCCAAAGCGGTGCATCCTTTATGGCAGTTCTATTGAATGAAACAGACGGTGCGTCAACGCGCGGTTCGTGATGGCGGTGGCAGCGCGTACCCTGCTGGACATCATGCACCGCGCGCGGTTTTACGACTGTAGTTGGCAAATCAGTACATGTTTTCTTATGGGACTAAACACACGTAAGCGGTTTTGTGGCGGTTTTTGCTATCAATAAGTGACTCGGCGTTGTCAGACCAGTATGGAAACTTTGGACGTTGAGAAATTAATCAATGAGATTCATTTTAGACCAGCGATTTGGGATATGCGTTAAGAGGATTATTCCAACAAAATAAAAAAGAAACGTTCTTGGGAAGAGGTAACCAACGCCTTTGTTGATTGACAACAATTCTTGGAATGTTTCTCTTGACATTCTGGTTAAATTAAAGAATTTATCTGGATCTCCGTTAAGTTCGTCATACAGTGTGTAAAAAAATCCTCAATTTTTCCTCTCATTTATTATGGAATGTATCCAATATTTGCGTTCCTTTTTTTTCTTAATTTTGTTATATAATAAGCCTGCAGTTATTAGAAAAAGCAAATCATCATCACTGTCAGAAGAAGTCATACTTTATGCCAACGATGCGAACCACTCAGACACAACTAGACAACTGCGAAAGATGTCTCGATAAAAATGTGTCGGTCGTAAGCTGCGGTGACGCCTCGTGTGTTTAGAGCCGCTTCTCTGCCGAGTCGGCGCCGACTCGCCAGAAACCGCTCCGTGTGTTTTAGTAATAATTTCTAAAGAGTAGCGTTTCTGTGTTTGCCTTCTGCACGATGCTTTTCAAAGCGGTGTTTAATAAGAGTGGGGATACCCCTTGGCCTTTCACAATTCCACTCTTATAATGCTATCATATACTTAAAGCCTTTGGCAGCTTCGGAGCAATATAAATTTATTCTTCAATTGCACAGATCCATTGACACGACAACAACAACAACATATACTTAAAGTTTATAAACAGCTGGTGCAATGTTTTGTTTTATTCTCAACATTACTCAAACAAAACAGTCCAATTAAAGTCGACACATAATTATCCTTCATCATTGATCGAACGACTTCGCGATAAAAAGTTTTGTGTTAAAATGGAACCTCCGCTTGTAATTATTGACCGACCCTGTAAGGGTCCGTCTTCACTTTCCAAAAGTCCTTTTGATGTTGACAAAAACTTTTTTAACTCCCGTATTTGAGATTCACATCAAATACCGAAAGTTCTCTACGAGAAATTGTAACGCGAGTATTCAGCGCTAATGCTCGTTTTAACAAGTTTCCCTGATTCCGACATGTCATCCATAATAAATTATTGGTGCTATCCCATTTTTTGGATTGTAGAAACACACTTAACATTATTATTACATGTTAATAAGTAAGCTGCGGAAGTTACACAAAAAACAATAATTATAATGATATATTTATATTATAGAACAATCTATCATTTGAATAATTATAATTGTTCAATGGAATTTACTAACCTCTACTGCTTCTCTACAAACAACACAGTATGATATCAGGTTCTTTATTTTGTTTGTTTATTTATAAACATTGTTAAATACACGATGTTGATTGTTATCAGATAGCGCTGCTATTTAGCAATAGGCAAAACGATGCTACACCTCCATAGAGAAATATATTGTTTTTAAATACATATGCATGGGCTGCTAAAACCAGTCCTGTATTATGTATACTCATGTTTTTTTAGAACTTTCTTTACGCCGATGATCAAGTCTGAAGAGGAGTTGCAGGCAATGGTTAATGTTATGCAGTAAATGAGTTTGTATACTTGGGTTTAAAGTTTACTAGAGATGGAAAGTATGACAGTGACATTGAGCGAAGGGTGTTGGCAGGAAAAGAAATGAATGGAAATGGCACGTCTGGCTGTGCATAGAGGAGTAGAGGAGTGTTGGTTTCTACACCTGTGTATGGTAGTGAATGTTGGGTTTGGCAGAAAAAGCATGAAAAAAGAATTAATGCTGTGAACGACACGTAGAAAGGATGGATGAAGGATGATTGACGAATTTATAATTTATAAGGTGATTGTGAATGGACAAGTCGGTAGAGGTCGACTTCGGCGAACATCGATCTCGATCAGACCAACATTGATTTGAAGAAAGGCCAGGTCAAGAGTATCAACAACCGACGAACATGTATGAGAGCACTGATGAAAGTAGAGCAAGCAAAAGATGTGTGTAAGAACCGTAGCGGAAGTGGAAGGAAGTGGTCTCTGCCTACCCCTACGGGAAAAAGGCGTGACTATATGTATGTATGTATTTCAGAACACTCATTTTTAAATCATCTACTCTCTTTCTCTCTCTCTCTCTTTCCCTCATTTTTTACACCACAGCGTTTTCTTATCTCACTATTCTTTACTTTATTCAACCGAGTCACTCCGGCTATACAATTCTCAGACTACTCATCTTCGCAGCATTAATCCTATTTTGATGCTTCTTCTGCCAGCATTAGTGCCGACAAATTCTAATAACTAAAATCCTTGATTTTTTATGATTTGGTATTTCTCCTTACCTTTTATCGGGCTAAGCAAATCCTTACTTTAAATCGTAGAATTATATGAAATTTGTATACGTCAAAGAATTATTATCGTCTTTCGGAAACTTGAAATTTTTTCTTTAAAAGTTTTCAAAAAGTTATGCAAAAGACGGCTTAACGTTTAGCGTTTAATGATCATGCAATCGACCATAATTGGCTGTTTTCCTACTGACCAACTTCAAAAGAAATCGATTTCCTTTTTTGGAGAAAACGAATTTCCATTCTCAACTTGCATTAACTTTTTTTATAAAAACCGTGAATGCCGCACGCAAAAAAAAAAAAAAACACTTTGATTTAATAATAGAATTGTATCCCCAATGGAATATACTTAAAATATACGCGGACTGACACAATAAAATACTGTAAACAACCTGTTCTCTTGTTACATATTGATCTAGTTGTCGTTTAAGCATATTTCAAATTTGCATACTTATTTTGAACTGCGTAAAACGCATAAAAAACCTTAAAAATATACGAGTATACAAGATCTGACCAAAGATTACTAGGGTAATGCTACTTTTTTTAAAAAAGTACGAAATATGCTCCTCTTCCTGATTGCACCATTTTTTTTTCTCCCATTGTTTACAACAGTGAAGAAAGTCTTCAGATGTTAAGTTTTTTATTAACCCTGTCGTTTTTTTAGTTCTTTAAAGAACTAAAAATGTCTACCAGCGTTATCAGTTCTTCCTTGCAGTCAACGAGTATAGGGGAAGGGGCCCTGATGTGCCCCCTGTACAGGACTAAGGCTGTCTACTACAGGATTTCGCCCGGTTTCCTATAGGCTCCGTATCGAAATGGAGGGACTTGATTCAAGGGTATTTCCTGTATTTGTACAAAAACAAAAATGTCCATTCAAAGTTGCATCAATAATACAAGTATAACTTTTTATCCTGCTTCCTGCATTTACATTTTTTTGTGATGTTTTGTTTTTTTCTTCGATTTCGGTAATTTTTATTTATGTACAATAGCATCACAGATACGAACAAGTAAAGTTCGTTTTCAGAATAGTTTTATTGATATTCATGGAAGAAAAAACCCTCTAGCACGTCCTTAAACTACCGATTCCACATTTGGCTACAGTCTATTATTGGAAAAATTTCTTTTTTTCTTAGATAAACCTTATAAATTGATGGAAAAGGATATCTGAACGGAAAATTGCATAGGATGTGAATAAATCTGATTTTATAGGCCATAACCACATATACCGCGATATTATTTATTTATTGTATAGGTTTAACATTTTAATAATTGCTTGGGTTTTTTATCAATCAGGAAAAGGAAAAGCTATGAACGAAGGGACAAATAGAAGTATTTATTGCTGTAATAATCGTTATACGCGTAGATTCAAAATTTTTGCATCACCTTATATTATTAAGGTTTTTTGTCAAAGAGTATACATCTATAATCATTGCACGCAAATAATCTATTTGTTTACTATCATGAGTCATGACATGACACTGTTTGTTGAGAATAAAATCTGGCCCTTAAATCTAATTAAAAATGTACTTTTAACATTACTTTGTTAAGCAAAATGCCGATTAGTACAATTTTCTTTAAAATGGTTTTTAGTTAGATAAACCGAAACGTCCAATGAATTTAGGTCTGTGTTTAATTTTAAATTTTAATCTGGACTTATGGAATAGAGCTGTGAGAATGCAGTAAACCTAGCGATATAAAAATTCTCCAAACATACCAATCAAAAGTGCTCAGAATGATAACTGCTGCCCCTTGGTATGTTTCAAATCAAACGCTTCACAACGAACTGAACATTCCATTCATAACAGAAGTAATAAGAGCCAATGCCAACAAATATAGAAACCATATCACTAATCATGGTAAACAAATGATTAATGAGCTCTTCAATCAACCAGTCGAAAGAAGACTTAGAAGATTATGGCCAGAAGATCTTGATAGATAAAAATTCCAGAGATCCATCGCTGGATGGAACCTGCTCAAGTCACCTTTCGTTACATCTTATTTGCTAATTACTCTGTATATACTATGAGTAGATTTTAAATTGCAGTAAATAAAAAATAAAATTTAGAAATTAAAGTACACCTATATTAATCGTTGTTAGGGTTAATTATAAATGTTTATAGCAATATGTTTATAGTGAGTTACTTAGAATCGAACCAACAAATCTGGTGCTTCTTGTAAACTTTGTTAATTGACTTTAAAAAGTAGTTGATCATTTACTTCAGTAGATACACATTTAGAATATCTGTTATACGGCATGGAAAAGAATTAAATAATTGATAGAACTTACGTATGCCTTGTGAATTAATAAGATAATAGGGATTATGACAATATTCATTATTTCGCCTTCTGCGTTTAGAATACGAACAGTTCGTGTTTGTCCACTAGGTTTTTTAGGTACCACAGAACCCGTAGCCAATATTCTTTGTGACACATTCACAAAACTGTGGGCATTAGGACATTGTCGTAGAGGATAAATTTCTGTATACAGTCGAACAGCTGCATTAGAATTACCGTGAGCCTTTAACATGTCGTGATATTCGCGAATCAAACGCAGGCATTTTAACAAAAATTACGACCGTTGTATTCTTGCGAGAAACACGTAAATAACTAATTAAATTTATCGGTGGTACTTTTTGTGTGACTTAAGGAAAAAAGTTTATAGGAATTTTTTTTTTATTTTGCACCTCCTTTCAAGGACGCACTATTTTTAGGGTCACCCTGTATGAAAATGTTAGCTCTCTGCTTTCCTTTTCTGTAATCAATGCCAAATCGTATTTCAATTACCCATATTTTGTCATTTGTGACCATTTACATTGCTTTATCAGCTTTTGTTTTGTAAGTAAGAAGAAGCGAATTTTTTCACTAAATTGTAATAAAAAAAAATGAGAAACTCGAGTAGACAACTGTGAAGTTGGGATCTGGGGGCTGTTCGGGCGGTATTCCGTTATTATTTTTGTCAAAATAAAACTATATTTGCTTTTTGCGGATACAAAAATGTCGTGCAAATAAAATGATATTAACAGCACTGTTTCCTGTAGTTGCTTCTGTAGTTCTGGAGACCAACTTCTCCTTATATTTTAGTAAATTGATTTTTTACAAGAAAGCCATGAATAAATATTCACTTATACGCGTCCCTGGATTTTGTTTACTTTTAAACTAAAGTATTAATTTATGTAAACGAAGCACACAAAATTGTTGTTTTTTGTCTACGACCGATTATCCAACCAATAAAACAAAGAACCATAAATAATTGTAGTCACCTTTTATTTTACGTTGTTGATTATTTTTGAAAATTTTATAAATTTTACGCTAACGTTATGTCGCAAATACCAGGTGGACAATTTAAAAGCTTCGAATGTTTTTCATGAATTTTGCTTTCTATAGTGACCATTTTCAACCTTGTTTCATCCTTCCAAACGAGAGTTTAAAATGGTACGGGATTTTAAGTGGTACGTCAATAATAAGTAAGGTTAGGTAAGTGAGATTTTCTTGAAATTGTTAATTTCTAAGTTGGTAAGACCAAATATGTTGAACCTTATTCTTCCTAAGCAAGGGCATAAATATTCCGAATATTCCTAATATTCCGAGATGGTATCTCGACAATGTCCTTTAAGTAGTTTCGTCAGAATTCGCAGGTTATTTCTACCACATTCCAGGAACTACATTCTCGAGGGTTTAGGTAAAAACGCCTTTGAATGTGTGAAACCCTGGTATATCGGACCAGTGCGTGTGTCTTTTTCTCTCTGCCCAGTCCGAAATAATGATTTTGGCAGCACTTGTGGTGACTCCAAAGACTGGTTTTGGTCCTGTGAACGCAGAACAACAATAATGAGGAGTTTTAAATTTTTTTTACAATTGTGCCAAAAATGTTTCATTCTGCTTTAAAATTGATGTTAAAATGTAAAATTAATTAAAAATATTTAGTTTAAATTTTTTCTAAATAATTAAGTGGACAATTCGGAACAAATTTTCTTTCTTCAAGTTGGAGCCAACATCCTCTATTAATGCGAATAAATAAGTCACGGTACGATGATTGATCATTACATCAGACAATTTCACGCATATTTTGCATATAGTATGATTTTCAAATCGATTCATTTTTTAAGCAAAGTATTTTTTTGGTTTTATTGGCTGTGCAATATTCTTTATTGCAACAATTCGCGAGTTTTTTTGATGTTTTTAAGTGTCACAATACAATGATCACAGCCTCCTATGATTGATGCTTGCTGACGCTGGTTATGAATTCCATACCATGCGCGCATAACGCACGTTAATAAAAACGCAAAAAAAAATTTCTATCACTTGTAGTTACTCAAAACTTATGTAAAATGGAAGAATATTTCATTTTCTATCTTGAAATGGTATTCCCATGCAACTACAATGAGTAGAAATTACCAATTTGAAGGCCTAGATAATTGCTGACAAAGCTATGACGCGCTATGAATCTGTTCATGCAACTTCCCGAAAAATTATAATTTTCTACCACTTCTATTGAAATTATACGATTTTTCTGCGCAAAAGTTTGTAAACTGCCTCCATACGCTTGACTTCGATTTCCTGGTATTCGCGGATGTTAACTGCTCAATCTCCTGGCGAATATTTTCTCTGCTTTCTTGACCGAAGCGAAACATTTTTTTACGTCATGCCACTTGACAGCTTCAAAAGTAAAATAATAATTTCGTGGTTAAGTTCTCACTTGGTTAACATGGCAACTCAACAATCAAGTCGACCACACATTTTATGTTTCGCTGGTGACTTGAAGAAAATAATTTGCATTGTTAAGAATCGAAAAATAAATTTTAAAAATATTTGATTTTCCACCACAATTCGGTGTGTAATTTTCTTACCGAATACCACGCGAGGTCAAATTAATATCCGGAAATTTTTTTAACTCTAGTGGTATTACTAGTGAAAATATCCAAGGCGGAGTTAAATGGTTCACCAAGTATAAATACCATATTATAAATGGGTAATTCTAATCATTTGTCGGAAGCTAATAGTCCCGAGCGCCAAATTTATTGCAGGAATTCCTTAACAAAAAGAAAAAAAACAAACACATTATTATATTTTTGAGAAACCCGCCAGTAAACAATGCAATAATTTCGTCTAGACAAAGACGAATCCAATGCAATGTCACAACTATGTTTAATCGGGAACCGAATAACCAAAGTCGAGCGAATGCGGGATTTCGATGATTGAGATTCGCAATAAAAATTTCTCATTTAAAAAAACAATCGGATACGGGAAATTTGAATGGCCTTTAAGTACATTTTAGAAAAAGTTTTACGTCCAAAATCCTTCTAGAAAAACAGTTGCATTACAGCTGCAATATTTAAAAATATATCTGATTTAAAATTAAAATTAATATGCCACTGGTCGGTTTTTTTTTAAGATTTTATGGCTTTTAATGAAATGTTTTTTATATATTTTTAAACTGACTTTGGAAGAACTATACTTTATTGTCAAACCTCGTATAGTTTGACAAAAAAAGATAATCATGGTAAAAAGAAAGTCCGTAATTTTTATTAAGAGCATTTTATTTACAAAAAAGATTTATTCGGATGTTAGTCGATAAACTACTATAACTTCGAGGTGTGTTGACAAAACGAAATACAAAAGTGAAATACTAGTTCGTATCCAGACGACGCCTTTCATCGCGCTTAGAGATAGAGAAACTCGCTCCTTTGTGACGGTCCGTTTAGAGCTTTGAGAAACATTTCGCTCCACATCCTAGGCGTGTGTATATTACATAGAACGGACCAACAAATTCTACACCCTAATTAATGCTGCATGCACACCTCCTAAACCATACGCAAAGTAAATGTATCAAATGTGGCATTCGAGAAATGCTCAGAAATAATTGAAAAGCGAGCCAACTTTAAATTAAAACAACAAAGTGTATACCGCACAGAAGAATGGTTAATTTATCATGTATATTACAATTATTTATGATCCTCGCTTGACCTACACTGGTAAATCAATAATAAACTCGTTGGCAGCAAGAAATACATTTTGTATTTACTTGGATAATGTGATTAAAAAGCTCAAATAATGTTTTGATTAGATGGTTCAAACCATAGACAGTTAAGCGATAGATGAATAAAAAGAAAAAACTGTATGAAAGTACTTCTCTCTCAGTTCTCTTTCTCCTTTGTAATTTGTAAATTATTATTGTTTTATGTATAAAAGTAATGAAAATTCTTATTTTAAGTGACGATAACGTGCTTTCTATTTAACCGTGTATACTTAAAATTAAACTTGATGAATAAGATGATTTTGGAGTGAACTGTCAAAGTGTTGGTAAATTCGGTCCCAGCAGGTAGCAGATTAAATAAAACTTTCTCTATAGCCTTTTATCAGTACGTAAATTCCTTCCTAACCATTTTTATCGGAGGTTTACGATATTAAAGTGTTTCAAAATAAATGTATTAAGATTGTAGATTGTAGGGGGGGTCGTGAAGGCTATGCAACCTCTTAAGCACCTCGACCTATCAGATCTTTTGTGCATAACCCTTAATCTATTCGAGGCCCGAGATACCGAGACTTCGAGCAAAGTTTATCAGTTTCCTGGAGGCTAAGTTTCTAAAATCGAAGGGCTTTAGGAAGGTCCCTTCCAAAAACTTGAGCCTCTTGCAGAAAAGCGCTGGGCATTCGCAAAGCAAATGTTCTGCACTTTCAGCGAAGTTCTCGCAGTAGCGGCAACTATCACTCTCTGTTTTGCCCATTTTTTTAAGGTGATAACTCAGAGGGCAGTGTCCAGAGAGGAGCTCCGTCACCAGTTTCAAGTCTTTCTTGTCTAACTCGAGAAGCTGTTTATTTTTCCTTGGCGAATAGCTTACTAGCCTTTTCGCTTGTCTTTGTCCTGGCACTTTATGCCAGTGAGATTTCATTTCATCTGTTTCCCAGCGTTAAACTTCTTCTTTCCAGTGGGCTTTGGAAAGGGTTCTGGACCGGAAAATTGTGTATTTGCCCTTTCTTTGACAAGGCAATCTGCTTCTTCGTTGCCTTTAACTCCCTTGTGACCTGGAACCCACAACAGAGTAACCTGATTGTTCGCTGCCAATTGTCTCAGGGACTGTTTACAGTCTCAAGTCAGCTTAGACTCACAAGTGTATGACTCCAGAGCTTTAAGTGCTGCTTGGCTATCTAATAAAATATAAATTTCTGCCCTTCGGGTGTTCCTTTTGATGCACTCCTGGGCACATATACCTGATTAGATGGTTTAAATCATACACAGTTAAGCGATAGAGGAATCAAAAGAAAAAGCTATAAGAGAGTACTTCTCTCTTAGTTTAGCCGCTATTGCGCTTAAACAAGCGCAATTAAGCTTTGTAATTTGTAAATTATTATTGTGTAGCCACTAAAATAACAAATATTCGGCTAAATATACTCCACATTCGTAAACTTCTTCCTCCGATTGTACTTGAGACTCACGATTACTGAAAATGTCGTCGTCGCCGATCGGATCGTTATTCGAATATTTTCGTTGTGCGCAGATTTTGTGATCTCTCGCCCGCCAAGCTACTTCTGTTGCACTGCAATTGACGTGACAACGTTGCAAAATGGACAATTAAAATTTTCAGGTACGTAGGTACGTCAAATTCAATTTTTTTAGAATAAAACTTAAAGTTAAGATTAATTGTTATAACTTTTTATTAATTTACATTTTTGTCGTAAACCATTGAGTCGAATACGTAAAAACTTCGCAAATATATTTTAAATTAATTTTTCATTTTCTTTTCGCAAGTGACTTCGTTTGAAGCGTAATACGACTTCCGGAAAAACTAAAAAGGATTCCCTTCAAACGAAGATTAAGTACATCCCTCGAAAATAGTAAACCTGCGTGTTACACACTCATTTACTAAATAGAACACGCACTATACTGACTTTTGTTGTTTAGCCAGGGCCGCAATTCACATTTCACAGATTTAATTGTACTCATTTAGAAAACTTTTACTTTTTCGCATGTAAATAAAAACGCTACACTGATCAAATAATTTATTTAAACATAACCACACTGATCCAGGAAATTAACGTACCACTTAATATTTTTGGGAAAATATGACCGATTGAATGCATTATATTTTATTACATTTTGCAAGATTAATATTTTAACAACTAAAAACGTGTTATTAGTTAAAACTCTTATACCACCACGGCCACATTCAGCAGAAGAACTCGGCACGCTGTGGAAAGCTAGAAAGTTTTTTACTCCTGATTAACTGTTGACGACGTACAAGGCTTAAATCCGACCTATACTGGAGTATTGCTCGCATATTTGGGGTTCAGCACCAAGGCATTCTCTTCGTCTTCTAGATTCCATTCGGTTGATAAACAGCTCAACTCTCACAGATACCCTTCACCCACTAGAACTAGAACATAGAAAAAGAGTTGCAGACCAGACATTACTCTACAGATATTTCCATGGCAGATGCTCCAGAGAAATAAAAACTCTTATACCACCACTGGCCACATTCGGCCAAAGAATTCGGCACGCCGATCAGTCTCACCCATTTACTCTCAAGATTGACACTACAAGGACCAATATCTATGAAAAATCCTTCTTTTACAGGGCTGCTACGGAATGAAACAAGCTTCCAAAATCACTTTTTCCAGAGAACTATGACCTGCAACTTTTCAAAAAGCGGGTCCACAATCATCTCCTTTTTATAATTCCTCCCCCTTCTAATAGTAGCAGTGCGGGCCGTCCGCGGCCCACACGATAGGTCTACCCTTTTTGCGACTATTTTCAGTAAATAAAAAAAAGTTTGTTGTAAAATCTGTAAGATCAATCGAATTTTAATGGGCAACATTCGAATTCAATTTTCAAGCGTTTCAATATTCTTCAGTTGAATGTTGAATGTTGAATGATACAGGGAAACCGGGAATCATAACAGAAGAGCTGGACAAGGCAGAAATCGTATCACGACTCCTGGCCAAGATCGTTAGGTAAAGCTTTCTGCTCTAAGACATTCGCCATTCAGACTTTTAAGTTTTTGAGTTTGGTGTTTGGACTTTTCGAGTTTGGAGTTTTCGAATTTGGACTTTTCGATTTTCGGACCTATTCATTTTTGGACCATTTTCGGATCTTTTTGATTTTTGGATTCTGCAACCTTTTCGGTGTTGCGGTTTTTGACTTTTCCGGACTCTTCCGGATTCTTTGACATTTTCAATTTACGACCTTTTGGATTTTGGAATTTTTTTCCGGCAGTTAAAGTGAAAGAAGTTTTTCATTTGGAACTTCAAGTTTTTAGCTGCTTGATTGAAGAAGTTTTCCATTTGTACTAAAGACTATCTTTTTTAGTTTCAAAAAGAAAGAACATAACCAGCCGGATTTTTCACAAATTGTACATTACATTTTTGCGGTTGGGCCATTGCTATAGGCACCTTGACACCTAGATCTTTGATCATTTGTGACTACCGCTGTGTCTTCAGGGCATCAGAATTCCAGTCCGCTGGTTTTGGCAAACTGCAGGATTTCTGTTGGCCCTGTCTTATTCAGATCACTTGGATCCATTATTATGCGGCCCCAGGTTTGATATCTGTACACCGCTAGCATCGGGCAGCAACACAGAATATGTGCAAACAGTTTATTTTAATTGTGATAAACCTGTTTTTATATTTCTAGTTTTTTAATTGCTTTTGAGAGATAAAAGAAGTGATAACAGTATTGAAGCTGGTCAAAATATGTTGCTTGTTTATGAGCACTAAATTTAATAGCACAGTTGAATTCTTTGGAGGTTTTATTTACTTTTTTTGTTTTAGTGATTTTTAGGAAAATTACTTGGCGCCCTAACGTGGTTTAGCTTGGTTTTTTTTTTTAAAAATAGGATATGTCCGATCTCCATTACCTCGAAGTTAATTCGACTGAGAAATAAAGAACGCACCACGATCAGAAATAGTTAGTCTTTTGAACAGTTAATATTTTTTTTCCTTAAAAGATAAAAGCGGCTATTTCCTTAAGAAGTAAATCATTACACAAATTTGGTGGCAAATGACGTTAAGTAACAACAAGAATGTTGCAAGCTCAGCTTTAAAATGCAAACGACATTCGACTAAGCTTAGAAAATGTCCTACAACATTTCAGAGAAGATAATTTGACTCCTCGCATTGCTGCCCGAGAGCTCACATCCGGGATCATCGTATAGCCCGGTTTAACTTCGCTAGGTAGCATGTCAATTGAGGAGAAGCTGAGCGGGAGCGAGTTTTTTGGAAAGAGGAATCCTGATTTTGCCTGTATAAATGCGAGAGACGAGTAAATGTTTTAAGAACGCCAGATGAACGACACGCACAACGCAACATAATATATATATATATATATATATATATATATATATATATATACTACTTTATTTGGTGGAGGCTTCGTTAGGGTGTGGGGAGGAATTTCGTTTACGGTACGCACGGATTTGGTGGTATTAATTAATGGAAAACTTAATGCTGGACGCTATAAACTAGACATCATTGAGAAACACGTGCCATTTGCCCGGTCCAAATTTTTTGCTAATTCCCGACAATGCTCGACCTTACATAGCCCAAATAGTTCTAGATTAGGTACCTATTGGAAGTTCCCACTGAAACTATGGCTCAGCCAGCACAAAGTCCCGACTTGAATCCAACAGAGCATGTCTGGGATACACTTGGAAGGCAATTACGAGCTCATTCAAACCAGCTTGATAATTTGGTGGACAAGGAACGGCTTCTCGTTGATATCTGGAATCGACTGGATCAAAACACCCTCCGAAATCTTATTTTAAGTCGTTGCAAAGACGTGTTTAGAAGCAGAGTTGGAAATATCCCTGAAAAATTGCGTAGAAATTCTTAGTTTAATTTGTTTCTTTCAAAAATTTAAGTTCCTTTCTGTATTTTTTCTCCAATTTTTTATGCTTCATTTTACGAAAATATTTTTAGAAAAATGTTCCGTTTGTAATCAATTTAATAAAAATTATTGAAATAATAATAAATAATAAGTTTTAAATTAAATACTTATTACAAATAAAATAATTACCAAATTTATTATTGGTCGTTAATTTCTTGGAGCTGTGTATGCTACATACACATCACTCTTTCGATTTATTTCTGTTGTAATATTCGCGAGAATCACGAAAGGTGGTATGTGAACAACAAACAGAATAAATAGCACTGACTTCAAAGCGTTTATGGCTCGCTTAAAACTTCTCTAAGTAAATTTTTATTTTTTTTGGACTTATTTCAGACCTTTGAGCTATTTTTCAAGACATGCAGTGAATTCGCAAAGCTATTGAAATACAATACAGGAAGTATTGGTTAGTTCCTTAGTGTTTTTCTTGTTGTAATGTTGTTTATACCAATTTTCTTTCAGAGATACAGATTTATGAAAAACAGAGAAACGTGCTGAACACTGAAAAATGCATTAGGTACTTAATACTGTATGTTTTTAATAAGCACTATACAGGATGGCCAACCGAAAACAGAGCCATTTGCAGTAACCTCGTCAACATTTTCGCTATCGAGGGGCGATAAATCTGGTGGAGGACATTTAATGCTGCTTCTTCCCCCAATCCAATGTCGTGGAAAACGTTGGTCTAAATGCTGACGAACAATCGCCGCATAATGCGGAGGAGGACCGTCCTGTTGAAAATAAAAATAATTTTCGTCATACTGTTTGGTTTAGTTTTTGAAAGCATAATTTTAATGATTTTGATAGCAGACCACTTTAAAAAACCTTTAGTAAATATTTCAAAGTTTTTACATGAAACAGAAAGGAGTAAAGTGATAACTGATTATCCTATAAACCAAAGACATATTCTCATTGTGAATTTTTATAAATAAATACTCTTATACTTATTTCAAGGTTAATGAAAGCTAGTGTTTGTCTATGTGTGAGATTAAAGAAAAGGATTTTAAAAAGTACGTGAATAGTCCATCTCTGTAGAGAAGAGATGGTCAACGACCAATTTGTCTAAAACCAAGCAACTCTGTTAACGTGTGCAATAAAAAACTCATTTGGAAAATGTACGAAACCCGAATTAGATTTTGCCAAACATACCTGGGTAACACTGAATCTACACAATGAGAACACTGTATTATAAATCTGGTAAAATTATTTGTAATTTTGCCAAGGTGTTTGAAATTATTTTTCAAAAAAATTTGTATTCGTCAGTTAATAGTATATTCTTAAGCGGGAATATGTAATCATGTTAAAGAAGTAAAGGTATGATTAGGTGGTATCCAATTCGATTTAAATCGGCACTTGACATCCGCTTGATTGGAAATAAAGTGTGGACCTTTGACTGGTCTCTTTCTTTAAATATCATCTTCACATCAACATGTCTTTATAAAAGGACGTTCTGCTGTTACGAATCTTTTGCAGGTTACTTAGAAAATAGCGCAGAAGTTTAATGAATAAGTACAGACAGATGTTATTTATACAGACTTCTCAAAAGCTTTTGACTGTCTTGATTATGACTTGTTACTGTGTGAATTATCAAAAATTGGACTGTCTACTGGTATGATTAATTTATTTTCTTCCTACCTATCAAATAGAAAACGATTTGTAGTATGTAGTGATAACGAGTTTAGAGAATATTTAGTATGGGGTACCTCAGCGTTTTAATCTGGGTTTTTTTCTATTTAACATATTCATTAATATTATCGTAAAAGTATTGGATGATGATGTATTGTTGCATGCTGATTATATAAAGTTATTCCGCAGATTTGCCGAAAATAATGATTGTCATCTATTACATAGTAACTTGAAACGAATTTTACACACACACACACACACACACACACACACACACACACACACACACACACACACACACACACACACACACACACACACACACACACACACACACACACACACACACACACACACACACACACACACACACACACACACACACACACACACACACACACACACACACACACACACACACACACACACACACACACACACACACACACACACACACACACACACACACACACACACACACACACACACACACACACACACACACACACACACACACACACACACACACACACACACACACACACACACACACACACACACACACACACACACACACACACACACACACACACACACACACACACACACACACACACACACACACACACACACACACACACACACACACACACACACACACACACACACACACACACACACACACACACACACACACACACACACACACACACACACACACACACACACACACACACACACACACACACACACACACACACACACACACACACACACACACACACACACACACACACACACACACACACACACACACACACACACACACACACACACACACACACACACACACACACACACACACACACACACACACACACACACACACACACACACACACACACACACACACACACACACACACACACACACACACACACACACACACACACACACACACACACACACACACACACACACACACACACACACACACACACACACACACACACACACACACACACACACACACACACACACACACACACACACACACACACACACACACACACACACACACACACACACACACACACACACACACACACACACACACACACACACACACACACACACACACACACACACACACACACACACACACACACACACACACACACACACACACACACACACACACACACACACACACACACACACACACACACACACACACACACACACACACACACACACACACACACACACACACACACACACACACACACACACACACACACACACACACACACACACACACACACACACACACACACACACACACACACACACACACACACACACACACACACACACACACACACACACACACACACACACACACACACACACACACACACACACACACACACACACACACACACACACACACACACACACACACACACACACACACACACACACACACACACACACACACACACACACACACACACACACACACACACACACACACACACACACACACACACACACACACACACACACACACACACACACACACACACACACACACACACACACACACACACACACACACACACACACACACACACACACACACACACACACACACACACACACACACACACACACACACACACACACACACACACACACACACACACACACACACACACACACACACACACACACACACACACACACACACACACACACACACACACACACACACACACACACACACACACACACACACACACACACACACACACACACACACACACACACACACACACACACACACACACACACACACACACACACACACACACACACACACACACACACACACACACACACACACACACACACACACACACACACACACACACACACACACACACACACACACACACACACACACACACACACACACACACACACACACACACACACACACACACACACACACACACACACACACACACACACACACACACACACACACACACACACACACACACACACACACACACACACACACACACACACACACACACACACACACACACACACACACACACACACACACACACACACACACACACACACACACACACACACACACACACACACACACACACACACACACACACACACACACACACACACACACACACACACACACACACACACACACACACACACACACACACGTCAACTTAAAAACCATTGTATTCGACTTTGGGGACCTTGAAATGTGGAGTTATGTCAAAATTCAGGATTCGCAAAATGGACTCATTATTATAATTTCCTACTGGGAAGTTAAAAAGGCGCAGGAGTTATTAATACTTTAGTTATACCAATTTTCACTTTTACTTCCGAGATTATTTGACACATTATTCACTGCTAAGAGTAACGCATCTGTAATGAAATTTCGAGGTGTTGTAGGGACCGTCGAGCCCCAGGAATCGGTGACTTATCGCCCATTAACCTGGTGGATGGTTCACATGAACATTCATAATGACGCTCAGTATTAAAGGAGAAAAGGACCCTTGGATATGGCTTTCCCCGTCACCTTTTCACCTCGCAAAAGTTACATCGGTGTATCTTAGGACTGAATTATGTAACTGCAATTAGGATTTGGATATCTGTTACAGGGGCGGGTACGCGCGTATTTAACGTACGAAATTATCGACGAGTGTGGCACTATATTTTTTCTACGATGCGATTCAAGCCATCAAATAGTTGAAGCTTATCTTTCAGTGAGTACGCACCTATATGCTTTAATTTTTATTTCAGTCGATAGTTAGAAAAATTGACGGACCGTAAATCTGAATTGCACTGCTCAAAATTGATTAAAAACATAATTAATTTGGGATGTATTTACCTGCAACGGGAATTATGAAATTGATGATGGACTTTCGGATTTTCATTAAATGAATTTTTTTAAGATGGAAAATTCATTTTCGTTAATCCTTAATTCGGGTTTAATCGTGATGACCTTTTAAAAATTTCTATTTATTTTGATTAAATTTATTAATACAAGGTGTATCAAAATTACTTTGGACAAACCTCAAAAGTGTAAAATTGCAAAAAATTCGAACCAGTGATTCTTTATTCTCCATTTGTTTTCTGAAGAATTCATATTCACTGTACAGTGTATTAAATTATTCGGATAAATAATCGAACGCATAAAAGATGAAGTATTTTTGTTTTTTCTTTCGGTTTAAAACGCAAAAAAATCTGATGAGAACATTTTTATCCACAACTTCATCTAATATATAAAATTCTCGTGTCACAGTTTTCGTTGCCATACTCCTCCGAAACGGCTTGACCGATTTTGATGAAATTTTTTGTGCTTATTCGGTATCTATGAGAATCGGCCAACATCTATTTTTCATCCCCCTAATTTTTCATCCCCCTAAATGTTAGGGGTAGTCCACCCCTAAATTTTTTTTTTATTTTTTAGACAAAATTTTTAATTTCTATTTTTTTATGATACAACATACAAAAATATATACAATCCTCAATTTTCACCCTTCTACGATCAACCCTTATTTTTTAATAGCCATTTTAGTAATTTAATCATTTTTCCTCTCCGGTCGAAAACTGATCAATCGTCATTTAATTAGTTATCCCCGCCAGATGTCTACAGGTGTCACTTCTGACCCAGTAAACAGCACGGAGTAGGGATGAGAACGAAGCCGGTCTCCTTTCTTTCTCACTCCCTACACAGTTGTCGGCCATCATTATTGTTTATGCATTTTATCAATAATAATTAAATTATCAATTTTGAGTGTATTTTGCACGATTAGTTAATCAAGTGATTTTATAACCTCAAAAGTAATCAACACGTGACACGAGCTTCCAATAACAACGGATTTTGTGTTGTAAGTATACTTTTTTTTATTTATATCGAAAATGTTGTTGATCTTATAAAAATGTAATTTTAATTTAATTTTATTAAAAAAATGTAATTGAACAATTAAGATTTTCATAGTTTCCAAAAAATCAATCATTATGAATCTTTATTTTGAAATGTCAATGGAAATATTGGTTGCATGAAAAAATTATAAGAGACAATGTTTTCATAAAATTTAATTTTTTACTTTTGTTTGAAAATTTTTTCCATAAAACTTATATGTTATAATTTCATAAATTAAAACTAATCATTTCAAAACTGCGGCAAAAATCCTGGCCCTAATTATACGTTTAACATTTTTCATCATTAAATAATTTCATTAATTCTATTTATGTATGTTTTGTACGGTGAGCAATGCCAAGAAAACGCAAAGGGGCTGATTTGAGCCGCAGTACAAGTAAAGCTCGAAACTTGCGAAATAGCAGATCCGAAAGAACAGAAGAACAAATCCAGCAACAAAATACTGATGCACGTGTCAGAATGGCGCAATTGCATCAAGAAGAGCTAGAAGATACACGAGCTGAACGCAATGAAGTCAGAAGATTAGAACAACGACAATCACATTCTTACATACATATTCTAACATACATTCACACACATTCTAACATACATACATACTTACAATAAGTAAGCTATTTTTTGTCTACACTAGAAATAACTAGGAAATTATTTATATGGCAAAATAACGTTTGCCGGGTCAGCTAGTATTTTATAAGACGATTTGATGTCCAGTAAGCATAACTTGATCGTTCAGTCGACACGGTTACTCATAAAAATTATTAAGGTGATCGATTTTTATCACATACATATCGAAAAAATGGCCTTATCCCACACGAATGCAGCAAGTTCTAAATGTTAACCGTTACTCGGTTTAAAGAGCTTTTCAACGTTTTAATGAAACAGGAAGCTTCACAAGAAGACCTGCATCAGGCCGAAGAAGAGCGAAATCTCAACGAGACGATCGATTTCTAGTATCTGCAATTTTGCGAGAAATTTTACTTTTGTAGAAGCCGAAAACCGTCTTTTTCTTTCTTTCCAATCATAACTTCTTTACAGATGTGTTGTGATCCATATTAACGAGGTTCAATGTTTCGGATGGCTCTCTTGACTGCATCTCGCCATTTATCTCGATTAGATGACATGTGAATCGCTTGTGGGAGAGTAGCATGTAATAATTTTTTGGTAACATCTACCCACTGATTTGGTGATCGGCCACGCCTTCTGTTTCCTTCAGGTTTTTCCTGTACAATAAGCCTTTCCATATGCTCACTCTAAATGATGTGTCCGAAAAATGTAAGAATCCGAGAGTACACGATACTGGACAAACGTTTTGACGGACGTATTTCTTGTAAAAGCGAAGCATTTGTTCTATGTGCGGTCCAGGACACTCTCAACATTCGTCGCCACGTCCACATCTCAAATGCATCAATCCGACGACGATCTACTTCTTTGATAGTCCAAGATTCTGAAGCATATAGAAAGACCGAAAAGACCCACCAGATATATTTTAGTTTGTTTTGTGATATTTCGATCCCTTCATACTTTATTTAACTGTGTCATTGCTGACCTAGCAAGCTGAATACGCCGTCTTATTTCGACATCACATTCCGCTGTATTTTCTATTAGGGCTCCAAGATAGACGAAACTGTTGACAACTTCACAGTGTACAATAGTCCGAGTTTCAGGGTAGTTGTTATGTTCTCTATCAATGACCATAATTTTGGTTTTATAATAATTTATGTTTTCAAATCTCATCAGGAGTTCCAGATTTTCTCTCTGGGAGGCAGCTATCAATGTCGTATCATCGGCAAACCTTAAGTTAGACAATTTTGCGTCACCAATATTTACTCCACCATGCCATTCCTCTAGAACCCATCTCATAATAAATTCACTATAGATATTAAAAGGAAGCGGCGAAAGAACGTAGCCCTGTCTCACACCCTTGCATGTGGCACCTTCATCAGACAAGCATTTATCAACACCAACCCGTGCAGAATTGTTATCATATAATTGTTGTATGATATAGATACACTAGATGGTCTGGAACACCCATTGACAACAGAATAGATAATAATAGACCGTCTTTACGAAGTGAAAAATATTTTTAGGTGGACAGTTCGACGGCAACTAGCTGAAGCTGAATTGATATCAAGAAGAACAGCGCATGTCCACAGTTGATGCCACAACATCGTCGAGCAAGATTAGCTTTTGCACAAGAGCATGAAAACGGACAATCGCATACTGAAGCACCGTCTTGTTCACAGATAAATCCACATTCTGTTTGAGATCACTAGATGGTCGAGAAAGAGTCTGGAGAAGGCAGGGTGAACGGTTTTTCCAGTGCAATATAGTCGAACGAATAAACTATTGAGTTATAGTTTGGGCTGGTATAAGTTCTAAAGCACGAACAGAGTTAGTGGTGGTTGATGAAGATAGTATGACTGCAGCAAGGTACATAGCCACAATTCTGGATGATCATATTTGGCGCCATTTTTGGGGCCCAATTTTTTGTTCATGGACGATAACGCTCGCCCATACGGGTTAGAATCGTTACCGCTTATTTAAATAAAGTCGGGATTACACGCATGGACTGGCCAGCTTGTAATCCTGACCTCAATCTCATCGAACACCTTTGGAATCGGCTAGGAAGACAGGTGAGCGCTCGTGTTTCCCAACCTAACAACTTGGTAAAGGTTGCTGCTGCGCTTCAAGAAGTGTGGAAAATTGATCAATGAGACACAAGGGCCTTAATCGAATTCATGCCCAGACGTATGCAATCAGCTATAAGCGCCCGAGGTGGTGATTTGTGCAATTTACTTACGATTTAAAAAAAATTAATGCATAGATATAGCTACTGATAAGCTCTCGAAATGTTATTTGTTAAGATTAAAATAAAATTTCCAAAAGCCAAAATTAATATCTCGACCAACATAAAGACTATTACAATACCTTTGCAGAAGCGAAATTCACTCCTTGACTTTAATTAAAACTATAAACATTTTCAAGTGAAGACTCTCCTACATTTAGTAGCCAAAGGATTATACAAAGACGACTATTACGATTTCATGTTTTTTGTCAAAGTGTCTAGCAAACTATTACATTGTAATAGTACATTTTTTAAATATAGGTATAGAGAGGCAAAAATTTTAGGAGTAGGATGAGAACTAAAACAACACACTACAATTGCCGAGCAGCCCTGCTTGATGATTACAATGAAGTACGCTCAATAAAGCATAGAAAGGCCGGTTTATTATATTCTATGGATTTTTCTACTATCTGTCTCAGTACAAATACAGCATCCACACATGATCTTCCAGATCTGAAACCCTGTTGTTCATCTGAGAGTAAAATAATAGAGTTAAGCTTATTAGTGTTAACCTTTGTCATTAGTTTATGTGCAGTATCTAGCAAATTTGTGCTTCTTTTATGATTTTAAATGTATCAATTTATATTTTTTTTATTTACTTTTAATTCCAATACATTTTCTGGTTTAGAAATGTTCGGTTACCATTACAAAATATATGTTTTACACCACTACGCCTCTTTGGTTTCAATCGGCACTGGAAGTGGCACCGCTGTTTTGAAGAAGTAGGTATATTTTTTTCCTCGGATGCTGGTACCATCGCCAGCTACACCTTAGCCTCTTTGCCTTTTTGTGTCTTCCGGTTTGTTATCACACCACCCATTCCGTAACTCTAGTCCCCTGTACCAACCTGTACAGGTTCTTTTACCGGTTGGCTGTTGTATTCTTCAGGGCTTACCTAGGTTGACCGAATATTGTCTGTCTTTTGCGGTCTAGTGCCTCGCATTCTAACAGTATGTGTTTGGCCGTTTCTGTCCTTTCACGACATTGTCTGCAGTAAAGTTCTCCGTTGTATAGCCTCATTTTTTGTAGGCGTCCTCATATTGGACTGTGACCAGTAAAAAGACCCTTTATAATTCTTACCTGATTCCTCCTCATCATCAGTAGTCCTTTAGCTCTGTGTTTTGTCAGTTCTTTGATTAATGTTTTCCCGTGGTGCATGAGAGGGGCTTCTTTCCACCGCTCTCATTGTTTTCGTTTGACCCAGTCCTGTTTGCATCCTCGGATCTCAGATTTAGCAAGCTGATGAGCTGATGAGCCCTTTTTTGCTAGATAATCAGCTTTTTCATTGCCTTCGATCCCGCAGTGTCCTGTAACCCACATCAAAGTTATTTTGTTGTATTCTGAGAGGATACTGAGTTTTTCCTGGCATTCCCATACCAATCTTGATGTCAGACACTTATTTGGGAGTTTCTCCCCTAACTTTATATTTGAGCACCCCAGTTCCTTCTTTGGTCTTGGATTCGTCTGTTGCCCTTGGTATAGTCATCTGTCCATTCCCTTCAATCTTGTTTATTCACCTCGAAGTAAGTGTTGAAAAAGTACTTAGGAGACATATGGTACACTGGTTTCATTTCGAGAATGTTCCCTCCCACTATTTCTCTTATCTTGCTATGATCCAAACCATTGCTCGTGTTTTGTTGCCTTAGAAGTCCCATTTTTGCTTCCCTTATGATTGTTATGTCGATCAGAGGGAGGTCGAGCAGAGCTTTCGTGGCTTCTGTTGGTATTGTTTTCCTAGCCCCCGTTATGCTAAGGCAGGCAAGTCTTTGTACCTTGCTTAACTCGGCCGCGGCTTTTTTTGGGTTATCTTTGGCCACCATAAAAGGATGCATAAGTGATCATGGGTTTTACCACAATATTGTAATTCCAATGCGCCATCTTGGGACTCGGCCCCCATGTGTTTCCGTATGCTCGTCTGGCTATGATTGGATATATTTATATATATATATATATATATATATATATATATATATATATATATATATATATATGTGTGTAAAAATTTATAGAAAACTGTAGTGTTAGTACAGTCAACTATAAAGGTATTTTTCGACAGCGTGAAGAGATGTAATAATGTGTAACTGATTGTTTAAAAACCAGCTTACTTTCGCAGTATGATACCTATTTTAATAAGGGTGTATAGGTATATGTGGGTCGATTAAACATCAGATAACAACTACTCCCCTGACTATATGTCGTAACAGGTATTAAATTACATCCAATGTATAATAGTGTACAACACCCCATCTTTGGAAGCAAGATATACAGATGCTTGTTAATTAGGACAAAAGGCTATTGAATTTATTTGCTCGAAGAAACCACCTGTATACTAGTTTCGGAGTGATTGCTCCTCATCAGTACAGGGCAGGTTTTCTCGAACAAGCACATTCAACCTTAGACTCCTATTAAGTACACATGAAGGACCACGCAAAAGCGTTAGTGGCGACATCTGTACTTTTGTACCTGTACCTTTATAGTTAACTGTACTAACACTACAGTTTTCTATAAATTTTTACATTTCTATTCTCCATATTCTGGTAGTTACTTACCGGGTGGTGCTTGTTAAAAAGTATATATATATATCCTAACAGTTTAGTGACTTAGTAATAATAATAATAATAATATTTTACAACTTCGCAGAACAAATCATTACCCACAAAAACTATCGCGTCAGCATGTGTCAGTTGTATTGGGTAAGGGAGGGGAGTCTATATCAAGAAATAAAGTGCTATGCGGTTCATTCACGCGGTTGGTTTCCTACCACACTGTCATTTGCTGTTTTGACTGAAAAGAAAAATCCAGCCAGACGAAATTGATAGTGTTATAGTTGCGGAACCGCCCAACCAACAAAGAGATCCAATATTGTACGATATCGTATTTTGGATAGTCTCCAAAACCGAATCTCCTGTCCAGGTGCTGACTGAATAAATTTTTTGTTGAACTATTTTTTTCCTATGCTTTATCCAAAATCATGTTAAACTTTTATCAGTTGCAATGTGAGTAACTATTTTCTCTTACTATTTTTTGCTCATATTTCTGTGTTTATTCAAGTTAGCAACTAAATGGACAAAGTTATGTTTTGAATACTCTCCAAAACCGAATGTGTGTCTAGTTGCTGACTAAATACATTTTTTATAAAAAATTTCTTTTCTATACTTTACCTAAAATCATGTTAAACTTTAATCAGTTAAATTCTAAACAACTATTTTCTGTTACTTTTTTTTCTCATATTTCTGTTTTAGCAAGTTAGCAAGTAATAGATATAGTTATGTTTTGGATATTTTCCAAAACCGAATTCTCTGTCCAGTTGCTGGCTGAATAAATTTTATCTTGAACTATTTTTTCTCATGCTTTACTTAAAACCGTGCTAAACTTTTATCAGTTGCAATCTGAATCACTGGGGTTCAAATGGAGTAGTGCATGCGCACCGTACGATGCTGCTTTCTGTTAGCGTTGCTTAGCCTCTCCTACCCAATTCCGACTCTCACCTCCTAGTAGCTTTTATATGAATATAAATGTGGTGAGCCCCGGGAACCTAAGCAACCTCACCGGAGATCTGGTAATCAACCCAGGTGGAAAGTGAGTCAGGGCTGACGAGAGCGGGAGAAATGGCCCTCCGAATAGGGGGTTGGGCGTGGGGTTAACAACCCCACCCCATAAAACAAAAATTGTTAGTGAAGCAGAGCAGGCCAAAACCCACCCATGGTTATAGTGCCAGCCGAAGAAGAAGAATTTGAATCACTATTTCTTCTATGTTTGGCAATATTTGTCAAATTATTTAAGTAAGCGCCTTGCTGAATGAAGTTTTAAAATATGTTTTAAATTTTTTTATTTAAAATTACACAAAACTGATGAGCGAATTGAAACTAAAGACCCCATGTAACAATTTTCTTTTTTTTTCTTTAAATTGTTAATTGTTTGTTAATCGATTATGTAGATACTAATGTGTATGATTTTTTATTCAGCGATAATATTAAAGGCACCTACAGTATTTGTAACTACACTGTTAAAATGATGTATATTTAAAAAATATAAAAACATTTCACAGGAACGACGTCGTTATAAAATCGTTACCAAAATTATCACCACAATCGTCTTTGTATCCCGATGGACTAAACAGCTATACATATTTTGGTATCAGGACTCTTCGTATTCATAGTATGTTTAGTAATCTGCAGAGTGTCTCTTGAAGGTTATAAATAGCTTAATGATTTTTTTAGCCCGCTACTTAACTTGGGCCTCTGTGTAGTGCCTTTGTATTTCAAGGGGTAAATAGCTATAAATCATTTGGTAGCAGCACTCTTTGTATTCAAAGTATGTATGGTAATTTTTTTAATTGGATTAAGTATCTGAGAAATGGGTAAAAGTATAATTTTAACGTTGTATACTTTGAAATCTGAAGAGTATCTCTTACAGTGATCACCCCAGACGTGTTGAAACAGACCGTTAAAACTGGCACGTCTAGTTAACGGCTGTTTGCGATCGGTACATAGTGACATTCGACGCTTTATCGACACTGGGGGCGAAAAGCTAATAAAGATCACTGTAAGTTTCTGTTAAAGAAAGCTACTGACCTCGGGCCTCTATGTGTGCCTTTGTATTCCGAGGGGCTTAAAAGCTATAAATAATTTAGTAGTAGGACTTTTCGTATTCAAAGTATGTACGTTAAATATTTAATGTATGAGAGTATACTTTGAAATCTAAAGAGTGTCTTCCTCTATATGTAAATGTGCAGAATTTAAATTGAAAATGTTTATGTGCAAACACATACACGCTGTTGCCTTATTTGAGCAGAGAAGCGAATCTGTTTCAGTTCTTGGAACTACAAGTTCTGAAGAGGATGAAGATGTTTTATTAGCTGATGAAACTTCCACAAGCCAGAATAAGTACCAGCAGAATTTAAAACTGTTTTTAGAAGAAACCCATTAAAGTAAAAAAAATTATAAATTTAAAAAGAAACCTTGAGGTATCTTATTCAAATTTTATATTTTTATCTAATTATTTAGGTACTAGACTGTTAATTTATAGATTAGAATTAACGAAATTGATACTTATCTCACTAACTTGGAAGATAAAATCTTTAAAGAATTAAGGGTATGGTAAGGAAACATAAAAATAAAAATGACACCAATACATGTAAAAGAAGAAAAGTAGAAAGTCAGTTATATGTTTTAAACAACAAATAAAATTGAACAGGTTTGTTTACAAAAAAAAACATTCTTTGGTTCTTATTTTCTCTCTCTCTCTCTCTCTCTCTTGTAGATATTTTATTAATTTTTTTTTTAGGTTTAGAATTATTTACTTAACTACAACGTTTTTAACTAACATTTCTTATCAACATTCCTAACTAACATTTCTGATTTTAACATTCCTTATTCCAATTCCTTGGCGAAGGATAAGCTCTTACCTCCTCGTGGTCTTCGCTGGGCAGTGACGATATAAAATATTAATAATCAAGAAAGTAAGGGTTGAGAGACAATAAATGTTTTTACTCTGAAATTGTTTCATACCACTTCTCAACTAACAATAAGTAATTATTATTTTACATAATAAATATATGTTTACTCAACTTACACAATATATTTGGTAACATTAATTTTTTTTTATTTTGTCACTGGCAAAAAGAGCAACCCTTAATGATCTTAAAAGTGAAATTTTAAATTACATACTTTTGATATATTCAAGTTTTTTTAAATTGTTTTGTTTTATTAACTTAAATATATTTAATATTTTGTTT
This sequence comes from Agelastica alni, assembly GCA_950111635.1. Classification (NCBI taxonomy): domain Eukaryota; kingdom Metazoa; phylum Arthropoda; class Insecta; order Coleoptera; family Chrysomelidae; genus Agelastica; species Agelastica alni. Next base: position 34,749,238 of record OX467714.1, read on the forward strand.
ATTATTTTATTCCTTTTGCATACAAATTTCAATTTTGAAAAAATGTTATCAGGTACCAAGTGAACTAATTTATTTTTTTATACTAATTTATTTTAAAATATTTGAGTACCCCTACCGTTAACAACAAGAGTATATGATATCAACCAGTTTGAAACTGCTCTTTAGAAAATAGACCCACCTCCTATAAATCTGGAATTATTAAGATACAAAAAAGAAGATACAAACAGTATCATCATCCTGATGGAATTTTTCAGAATAATCGATCACAACCCAAAATGTCAAATAATTTACATAGATGGATCTAAGACTGAAGGAGGATCCGGAAGCTCATTTTGTCATTTGGGAACCTGCTACTCATGGTCACTTCCTAGAGAGGCCACAGTGTACACTACAGAGCTTCACGCAATTCTACAGGCACTACTATATATTGAATTTATTATCCACCAATCATACCTCATATGTTGTGATTCACTCAGCTCATTACAGGCACTGAAAAACCCCTTCACTAAAGACCCTATGGTGAAAATTGCTCCATCAAGACTCAATTGGCTAAAGAGCCAGAATAAAATGGTAAGATTTTGTTGGATTCCTAGTCACCAAGGAATTGCAGGCAATGAAATGGTGGACCAGTCAGTTAGAATGGCCGCTTCACAAGGAAACTTCGAAAATATCTCTCAGACCCAACGATATAAAATCATACTTAAAAAATGAAACTACCAAAATGTGACAAATTCATTTATGCTCTTGGGGGTAAGACAGTCTAGGTGTGGACAATGTGGACACAGGTTCAACAGTACAACATATAACACGATGCCCGTATAAAGAAGTGATAAGACAACGAATAGGAATACCAGCAGAATTGCAACAATGCCTTAACGGAAATCGAGATATTTTATTAACTTTTAAATACATTTAATATTTTGTTTATTATTTTCTTCCTTCTGCATACAAATTACAATTTTTAAAATATTATCAGGTACCAAGTAAACTAATTCATTTCTTTATATTAATTTATTTTAAAATATTTGAGTACCCCTACCGGAACAACTCTTTCATTAAATCCTAATAAACGTTAATTTGTATTCTTAGTGTTACAAATCCGGTTATGTCGGCAACCGAGGATTTTGGCCGCCGAACGGTCTAGCAAAGTCGCGCATAGAAGACAATAAATAGTTCGAGAAATTACTGGACCCTTCTCGTGGTTATTCGTTCAGGTATAAAAAAGAGGACAGCGAGCGGAAAAGGACAGTATCGGCTTATGTGTTTATGAATTAATAAATGTAAATAGTTATATAGAGTTGTAAAAGTTGTATAGCTAAGTGAATATATTATATATATATATATATATATATATATATATATATATATATATATATATAAATAAATATTGAGTTGGTTTATACTATGCTATAAAATAACCTTGCCCTTTGCGAACCGCATTCGCATTATTTTCGTTGCGACGATTTCTTAGCGATTCAGTATCAGTAGATAATTTTTTCAATAAAATCTTATCATTACCAAATAAATTAAGTAGTGGTCCAGATGGAATCCCTGATTATTTTCTTACGAACTGTATTTACTCTCAGCTTTTCTTTATGCCATCACTGAAATCGACAGTTTTTCTAGCTTTATGGAAACATACTTAAATCTGCCCAATTTTTAAATCCGGTAATAAACAGGATATAAAAAATTATCGTAGTGTATGTAATCAGTCCTCTATACCAAAATTATTTGATAATTTAATATATAAACAGTTAAAATTTTATTGTAAAATACGCTTGATAAATAATTAACATGGATTTTCACAGTACAAATCAACAGTCACAAATTTGGTACTCTTCGAACAGAAAATATTGAATGTGATGGAGAATAAAGGATGCTATCTATACTGACTTCTCCAAAGCATTTGATAGAGTAGACCACGGTATCCTGTTGAGAAAATTGAGTAATTTTGGTTTCAGTCATCGATCTTGGAAGTTTTTTAATAGATCTCTCACGGCAGGTGAGAATTGAGTGTTTTAAATCAAATATTATTCATGTTATATCAGGAGTACTTTAAGGAGTTAATTGTTCACCTTTGTTTTTTAACATATTTGTTAACAATATATCAGAAGACTTAAACCGTCTAAGTGCTTGGTGTGAAAATAATAGTTTGCATTTAAATGTTGGAAAATGTTGTTATATTAGTTTTATAGAGGTGCCAAAAAGTATGTTAATTCATACACAATTAATGATAATCAACTATCACTATCATATGTAATAACAATAAAGGATTTAGGAGTCACATTTGATGAGCAGTTGCATTTTATTGAACATATACATAATATATCAGTAAAATCCTCAAAATCTCTAGGCTTCATTCTTTGGAACTGTTTGAGATTATCTGTTTGGGCTTTAAGGACAGTTTTTTATGCTTTAGTGTCACGAGTAGATTATGCATATATTCTATGGTCTCTTCAGTATCAAATTCATTCTACTACTTTGGAAAGAGTTCAGAACAAATTTCTTGGAAACTATGCATATAAGTTGAACCTTCACATTAGCAATTATGATTACACAATTATTTTAAATACACTGAAGATGAACTTATTGAGTACAAGACGGGAAAACTGCGAGTTAGTGTTTGTTTTTAAGCTAATAAATGGTTTAATTTTGCCCCGAACTTCTCCAAGGTATTAGTTTGAATGTTCCCGTCAGAAATTTAAGACAATCAAATTTATTCTATATTTCTTTTCACCATACAAATTATGGTATGCATTCGCCTATTGAACGTACTTTAAAAATAATTAATAACAAAAGCATACATATTCGGTGGTTCGTTAGCTATGTTCAAGAATCGGTTAAAGAGAGTTTAAGTTGTGAAATTTTTATTTTAATGTTAGCGATTTATTTGTTTAATTTTATCTTAATTTAGTATATAAGTTGATTGATTAATTTTTAATTAAATGTATACACAATTTGTTGTAATGGGAGTGATCCCGTATATTAATAAAATAAATAAATAATCAATTATAAGCAGTCTTCACACATATTTCAATGTATATTTTCGAATCTCTCCGTATATATGTGAAATTATTAAAATTTTGGCAAACTGATTTCGAAAAGCAGAGTCTGTAGGAATTATACTCAAGAAAAAGAAATAAAAAAGGTTACCATTTTTGTTCACCTTAGAGGGGGATGAAAAATTATATCACTTTTAAAATATTTTACCAGTATGTTCTCGTCGAAAACAAACATTAAATCCAGCTTCAACCTAATAGTTTAACACATACAATCAACCCAAATCTCTGAGATAACTAAAATTTCCTCCAATAAAAAATGTGGTTTTACAAGTGATCAAATGACAAAATATTTGTTGTTCACACCTTGATCTAATATTTTGTCATTGCCAGCACCATCTGGCGTTATGTGATTTTTCGCTATAGCAAATTGTATTACAAAAAGACGGTTTAAAATTATTTTAAACCACTGATTTAACAAAATAACACCCTTACATCCAATCTCACAAGAATATATTTATTAGTTTTGACTTAAAATGTTGTGAATAAAAATGTAATTGATTAAATAAACATCTTGTAAATACCAGAGAAATTAAATATTTTTTAGTCATTCAATCTTTAAATTCTGGATAGATCGTTCTAAAGAATATAAATCCCAAATAACCAACTGTCCATCGGCTCCAGAAGTAGAAATCTTGAGAGTTTTTTCTTTATTTCCCATGTAGATACACACACAAGTTATTGCATTTTGATGAATGGAATCCAAATTGGTGTCGGAGGTTTCTGTTCTTGCCTGTAAGAAAAGATTTAAACACATAAATTTGCTCTAAAAAATGCATGCAATTGAACAACAAAAAAATCCTGTTTCAACTAATATATGTTATTGAAATGAATATACACCTGTTTATCTAAGGAATGGAACATTTTCATAGCTGATAAGCCTCCACTCTCTTTCTTTTGAGAAGCATCCAGCTTAGCAATAAATGTTAATTGCCCATTATTTCTAAGTCCATACATAATTGGAATACAACTATGTCCAGCAGCTACTACAGAGTTGTTGGTTACCCATGTGCAACTTAAGAATGGTAAAAATTCAGTTCGAAGTTTTTGAACCACGTTTCCTTTGCTAGCATCTGCCACATTGATTGATGAATCATGAGAAACCTACACAAAATTAAATTACAGCAAGTTATTATTAGTTAGCTTTTTGGAGCACATCTTTCATGTATTTTAAATTATCAGAAAAAATTGTACATGGTCTTACCCAGCAAATTTTATTTCCATCGGGAGAAAAGCTGAGACTATGCACCCAACCTCCACCAACATTAGAATTCACTAACTCAACCATTAACTGCCCTAGCGGCATTTTAGATCCCCAAGCAGTTGGCTCTGGTGTTTTCTCAATATCTTTAATATAAGCAGAAAAAATTCTAACTTTAAAATCAGAAGAACCTGCAGCCAGAAGAACATTGTTTGGATGCCAATCCAAACAAGTTACAGTTGATCTTATGGGTTTTTTAATGTGTTTAGAAACCCACCAATCATTCTCAGATTCAAAATAGCAAACAGAAATTAATCTAGCCCCTGACCCAACTGCAAATTTGTTTTCATTTGGGGACCATTTAACACATGTGGCTGCTCTATTTATTCTTAACAAGACCAAGGTGGGTTTCCATTTGTTATCTTTATCTTGAGTCCAAACATAAGCATTACGGTCTGCAGCACAAGTAACAATCCGATTGGTGTTTGGTGCCCAGTCAATTCCCATTACACGCAAGTCATGTTGGTTTAATGTGTCAAGAAGTTTCCATTCAGCACCACTGCGCTTGTATATATGAACTTCATGATTATTTGGAGATAAAGCAATTTCTGAAATTATACAAAACACCAATTACATCTTGTTAATTTTATTTGTTTATATTAAGAAACAAATGGCGACAAGGGGCTACTGTGAAGGGTTATATTTTAATTAGTCTTAAATAAATGTTTGTCTCAGAGCTTTTTTTTTTTCAGTGTTCTTTACAATAATGTAACATTAATACAATTCTGTAGTTTTCCAATTATACTAAATAAGATATTAAGAAACTTATTTTTAAGGTGAGTCATAATTATTATACACATGAATCATGGCTCCCTAGTCATTTAAATTTTTGGTTAATAAATAAATATATTGCACTTACGAGTTCTATCCTTATTCCAAGCATGGCAAGTTATTGGCTGAATGATATTCCCAAATCTATGTTGTTCAGTCATCTAAAAATTCGTATTTGTAAAACAGGGTGTTGGTCTATTTTTTTTAAGTTGTTTTACTTACGGTACTCAATTGTTTAATTTACTTTAAATCTTCGTATTCGCGGACTCTGGTCAGTCAACACGAATTTTACTCTGCTAACTCAAGTTATATTGCAGACCATAAATCAGAAATTGAAAAATTTATCTAAAAAAACAGAAGTTGCAAAAAATCACATCAACTGTCTTAGTTATTAGTTCAAAATATCCAAAAAGAGATGAGATATAAATAATAACACGTAACTGCTACCAGTTTGTAGGTTTGCTAGGTTTTCATTTGTAAATTATATTTGAATAATTTGTAAATGATACCTTTTTAGCAGAAGCTGTAATATATAAAAAATATCTTAGCCAATAACAAAATTTAGATAAATAATAATATTAGGAACTAAAAGAATTGCCATTGTGTTCTCCGCCTCTATTTTCTTTGACAGTTGACAAATTAATATTACTTTTAGAATCCATAATACAAATGAACTACTCACGTAACTGTGTAACTCATAACCTTAAAATTTACTACAAACTAAATATTTGTAATGATTTTGTAAAAAACTAACAGTTTACAATTAAAAATGAGCGAGTCAGCTGTGGTAATTAAAGCTAAACCAGAAAGAAAGGTATTTAAAGCTACTAAAGTGACAAAAATTCCTGCTTCACTGTTAAATAATTCAAAACTGAACTCTGCAATTGAAACATTACCGAAAAATTACAACTTTGAAATTCCGAAGACTATATGGCGCATACAGGAGTTAAAAGCAAAGACTGTAGCTCTACAAATGCCAGAAGGATTACTACTTTTTTCGACAACTATAGCGGATATCATTAAAGAATTTTCTGGAGCAGATTCGATTATAATGGGGGACGTAACATATGGAGCCTGTTGCATAGATGATATAACGGCAAAAGCTTTAGGCGTCGAGTTATTAGTTCATTATGGACATAGTTGTTTAGTTCCAGCAGATCAAACTGCTGGTATAAAAGTTTTATATATATTTGTAGATATCAAAATAGATCCACTGCATTTTATTGATACTGTAAAAATAAACTTTAAAAATTCCGCCAAAATAGCTCTCGTCAGTACTATACAATTTGTAACTACCATTCAAACAGCAGCTGTAAAATTAAGAGAAGTAGGTTATGACATTTCAATACCTCAATTTAAACCTTTATCTCCTGGAGAAATTTTGGGATGCACAGCTCCAAAATTGAAATGTGCAGAGGTTTTAATTTATGTAGGTGATGGAAGGTTTCATTTAGAAGCAGCTATGATTGCAAATCCTAAAATTGATGCATTCAGGTATGATCCTTATTCTAAAGAATTTACTAGAGAGTATTATGATCACAATGAGATGGCAAAAATAAGACAAAACAGCATACAAGAAGCAGTAAAAGGTGGCACTTTTGGAGTTATTATGGGAACACTAGGTCGCCAGGGTAATGTAATAATTATCAATACATAAAATTTGTTACTATTAAAAATATTTTTTGCAGGAAATCCCAATGTTGTAGAACATTTAAGGAAAAGGTTGGAAGAAAATAATAAAAAAACTGTTGTCATTCTTTTGTCAGAAATTTTTCCCAGTAAGATAGATCTTTTTAAACATATTGATGCTTTTGTGCAAATAGCTTGCCCCAGGTTGTCCATTGATTGGGGAAAGGCCTTTTCGAAACCTGTTATTACATCCTATGAAGCTTCCATTGTAGTTGGTGATGCTCAATGGCATAAAGAAAATTCCAGTTATCCAATGGATTTTTATGCAAATGCCAGTTTGGGCCCTTGGACTCCCAATCATAAGCCAGATACTGAGGGAATTAATAAATGTTGTGGTAAATGCATGTAGATTGGTTCTAGTAAAAAAATTTTCACCATGAAGTTTGAAGAAATTTTGTTTTCAGATGACACTTGATTTTTGATATGGGTACTACAAATTTCAGTTTAAAAATAAAAATTAATTGTTGCATGTCTTCATTTTAAAAATTTTTTTAGTGTAGTTTATAAATCATCTTTTGCAGACTTGTGTATTGTATGTGTGTTGTTGTAAATATACAAAAATGAATAAAAATGTCTTTTTGAATTGAAATGGTCATAACGGTCCTCAATTTATCACAATATATAATTTGCTGATTAATAAACCACTGTTATATTCTTGATATTATTTATTTTGCAAATAGTTGAAATCCAATAATATAATTTGTACAATGTTCTGTCTAACTTTATATGTTGTTTTGTTTTATAAAGTATGAAAAAGGAAAAAAGTTTAATGATACCTTTTAATTAATTTTATTTAACTATTTTTTATTTACAAAATATTTAAAATACAAATAATATTTGATAATAAGAATAAAAATAATTGTACATGCAACTTTAACCTTGTCTAGTCATAAGGAATTATCTTTCTTGGGTGGTAATATTTGAAATTTTATGTCTGAGCCTTTCTGCCTTTTCTGTACAATTTTGGCATCTGTTCCAACTGCCTTTTCTAAACTATTGTACACATGTTCAGCTTTCTCCATATTATTAATATCACCATTGATTATAATACGAACCTCATATAACTTATTTACCCATTTATTTATCTTTTTTATGTGAGTCTGTAAATCGTGCTCATATATATTATGATTGATTAACAAAATTTTCTCGCCCTTAATAGCATTCTTTTTTTCTTCCTTTTTCTGTATTCTTTGTTTTAAATCCTCAGCATGATATTCTACCCCTACAATAATTTAAAAATTATTAATTTTTTTTAAGATTAACTAAACTACTACCTGTCATTAATTTATAAATAGGTCTTTGGGTTTTTGTATCTAAATCAATTATTTTCACAAGCTTTAAGTCTCTTCTTTTGGACAACCGTTGTGCATCTTCTAAGGTAGTAACTGATAACTGATTGCCTTGAATTAAAGTTATTTTAGGAATAATAGTAGTTTTCTTTTTCTTTATATTCTCATTGGAATGAATTGTATCTGATACCCCAGTACATAAATTGTGGCAACATACATTATTAGGAAAATAACCTCTTGTTATGCTGATAGTTATTGATCGAAATGATTTTGATAAATAACGTACAGACATATTTTTAAACTTTCATTATTTGGAATGCCTGACAACCTTAATAAAATTTTACCTTTTGGTTAACTCTTTCTAAATTTCCAGTTCATTTAATCTACTTTTACTGTGTGAATGATCTACCATGTAGAAAACTTGTTATCAATTGACAGTTTCAAACACAGTTAGTTGTAAAGATGAAGTGTATTTGAAAAAAGTTGTGATCTAATTTATTGCATTTTACCTGGCTTTTAATGGGTTACATGTTTAGAAAATACTTAAGTTCATTAGAGCAAAATATACGAAAAACTGAAGAAAATAATATAACTTAGTTAATGTCAACACAGAATTAGGTGTCAAATCATAACCACATTTCATTTTAATGTATTGTTACTGTATTGTCTATCTTTGTTATTTCTGAAATGTCTTGAGTATTATCAGTTTCAAGTAAAAGGGTTTTACAAAAAAAAACAGGAAATGAAGTAGTTGTTTTATAATTTAGGAAAAAATTTTTTCTCGTACTCTTTAAATCCACGATATACTTACTGGTTTTAAAAGTCAACAAATGCAATAATTAATGGATGTCATGTGTAGTTCAAACGTTCAAATAAATTTTTTAAGAAATTGACATTTAGTTCTAAAACAATGTTTCCGCCATGTTGAATGTTGTATGTTAGAAAATAACAAAAAGTGTAGTGTCATCACAGTTATTTCCGACCTGTAATTTACTGTGATAGGTTTTATTTAAAGAAATTAAATTTTCGTAATTTAAATAGTGATAAAGTAGGTTTATATTTGAAATACAATTTTAAACTTGGTAATTTAAGGTGTTTCATGAAGGAACATCCCATTCAAACTTATCAGTAGGTAAGTGGAACAATTTCCTTTTTAAAGATTGGCAAACTGCCTAATTTACAAATGTTTGCATGATTATTTATTTATCAGTGATCAAGCTTTGTATGCATTGATAGTTTTAAAAGTTAATAATTGCTTTCCTTGCTATGTCAACATGAAAGTCTGATTTTAAATTATCTTATGTCTTACATAGAAACTTCTATCTTTATATTAAGTGTTAACTTTAACGTTAATTATCATTTAGGTAAAGTACTAAATAGTACTTTTAAAGGGATACAGGCAAAACAGTCTAATCATTTAGATTATAATCACATGATTTAATAGGTATATACAGTTAAACAAATAATTTAGATTTAGTTACCTATTTGATTCAATATTTTCTACTAAGTTGTTTAATCAAATTATCAATAACATTTTTAATTAGTTAGGTTATATCATAATTTATTTATAATAGGTAGTATTAGCTTGAATCAGGATCCTGCAGATCAAATATATTTAATGTGTACATAAAAATTGTAAAAAAGTTTTAGAGAAGGTATATATATATAGAAAATTTTCAAATAAGATCACATTATTATTTAGTAAAATTAGTAATGTCTTATATTTTTGTACTAGGGAAAAAAATTTTTAGTATAAAAACATCTTGTGAACTGTTTCTTTTAGTATTATTTATTGACATAGTGACAAACATTTTAACTCTTGTGATTTTTAATAAATATTAATAGGGTTTTGCTGTTTGCTTTACATGTTTAACTAATTTTTTTGTGATTAAAAACTAAAGACAAATATCTTGATCATTAAATGATTGATTGTTGAAAGAACTTTTAAGAATTTCTTATTTTTGGGTTGTTTGTTTAAATCGCCATTGCCAAGCTAAATTTTTTAAAATTATTGTTTAAAAACATTGATAACAGCTTAAATTTTAATTTAATTTTATTATTAAAAACTTTTATGCATATTACCTTGTCATAGCTACTAAAGGTTTCATTAATATTATTTGAAGGATAATTCTGAATAGATAATAAAAATATAATTAGTTAGTTTAATGTGGTTTTTATGCTATTTCCCAAAAATAAATTTTGTTTACCAATTGTTGTGATGATATTGGTAAGAATGTTATACATTTTAGTAAAAAATGATTGGCTTATTAATTTTTGCTATAAATAAATTGAACATCTGAACAATGAACAAAAAAAGCTTCATATCAGACTGTTAAAGTATTACATGTTTTATTTATATAATTAAGCTATCACCTTGATAAAAAACTGTAGTAATCAGTATGTTTTAAAGTACCTGTACTGTTATAAATAAACCAAATGTAGATATACAGCATTGTGTATTGATTTATGATAATTGAGATTTCAATTTGAAGCCATTCATATGCGACCTCAACGGCAAGGGATTCAATTTTCTAAAGCTCATGCTGTAAATTTTAGCAGTGACAATGCATGATACATTTTTTTAACAACTATTAATGTTTTTCGCAGCAAGCTAATTGGATTTAATACTCGACCATCTCTTCAAAAACAACTTTAAAAGTAAGTTTTTACTTTTTCATTGTGATTCTATTAGTTGTATTATAAAGTATGTTTTTTTAGTTACACATTTGGTTATAAACCAGCTTGCAGGTTTCTTTTTTAATCAAGTACTAACATTGTTATCTTGTAAACCACAATAAATAGAAAAACTAATCACTGTGAAAAAAGTACATGTAATTAACAGGTCAATAATAAAATCAACATAAATTTATTAATATCTCAATTTTTTTTAATTATACTGAGAAAATGAAAATTTGCTGTTTATTTCTATCTTTAAAACTTTAAGCTCTAGGTGGTAAAACAGATAAAGGTAATGATATTGGCAGTTGTTTTTCAATAATTCTTTTAGTTTGTTAAATATGCACATTTTTTATGGTTCTCCTCAATGTTGCTACACCTATAAAAACAGTTTTAACATTTTTAATTGTCAAGAACTGAACAATTTTAAATTGTAGCTGTTTAAAAAATAGTCAATAAATGTGCTTTATTTATTTCATATTTGGTAATGTTGGTTTAAAAGAAATATTTTAAATTATGTAAGATCTATGAATGTTTAAATCTTATGGTCTGGACAATGACATTTAATTATCAAAAATTAATTGTTGTTTTTATCCCATTATCAAGATTAATCTCCTTAAATCACTCGTTTTTTGTTTGTAAATGTATAAACTGACGTCAAAGTATTAGTAAACATTACACTGTTGCCATTTCAGAAATTATAATATTGTGAAACTAAAAACATAACTTTATTCAAAATAAGTTTTGTTGCTAGTTTTATTTATTTAAAATATGATATCATAAAATTATGTACGATATAAAAAAGAAACCAGATACTCAGATGTACGTCATCATTATCAAGAAAATGACTAAATATAAATACCATGAGTAGTATAACAAGCCTTAAACGATTTTAATCTTTACTTAATAGATATTTCTACAAACATTTTTATTGAATAATGGATAGATAATTTGTATGAAAACAGTTTTGAAACCTTGATTGTCAAAAATAATGATTCAATGATTCAATTGAAACGTGGCAACAAGAATCCATTGGAAATAGTTATTAGCAGTTTATCAGGTTGTTTAATCAGATTTTTATTTATTCTAAAATTTTCTGAGTTAACAAAAAACGGCAGACTGTATATAAAATATTTTTCTTTTGTTTGTGATAGGATTTCGAAAAAAATTTATCTCACGTGATAGGTACATAGCGTGATTGTTGTTTGGTGATGAACTTAAACAATAGTTCACATTTTTTATTGTTTTATATAAACGTATTGTTTGGACTAATATCTTGGGAAGTCGCTATTGGAAAGTACACCACATCGTCGCAGATACCTGTCAAGTTTACGTAATAAGTAATTTATTTACGATGTTTGTTGTAATACCAGTTTTGTCTGTCATTTCAATTTGCTCGTTTCTAAGCTTCTAAGCGATGCACGATTACCTATTGCAAATGTTGACGTTAGTCGTTAATATGACGTTAGTATTAATAAAAATTGTTTTTGTTGACCAATTATCTTATATTTATCTAATAAAATAACAAATGAATGGTAATTTTCCAAATTTAAATAAGCTGTCTTGGTAAATTTAAAACAAATTTTTTTTTAATACCTACCAGTTTTCTGTGTATTCGTCGTGAAGTAATAATTTTTGTTTTAATTTTTTTTTTTGTCGAGAATATTTATTATTGAAACACTCATTGTCTATATTTTCATTATTTTGGTATTGTCATCATTTCAAATTGTTGTAAATATCTAATTGAGTGTTTACTGTAAAGTTGTCTGAATCTTACATTTTCGAAATTTAATTGTTAATTCTAACAGAGATTCTAATAAGGTACGTATGACGCGTTGAACAAAACAAAAAGTAGGTGAACCGAGAGAATTTGCCCAATGTTACGACGAAGAATTTTAATTAATCAAAAGGTATTTTCTCTTTTACGAGGTTAGCATGATAAATATTTAAATCGTTAGCAACTACTTTTGCTAATATAGTTAAAACGATATTGACATGCCGCCATATTAAAAATCTAATTATTCCACTCACGCTGTAAATATACATTACTTTGCAGCAAAATTTTAATAATTACAGTTAAATGTCGGAAAGTTATTAAAAAAATAGCTGGGAAATTTTTTTTATTTTGAAAATATGATTTTGGTGACTTTCCGACATAATTTACATTCAAAGTAACAAAATATTTCAATTATGTATGACCATAAATTGTTTAGTTTTTAAATAAAGTGAAGAACTAACATTAAATATGAGTGGTCTGGGTGCGACCCGAGAGGTCCACACGACTAACTTCCCTGTGGAAAGAATGAAAAAATACCATATGTTTTGTTGTAATAATAATAATAATTATTATTATTATTATAAAAAACGATTTCAAATTGTTTATAACAAATTATAATTGTCATTCTGTCAACATTCTGTTTATGTCATTTCATAAGCGGGAGCTATTTTCAATTGTTATAAACAATGCTTGATTATTACTAACAATAATTTTATACTGTTATAGCGTCTTCAATGCTATTCTCTCAATACTGACACAAGTTTAAAATTCTCCAATTCTTATTTTTTTTTCTAAAACTATCTCTTTTTATGAAATATTGTCATCATATTTTTCATACCAATATTCCTAACATGCAATCATCATATTATTTAAAAGATCTCAAAATTCTGTATAACTTATAAATTGCAAAATTCAGGTAGTTTATAATTTTTTAAGTTTTTTGATTCTCCATAAAAAACAGCTTGACCGATTTTTATGAAAATCTAATCAGTTCTAAGTTGCGTAATTATGCGTCGAATGCAATTGGTCCCACGTCGATATCATTTTTTGTTCTCTATAGTCCGTTCATAATTTGTCGATAGCACAAAATGTGCGTCCAAGTCATAAAACGGCCGTAATAGTCGTAAAATCATAGGCGGAGGTTCCTGAGGTGTTTATTCATGTCCGTACACAATTTGTTGATAGCTCACTGCAAGTTTGACCCTCATTAGGTTTAGTACGTTTTTGATCGCATTTAATTTACGGCTCGTTGGTGTTTCGGCGTCTACGGCAGTAATTAACGTCTCTAATATTTATTTTGCGAATTTTGTGCAGTGCGTGAGTAACTTTTTTTCATATTCCTACAAACATATACGTACCTTTCGTTCCTGCTTGTTTTGTTTGATTGCTTGCGATGGCTTCGTCATCATCATCAACATCATCAAGTTTTACACCGGTACTGTTGCGTACAGTCAGTAAGTCTGTCTATTCACCAAGAGAGAAGACTATTGTTTTGAACGTTCACGATGCTCTGCTTTCTCAGAATCCCACAAACACTGTTCAGAACATAATCAAGAGTTGTGCCCACATGACGGGCGTAGGGGAGTCAACAATATATAGGTTCCTATCAGAAAGAAAAAAACAAGGTATAGCTAACCCAAATACAAACGAATACTTAAAGAGGGGGAGAAAACCTATTGAAATTGATGAATTTGCCAAAAATGGTATTCGAAGGAAAATTCACGAATTTTTTTACAAAAAAGAAATACCCAACTTAAACAAAATTTTACAAGAAGTTAGAGACGACCCGGATTTGCCTCATGTCGGACGAACCAAATTGTGGCAAGTTTTAAAAGAATTAAATTTCCGGTGGGAGAAATCAGACCGAAAATCACTTTTGATTGACCGGGAAGAGATAATATGTTGGAGAAGAAAGTATCTAAGATCTATACGAAAATTTCGGGCTGAAGGAAAGCCAATTTACTATCAGGACGAAACGTGGGTAAACGCAGGTCATACTCTCACAAAAATTTGGTCAGATAAAAATATATCAAGCTCCAGGCAAGCCTTTATGGAAGGTTGGTCTACTGGTATTTCCCCACCCTCTGGTAAAGGCAGTAGATTAATAGTTTCTCACATTGGCAGTGAAAAAGGATTTGCTAAGCATGGTTTGTTGGAATTTCAATCCAAAAGCACAAAAGACTATCACGAGGAGATGACAGCTGATGTTTTCGAAGAGTATTTTGAGCAGATGATTAAACATATACCACCAAACTCAATTATAGTATTAGATAATGCACCTTATCATTCACGACTAGTAGAAAGACTTCCAACGACTGCGTGAAAGAAACAGGATATCATTGAATGGCTGCGGAATAAGTCCCTGCCTTACAAAGATGAAATGGTTAAAGCAGAACTTTTAAAAATTGCCCGGCAACACAAATCTAAGTTCAAGAAATACGTAGTTGACAAAATGGCGGAAAGACGAAACATCACAGTCCTTAGACTTCCACCCTACCACTGCGAATTAAATCCAATTGAACTCATTTGGGCACAAATGAAAAGCTATGTGGCTAGAAAAAATACGTCATATAAAATACAAGCTGTACGTGAATTGTTATATGAGTCTTTACAACATATTACAGAACAAAATTGGCGAGATGCAGTAAGACATGTAATAGAAGAAGAACAAAAAATGTGGGATCTTGACAATATAATTAATGCGACTGTAGAGACACAACCGCTAATTATTAACCTGCAAGACGACTCGGATTCCGAAGATGATCCTGTTTATTTTGAATTTGAATAGTTTTGTAAGTAATCGTAGTTTATATCATTTAAAAATAGGTATTAATTAAATAAATGTATCTTTTACAAATTGCAAGTAACTTTTTATTTTTAAATAAAATAAAGAAATTTTATTAAAATAAAAATACAATTTACAGTACCTACAGTTTAAGAATATTAATATATTTATTTATTTAAAGTAACGTAATGTTTTAATCATATACTCTACGACACTGGTCAGTCATTTCCACTCAAAATACCTACATAATCGGATTAAAAGTTCTATAGCTGTATTGTATTTATTCAGATACAAGGTGGGTTAGTCGAAAACATCTTAAACTGCCAGTTTTAGGTTGGTTTTTGTTATTATATCATACTACCTGTCCTCTCTGTATTTCAGTTCTCTAATGAGGGTCAAACTTGCAGTGAGCTATCAACAAATTGTGTACGGACTATAGATAATCGAGACGAAAAATAATTCCGAACGCACATACGAACATACACCCACACAGACGTCCACTTAAAAACTATTGTATTCGACTCTGGGGACCTTGAAATGTGGAGATTTTTCAAAATTCGGGATTCGAAAAATCGGACCCATTACTATTACTATAACTTCCCATTGAGAAGTTAAAAATTGAACGTGAAACTAATAACACCAAAACACACTGAACTGAAAATATTCTAATTAAAGCGGCGGCAGTGCATTTTGTCCGACATGGTTGACAATTGCCTCTGGAAATAAAAATCCCAAAAAATCACTGTTATGTCATAGTTAAAGTTTACGCTTCTGTCTTATATTTTATTTTTATTATTTTTAATATTATATTAAAATATGCTACTATAACATTCAGTAGAATGGGATGAAATACTCAATGGATGAGTTCACTTAATAAATGCAATATGAGTGTTATTAAAAAATTGCTAGCTACGTCAGTGTATAGATAAAAAATGGATAAAATTATTTTAAATCTTATACATTTTTAAATCATGACTTTGAGAAACTAAACTCAATTTATGTACGTCGATATAACAACGTAAAATATCCAATTTAAGAATGTGTATAACATTTATGAATTTTTAGATGGTTGCCTGAATTTGAAATATTTTATAGAGTAAATGATTCTGCATCGATTAAGACAAAGAAATAGCTACCTTTCCGATCTTCTTCTTCTTAAGGTGTCGTGATCGCTTGTCGATCGCAGGCTCTCATATTGCACAGCATATTAACAATCATAGTCCTATTTACAGCTACGCGAAATAATTCACTGGTAGTTTTTCCAAACCACTGGCGTAGATTTTTCAGCCAGGAAGTAGTACGGCGGCCCACACTTCTTTTTCCCATGATTTTGCCTTGTATGACAAGGTGTAGTATGTTGTACTTTTCTGAGTGACGCATTATATAACCGAAGTATTCCAATTTACGTCGTTTAACTGTGTTCACGACTTCGTAACTTTTATTTAAGCGTTGCAATACCTTTTCGTTTGTGACTCTATTCACCCAATTGTTCTTTAGAATATATCTTTAGAATATATCCACATCTCGAATGCTTCTAGTCTCTTCAAAAGCGATTCAGTCAAGGTCCATGCCTCAACCCCGTAAAGCAACACTGGGAATATATAACAACGAACCATTCTCATGCGAAGTTTCAAATTAAGATCATGACTGCAAATTATTTTTCTAAATTTCATAAAATTTGTTCGTGCTTTAGCAATTCTACTTTTGATTTTTGTACTAGTGTTCCAGTTTTCGTTAATATTAGTACCCAGATATACCAGCTGACTTACGCGTTCAATTGAATTGTTACCAATTGTAACGTTATAGTGATTATTATATACGACTGCTTGTTTATTGATGACCATAAACATTGTTTTCTTTGCGTTCAGTTTGAGCCCATATAACGCGCAGTTTTTTTTTTTTATGAAAATAGTCGCAAAAAGGGTAGACCTATCGTGTGGGCCGCGGACGGCCCGCACTGCGACTATTAGAAGGGGAAGGGATTATAGAAAGGAAATGATTGTGGACACGCTTTTTAAAAAGTTGCAGGTCATAGTTCTCTGGAAAAACTGATTTTGGAAGCTTATTCCATTCCGTAGCAGCCCTGTAAAAGAAGGATTCTTGATGAAGATTGGTCCTAGTAGTGTCAGTCTTGAGAGTAAATGGGTGAGACTGATCAGCGTGCCGAGTTTTTCGGCCGAATGTGGCCAATGGTGGTACAAGAGTTTTTATTTCTCTGGAGCATCTGCCATGGAAATATCTGTAGAGCAATGACTGGTCTGCAACTGTTCTAGAGGGTGAAGGGTATCTGTGAGAGTTGAGCTGTTTATCAAGCGAATGGCTCTTTTCTGAATGGAATCTAGAAGATGAAGAGAATGCCTTGGTGCTGAACCCCAAATGTGTGAGCAATACTCCAGTAAAGGTCGGATTTGAGCCTTGTACGTTGTCAACAGTTGATCAGGAGTAAAAAACTCTGGCTTTCCACATAAAACCTAGCCTCTGGCTTGCCGACTTTGCGATGTTAGCAACATGATCATGCCAAGACATATTATTGGACACCGTGACTCCCAAAATCGAGATGGAGGGACTTGGTTCAAGGGTATTTCCGGACATTGTGATGGGATGATTTGAGGAATTCACTTTCTTGGAAAACGTGGCACTTTGTGTTTTTTGGGCGTTGAACTGAACAAGATTGTTGGTTCCCCACTCGACGATTGCTTTAAGATCTCTATTGATGCAATTAACCTGTTCCTGCTTGAGTCTATTTGTATCATTCACCGAAAGTGATCGATAGGA
Organism: Agelastica alni; assembly: GCA_950111635.1. Taxonomy (NCBI): domain Eukaryota; kingdom Metazoa; phylum Arthropoda; class Insecta; order Coleoptera; family Chrysomelidae; genus Agelastica; species Agelastica alni. Next base: position 34,767,320 of record OX467714.1, read on the forward strand.
TGTGAAAGTTGAGACAAGTGTGCTATCGTCTGCGAAACTGTAAATGGGGTTCGTGGTGGTTTTCAAGAGGTCGTTGATGTGTAAAAGAAATAAGGTGGGGGACAGGATGGAACCCTGGGAGACCCCGGCATTAGTTTTAAACGCATGAGAAGAAATACCGTCAACTGCCACATGTAAGGAGCGATCTTGCATGAAGCTCAAGAGCCATTGGCGCAGTTTGGTTGGGAGACCGTAGGCAGATAATTTATTTAACAATGCCTGGTGCCAAACGCGGTCAAAGGCTTTAGATATATCCAAGGCTATTGCACGGGATTCACCAAACTTTTCAATAGTGTTTGTCCAGAGCTGAGTGACATAAGCTAGCAAATCTCCAGTAGACCGAAGTTGTCGAAATCCATATTGTCTGTCATGGATTATCTTAAATTTCTCTAGATATTTGATAAGTTCTGTGTTAATCGCTTTTTCCATAACTTTGGATTTGACTGAGAGCAATGCAATAGAGCGATAATTTGCAGGAATAGTCTTCTTTCCTTTTTTCGGAATCGGTTGGACTTCAGCGTTTTTCCACATGGACGGAAATACTCCTTTGCTGTATGATAACTTGAAGAGTCTACAGAGAACTGGGGTGAGCTCTTGAGCACAGGTCTTCAGGACAATTGTCGGAATTCCATCTGGTCCTACTACCTTATTAGAGTCAAGATTTCGTAGGATTTTCCTGATAGTGCGATGGCGGATAGTGACCTCAGGCATTACAACCATCGCAACCATTCGGTCCAACAACGCTTGAAGGTGCTCAATTGACCCTGTCACTAACAAGGTTACCTCAAAACTCTCGTAGACGCCAATGCAGTTGCCAGCCAAAGACTTATCAACAATAATTTTAAATATTCCATCCCAGCTCTAAATTGTAATCGCACAATAGCTTCGATCATAACCAGACCACGAACAAAGCATGTAGCAGGAATAAAAATCTTAACCGACGGACAAAGAAGCTACTCAAAACACTGCCCAAACTGTCCTGGTGTCCCATTATCTCCTCAACACATCTTTGGCGGCTGCCCAGCAATTTAAGCCAGGCTTATCAAGATTAGCCTTGAAGACCCAGAAGCAATAATTTTTCTGACAAAGCTGTTGAAGTCGCCGAAGCTGTCTCCATTTGCACAGATCATGGATACGACAACAACAACACAACTAACAAGGTGTCATCTGCGTACCCAATATTATTCATAAGCACGCCATTAATGAGGCCTTCAGCATACAGATTAAACCTTTCCGATAATTTAAGCGAAATAATAATTTTTAAAAGAATCGAAAAATGTATATTCTATAAAACTTGTACGGTTAAAAATCTTATTGGTAGTAAGTTCAGACGATTTGCGATTTTTCGAGACCAAAAACAAGCGGGGTTTCCGATAATTGCGGAGAGAGATTTTGTTTTGAAATTCATGAAATTATTCGTTCTGAACTCATTACCGGTGTAGATGTTTGCAATATAAAAAACTGATCACATCGCACGGCAGCTTTTCGATAATAAAGTGCTCTTTATTTTCCTCTTTATTTGAAATTAATATGTAAAACTCTTATCACATGAAAATACATTTTTATTTTATGAACAATTATAACATAAAATATACAACATATTATCAACACATTAATATTACTGAGATAAATATTAATATTATTATATTAACACTTATGTGCATCACTAGTAGTATCCATGATAATTTCAGGGATATAAATTCAAATACACAACTTTCAGAGCGTCCGGACGCCACGCGGCCTGTAGTGTTGCCAGATTTTCTTCCGACTACAAACGCGGTAGTCAAATTCATTTTTAATTATTTTTTTATAATATTTAATTATAAATTTGTTTTCAAAAAATCTATTATGGAAACTCATTATAATTAACAGGAAATGTCGCTCTATACGATATACTACATTTTATTAAGTTTAAAAATTAATTAGATGTACTACGTAATTTGACCTTATACATATCCTTAAACTTTATTGATTGATAATTAAAATCATAATAAAATATCCTTAATAATTATTATCACTTATTAAGGTACACTCTTACCAGTAGTGAACATGTTTCCCATAGTGGACACCTCAAAGAACCCCGCACAAATCAAATGGGAAATGGATCCCAGTCGAATTGGCTAAAATTTGGATATGTTGTAGTTTATACCTTTCTGATCAATAGGCTTCATGGGCACGAGACCTAAAAATGGACAGTTTTTTTGGTATCGAAGGTCGAAAGTTGCAGATCTGTTGCATCTGAAAAGCACGGCCCTTGAATTGCAAGTATATATCCATCCGGAGCGACTACTAGAGCTGTTTTTACCAAGTGTCGACCTTTATGAGTACAGTAGGATTGTCGAAGAGCTCTAAATTCGCTACTTTTTGGAATAGAGCCGTAAGTACCGGCGATGGCCGCAATTACTCTGGGAATATTTGACTCTTGATTATATAGATTGATTTTCTAACCATAGCGATTGTTAAACTTGTTAACCGTCTACTTGCATATATTAACATGCCAGTGAGAAAATCGTGCGAAAGGCTCTGACGTAATTTACATAGAAATAGTAACAGATATTTTTTACTGATATCTCTAGAACCGTTTTGGCAAGGTACTCTGTCACAATAAGTAAACACACGTAACAAATAAGAACGTTTTTAAAAGCCATATTCAAAATAATGCGAGACAATCAACACAAAATATTAGTTGTATAACGGTGTTGATAAAACTAATCAACGGAGTGTTACTTATTGTCACTATTATATACATAGCTTCTGTCAACTACTCCTGAAAATTATTGTTGGGTGTATAAGAGAACATATTAATATGGGGTTAGTTTTTATAGTTGTATCTTATGATTTTGTCCTACAATTGAAATAAAAACTCGGCCCATGAAGCCTACAACATATCCAAATTTCAGCCAATTCGACTGGGATCCATTTCCCATTTGACTTGTGTGGCGTTAAAAAAAGTAAAAAAGTAAAAAATTAAGATAAATCTGCCCTATTTAAGAGAACCAATTTATTTATCAACAGTATGGAGGTTAATAAATACATGTTGCAAACCTCCCCTGCCCTCAGTTAGTGGAGTATTAAAAGCGGAAATTGATTACCATTTTGTACTGAATTGTTAACAAAGTGAAAGTGTATAAAAGCATCATAAGACCGATAGTGACCTACGGATGCCAATCGTGGACGATGACGGCCAAATCCGAAGACCTATTAGCAAAGTTCGAACGAAAAATACTGAGAAAAATATTTGGACCGACCCAGGAAGAAGATGGGTGGAGTATAAAGTATAAACACGAACTGGCAGAACTGTATAAAGAAATAGACATGATCACATGTAGAGTGCATGGAAAAAAGAAGGATACCACAGAAGATCTCCAAAGGAAACATGAGACTGGGCAGACCACGACTAAGATGGCATGACAACATACAAAAAGACGCAAGAGAACTCATAGGCGTAAGAAACTGGAAAAGAGCGGCTGCGGATGGAAAAGAATGCTAAACGAGGCTAAGGCCCACAGAGTGCTGTAAGGCACGGATGGATGGATGGACCGAATTGTTAATTATATACATAATATACATAAATACATAATATAACATACAAAATACATATGTCCCTATAGTGAACATGGGTGTCCACTTTAATAATTTGAACTGAAATTGACTTAAATTGTTATTACTACCTAAAAAAGATAACTACTGATATGCTTTAAGTTTTATTAAGAACCGAGACTAGGATCCAGTGGTGTTAAATAGGGTGTTCACCATTATACTTTGTGTGTTTCCACTATTGGGTTCAATTTAAAATAGTACAAAAAGTATACTTAAGAGCCAAACTTTTTGTTTTTGTCGTTTTTTTGTTTTATATTTTGGCATTAATGTTAATTATTTTTTTAATTTCTGTTCTAATAATTGTTAAGGCTTTTGATATTTTTCAATGTATTTTAGGGTAAATATAAATCAGAATAACATTTTAGACCCAGAACAGAATATGCTTGATGCTGCTGATGCTGTAAATAGGGGAATACCTTATAAAGCTGCCGCTAGGATATAAAGTGTTCTTAGAGTTTCACCAATGCTCAAACATAAAGGCTCAGTAGGTACCTCTTGAAAGGAAAATGGGACCTGAAGGCCTCCTTTACGTTGGACCTTGATTGGGTGAAAACAATGGCAACTGCTGGATTTCCTCTGACAAACGATAATTTCTTGGGAAGTATTGCTAAATTAGCTGAAGAGTTAAAAGTTAGCTTTACCTCTCCGGGTAAAAAATGAATAAAGTTATTTCATAGAAGACATCCTGGTATCAGCTTTAAAGTATGTCAAATTCTGACTGCTATAAGAAAAGGAGTATCCCAAGAAAATATGAAATAATGGTTTCAAGAAGAAGAAAAAATATTTTAAAGACAAGCAGTTGCTACAAGTTCTAGATGACCCAACAACAGTTTTTAATGCGGATTAAATCGCATTTTTTCTAAATGCAAAGATGGGAAAAGTTTTGGCTGCTAATAGTTCCAAGTCAGTGTATACTGTTTAGGGAAATAATGTCGGGATGGAAAGAAAATGATGAATGCAATAATGAGGAAAATGTCGCTGCTATTTTTAATTTTAATGATTTGCAGGAAGGTCACTATGTACTGGCAGAGTTCAATGGTGGCAAAAGAAACATCACAATCTTCAGATTTCTGTGTGTTATTCACTAACCTCATTACAATCCATAAGTATTATGGGATATAAAATACCAAATGATAAAGACATTTTTCCTAGTAATATAAAAAATTAGTTACATATTTGAAAAACCAATAAATGTTCGATTAAAAAATAAATAAAAACGTGTACCAGCTATATATTTTTTATTTCAGAACTTTGGTTTTTACCATAAAATAAATCTATTGTTACCAATATTAACGAAAATATGGGTGTTTACTAATGGCTCATTGACAAGAATTCATTTTAATTTCTGTGGTAAAAAATGGATTAATTATTATATTGTTTGCTATCATTTAATCCAATTAAGGAAACCTAAAAATAGGTTTTTATTATATGATATTGGCAATAACATTATTTTCCGTCTATAACAAGTCAGAAAAAAGAAATTTTTAATTAAAGTATCACGATTGTCATAATTAATCATGTAATGTGTTTTTAGATGAGGCGCGGTTCTAACGATATGCAAGTAAACGTTGCAGGCATCAGGCGAAATATCAAAAATTTCGCACACAATTACTCCGACGCCCAGAAAAAAGTAAGAGAAGCTACGTCGAACGATCCATGGGGTCCGAGCAGTACCATAATGGCGGAAATAGCCGATCTCACGTACAACGTAGTGGCGTTTAGCGAGATTATGCAAATGGTACGAAATGTTTGATACGCTCGTTTGTAGCATAAATAGAATTATCCATTTTCCATCTAGTTAATGAATTTGCTTTGTAGGTATGGAAGAGACTTAACGACCATGGTAGGAATTGGCGCCATGTCTATAAAGCATTGGTAGTGTTAGAATATCTAATAAAGACGGGATCGGAAAAAGTGGGTCAACAATGCAAAGAAAACATATTTGCAATTCAAACATTGAAAGATTTTCAGTATTTAGAAGAAGGTGGGAAACTGTTCGTAACTTTTAATGAAATTACTATTATTTCCGATTGATAATTTCATCTGCCTAATTTTCAGGTAAAGATCAAGGACAGAATGTGCGAGAAAAGGCAAAACAATTGGTCAATTTATTGAAAGACGATGAAAGACTGAAAAACGAGAGAGCGCGTGCGCTGAAAGCCAAAGAACGTTTTGCGCAGAGTGCAAGCGGTTTCGGTAGCGATGGCGGTATCGATACACCGAGCAGCCCCAAATATCCAGCCTTCAGAGGAGAATGGAGCTCCAGGGATACAGGTAAAGATGCTGTTTGTAAAAGTACATCCAATAACACGACGTGTGAATCATTAAAAAAAAATTGTAGTACTAGCGAAAAAGTTTACCGAAAATATCTATGCATGTAAATAAAATTAAAGTGTCTGTGATTTTAAAATAAATTCATTTTTCTAAGCTATGATTATTCGCACGTTACCAAAACATAAAAAACGCATTTTTTTGTCTGTCTGTTTGTTTGTCTGGGCACATATCTGAAATTACTCAACGGATTTAATGCGGTTTTCACGGGTAGATAGAGCTTGGCTAGGAGCAAAATATAGGCTTTATTTCATTTAAAGCGGATGTTGGAAAAAAATGATTCTCATTTAATACTCTTTCTAGCCCAATAAGTCACAAGGCAAATAATAGTTGCTATCGTTGAAGTCCTATAGGCGTCACAACACGAACTAAGAACAACGTTTAAAATAAAATACAAAATAAATTCGGTTAGATTTTATTTAGTGTTATAATTTAGTTTTTAAAAAATCAGTAGGTGGCGCTGTTTATTTTTAGAACGCACTATAGAAATTGTTATAAAAATTCACCTGACCGGCATCATTTTAAAATTTAGTACCTCAAAAATTCACTAGACATCACGGTTCATTTTTAAAACGCATATGGTGATCTATAAAAAAATTCATTGATGTTAAATCGGATGTCAAGAAAAAAAGTTATCCTTATTTAAAGATATAAAGGTAAAACTAAATTCCACGCGGACCAAGTCGCAGTAGCTAGTTAGTAATAAATTAATTCATTTCTTTGATATAAGCAATAAGAGGTTATTTTAATACGCCACAAATATCAAGTAATTATTCTTGTGTGATGTTATCATTTGAAAACTAATTGAGAACCACAAAACTTAATCTTTGAGGTTGGGTTAAGTAATCTTTACAATGATACTAAGTTAGTTCCAATGTATAATTTTATTATCAATCTTATCTATTACTGTGGTATCGTTACAGAAACATCGCAAATATTACACAGGTCTTCTACAAGGTTCTGTTGTTGGACAGATGGGGGTCATTTCCAAAGTATTTTGCTGCATAGAATTGGAATTTAAGGTCAACATTGGGCTATCACGTCGTGATTTAAAGATTTTTGTTGTTGTGTATTCAAAAGTGAATTTTGTTGCTACTTTTGAGGTCATGTATTCAATAATTCTGGTGTTTTTTCTAGTTGCATCATTTAAAACTATTGCTGTCCTTTAAAATAGGCTATTTGCGGTTACCTAGGATTTTTTTCTTGCAAAGTTATGATAATTTCAGTTACAAAATATATCCCAACAACGTCATTGACTGCATTCACATTAACCCCCAAAATCCCAGGGTACAGTATTTTAAAGACTAATTGCAATTTGCAGTCTTATAAACAAAAATTTCTTTTTTGACATAATATGTATAATCAGCGACCCCGAAAACCAATTAGTAAAATTTTTTAGATACCAATATCGTTTTTTATACATTTGAAATAGAAAATTTCAATTTTCCAACTTATACCATACTCATCGACCACATAAACACCTAAGTAGGTATAATTTTTTAAGAGAAATTAGCCAATAAAAATATGTATGCCTAATTGGGTTAATGTAAATGTTTATGACTTTGTTGGGATATATTTTGTTGTGATCACAGATCGCAACACTACGTTTTAAATTTTATTTATTCTAATTTTAATCCTTTACGGCGCCAATGTCTTAAAACTGTTTTGCAATAGGCAGAACTCGTCTGCTACCCCCAGCTGGCTTTTTCCCTTTTGTTTGTCGGCGCAGTAGTAAATTTCCTCCCAACGCGCCGTCTCGATTTGACGCAACAGCAGTATTCCTCCGACCGTCGAGAACGACGGTCGTTCAACAGTATTATTGTTCCGACAGTCGTAGTGAGCGGCTGCTATACAGTTCCTTTTTCACGGCTTTGAATTAATTTCATTGCTTGCATTAATTCAGTAGTCGGTACAAGTGCATTGTGTTTTCGAAGATAGAAATACCTATATTTGTGTTAAATAAAAACCTTTAAAAAACCAACCAAATTGTGATTACTTCCAGTCCACTACATCGAGGTTGAGTAATCATTTCTCCCATGTAGGAAAAGGGAAAGTATAAACCCCCCGATTCCTACATATTTCATAACATAAAATGGTTTTAACTCTACTACAAAAATCGTTGTTAACCGCTTTAGAGCCCATTTTAAAGGATAAGAGTAGTTTTGAATGATGCAACTAGAAAAAACAACCAAAAAAAATTTGTGCCTTTTGTACATAACCCCTAAAATAGCCATTGCACCCATTTTTGGAATACATAACCTTTATTTTGCTTTCAATTTGTCCACAATTAAAAATTTTCCAGGCGTTAACGATTCGTTCGGTATAAATTTCAGGTTAAATTTTTAATGCTGCTGTATAATTTTAGGTATTTAATTATTATTTTGCGAAATTATTGCAGTAGATTTACCCAGAGACATAGAGAACGCTCGTCCCCAGACTGCAGGTGAGGAAGAGCTTCAACTACAGTTAGCCTTGGCGATGTCAAGAGAAGAGGCCGACCAGGAAGAACAGAAAAGAAAATCCGATGACGTTCGACTTCAGTTGGCTTTAAGTCAGAGCCAGCAAGACTTCAAGTAAGTATTTCTGTGATATAATTTATCTGATATCGGTTTTAAGTTGCGTGTCTAAACAATTCTTTGCAGGACTTCTGGTTCTAGGTCGACGCATGACAGGAAAAAACTAGATGATAGTCATATGGTCGATTTGCTGGACGTTAATTTGGGGGGAGATCAAGCGCCCGTTGACCCTTGGGGAATGCCCCAACCTCCCAGACCACAGGTATTATTTTTTTAACGTCATTTTTTTAGCTACAAAAAAAACTTTATCGAAATAAATTTTTAAAGAAAAATGTTTCCAATTGTTGGCTCCAAAACGCTCTAATTAATGAAATTAGACATTTAATTTCACCTGATGATTAGTACATCCATTATAACGCTTTGATTTTAGAATTCTCTAGCATCCGTACCATAGCGAGGTACTAATTATTTTCGCTCAAGACTTTCTTGTCTTCCAAACCGTTCCAAGCCGTGCGCTTTCATTGCCCAGAGTAAGAAATCCTACAAATTTTACATCAGAAACTACAATTCTTTATCACACTGTAAGTTCATTTTTTTTGTTACTGCAACTCTCGATTCGTTCCCAAATACATTCCATTTTTATAGAGGTTAATTGAATTTGATAAAACTTACAACTTGTTCAAATTATTTAACGCCCTTAACTCAGCCAAGTGCTGACACCCTCTAATCCCTTTTTTATATATCTCGTTTTCGTTAAAAAAGAATAATTTACAAAATAAATGAATCGTTTTTACACGCTTTATATTAGCTTGACTTGTATCTATCTATGTAACGGAATCTTTGGACACGATTTTCACCCACTTAAAAACATCGGATCGACTTGAAACTTTGTATACTTCCAAAGGACCGATGACAATACAATAATTTCATAAATTTTTTCAAAGATCCTAGCCAGGATCATCAGCATATTAAAAAAAGTCCGATATAAAATATGAAAAATAAATAAGTAATAGTTTAAAAAAACTAAGACAACACACTTTATAAGAAAACCGAACTAAAAAATAAAAAATAATTTCACAATCAAAGGCGTGGGATGCGCTATATCAATTAATATATTTGATAATAAACAGGTATTGGTAAAAGAAAAGTCTCCAAGAAGAAAACATAAACATCATAAAAATACCCCACGCTTTATAAGAAAACCGAACTAAAAAATAATTTTACAATCAAAGGCGTGAGGTGCGCTATATCAATTAATATATTTGATAATAAACAGATATTGGTAAAAGTAAAGTCTCCAAGAAGAAAACGCAAACATTATAAAAAGCACCCCTTGCTTTTGATTGTAAAATTATTTTTTATTTTGATTTTCTTATAAACCGTGTTGTCTTAGTTTTTTTAAACTATTTATTTTTGGTAAACATTACGATCTTTTAGTTCGATAAAGTTTTGTTATGAATAAATTTTATAAATGTTAAAATTCTGATTTATTTCCAGTCTTTGGATTTAAGTTTCTTTGATTTTCATACTTCCTTGGTATGTACAAATGTGTATTTTAGTTTGTTTTATTAACTAGCAACGCTGGTATTATTTATTTTATGTCAGTTTTATCATTATTTACGATCCATATATCATCGAGCTTTTGTTCTTGTTAGGATCGTTTTCGTCTGTTTTCAAAGTGGCTCACACTTTTGGCTGAATTTTTAACTATGGAAAAATTAATACTATAAAACCTATACTCTTTTTATACTAGGAGTAGTGATTTGAATTATTCGCGCCAAAATTGTTCTCTCATTGGTTTCTTTATAGAGAGAAGTTTACACACAGAAAATTCAAGATCTGTCATTACAGATTTTAGAGATTATTATTAACCGTCATTCGTATTAAGGTGCCAGTTGTTGTTGATAACAGTTCTTTGTTTCTTGTTACTCCATTCAATCCTTATCGAAAATTTAAAAATCAGTTTTTGTTAGAACTAATGAATCGATTGTATTAATTTGTTGCAGTTAAAGAACAGTCAACTATAAATTCCTATAAAGAAATGGTAATTTAGAATCCCACATTAAGCAATATAGCAGTTGTGCATAAAATTACAAATATGTTTAATACGATGTATGGTCTGTGATTTTGATCTATATGAATTTAGTGACATTTGCTGTGTAATCGTGGCTTTTGCATATCACTCCTCCTAATTTATTCACAGAGTACAAATGATTTCAACTGTCTTTTAATAGTTCATTCGTAAAAACAATTATTTGGTATATAAAAAACGTTTTCGTCTTTAATTTGTGGATCGTTTAAAATGATATCGTGTAGGCTAGCTAAAACCGTGTTTTTCTAATTAGCCATTAGTAATTCAAAATTTAAAAAAGTTCGTTCAAGTATTACGCAAGAATAATAAACCGGGAAGCGACAAAAGCCTGTTTTAAGTTATCTGAAGGTGCATGATAAAAAATATGGTGTACAAAGAAAGTCCGTTTATTAACCCTGCATTATCGATATCGATAGTTCATGTTAATTAGCATGTTACTTTCCGACCCGATTCCAACGCTCTTCTTTGTTTGTCGTGCAGTGTATATATTTAAGGTTTACGGTGGCTATCGAAAATTGACCTTACAACCATCAAACGTTCCGACAAAGCTGTCACTTCTTGGTTTATTATTATCGGGTATTACTATTAATCATTTGCTGTTTTTAAATAATTAAAATGTAATTGGTTTTGATAATGTGTCAGTTCGGAACTTACGTGAAAAGTAACGGATGTACAACTAACCTACCTATTTTAAAAAGCGCTTTAATAACGTAAGCATCATTTTAAAGAACTAATAACATTTTGTTTTAGCAAACATCGCCTTGGCACCCGTCCTCGCTATCATCTCCGCCTGAAGTGCCGTTAGCAAACACCTGGGTACCGCCTATTGGTGGTTCAATTAAGAAAACCGACCCGTGGGGTGTACCGATCGCCACCAAATCATCTACATCGCCAGTGCCCAAACAAGACCCTTGGTCTCCTACCAGTCAGAGTTCAACGGATTTGGATGAATTTGACGTTATTTCTAATAGGTAAATACCTTTGCATCGACTAAAAAGCTGAAGCACACATGAAAAATTACTTACCAAAAATATATTTAAAGCAAATTTGTTGTCGGTTAAAAGAATTTCAAACGGTGTTTCTACTATACATTAGATAATCCACTTCATACTTGTTTTAAAACCCTGCACTTTAAATTTTTCAAACCAATAACGGATATTCAAATGAGTAACTATCACTGACCTAGAGCCTCCAGATTGTCGAATTGTTTATGAAATCTATTACGAGTCCGTCCGGCCGTTCTATCCAACCGATTTGCTTAATTTTTTTTAAGTGAAATGTATTGACGAACAGATTTGTTATCAATCATTTGAAATCACCTTATTTTCACTCTTTCCAAGTTGTTTCGAACGAATCTCTTAAGTGGTTCGAAAAATGAACTGTAACTTTGAACTATTTTTTATTTTAAGGTGAAAAATAAAATCAATTGCTTCCTGCGGCTTACCACGATGAATCTACGTAGTTTCTTGGTGTTGTAGGGCCTGTATTCTTGGTCTTGGTAACGGCACTCCACATAAAATAGTTTATAACAATGTACACTACATATAAACTATAAATTATCCGATTAGAGGATAGTGGCCAAAATAATAATTAAAACAACGACGGTAGATTGTAGATTGAAGGGGGGTCGTGATGGCTATGCATCCTTTCAAGCACCTCGACCTATCAGATATTTTGTGCATAACCCTTAATCTATTCGTGGCCCGAGATTCCGAGACTTCGTGCAAAGTTTATCAGTTTCCTGTGGGCTAAGTTTCTGACATCGAAGAGCTTTAGGAATGCCCCTAAAAAAACTTTTACCCCTCTTTAAAACCTATCATAGCTTATGTTAAAAAAAAAACGAAAAAAAATATCAGTGCTCTCTGGTGGTCTGGGTGCCACTCGAGAGGTCCACAAGACTAACTTCCCAGTGGAAAGAATGAAAAAATACCATATGTTTTGTTGTTGTAATTATTATTATTATTATTAAAATTATTATAAAAACAATTTCAAATTATTTATAACAAATTATAATTGTCATAAAGAATATTCTGTTTATGTCGACCATATTCTTTCAAACTTTTTCTTATTATTTCCTAAGCGGGAGCTATTTTCAATTGTTTATAACAATTGAATTTTTTTTCCAACTATTATGATTAATAATCATTTGTTAGTAACAATATTCAATTGTTATAAACAATGCTTGATTATTACCAACAATAATTTTTCACTGTTATAGCGTCTTCAATGCTATTCTCTCAATACTGACACAAGTTTAAAATTCTCCAATTCCTATTTTCGTTTTCTAAAACTATCTTTTTTTATGAAATATTGTCATATTTTTCACACAAATATTCCTAACGTGCAATAATCATATTATTCAAAAGATCTCAAAATTCTGTATTAAAAATAGTATAATTTATAAATTGCAAAATTCAGGTAGTTAACCATTTTTTTCAGTTTTTTTATTCTCCATAGAAAACAGCTCGACCGATTTTGCTGAAAATCTAATCAGTTCCAGGTTGCGTAATTATGCGTCGAATGCAATTGGTCCCACATCGACATAATTTTTTGTTTTTGAGATAATCGAGACGAAAAATAATTCCGAACGCACATACGAACAGACGCCCATTTAAAAACTATTGTATTCGACTCTGGGGACCTTAAAATGTGGAGATATGTCAAAATTCGGGATTCGCAAAATCGGACCCATTACTATAACTTCCCACTGGGAAGTTAATAAATTGTCGAGGTAGCTTAAAATTTCTCAGTTTAATAGGTAGAAAGAGATGGAATACTTGTGCGTTTTTAATGTATCACTCGCTCTCCGTGCACTGTTTCATCTGTATTTTCCTTCTTGTTAAGGCATATTTGATGTTTTCCTAAAATAAATCTTTGAATTTTAGAAACAAAGTGATGTCGTCGCCAAAAACAAATGGTGGTGGTCCAGATCCTTTTGAATTGAATCTATTGGGAGAAATTTTACCTACAAATACAACGATAGACAGTGAAGGAAATACGTCGTCCAAAAAGACGCCTCTCAGTTTTTTGGGAGAAAATTCTGCATTGGTTAATTTAGATAATCTCGTAACTAGTAAGTACTTGCCCATTTAACATTACGTCATTTTTCGATGCGTTTGTATTTTTGGCTCGATTTTGTAATGCCGCCAGAAAATAATTAATAATAATAATAATTTTAAAAAATTGTCTACAAAATTTGTAATTCGGCAACATACTTCTTATGGACATACTTTTATGACATAATAATCGTGTGTTACAAAAAAAATACCTGGTGGTTTGTAACATGTAAACAGACTGTTTATTTTACTTGTTTTTTACAATAACTCCAAATAATGAATGAGCTAGACATAATTTTAGGCCTAACCTAACCTAACCTAGTGGTTCGGTGGTATGTTGCCCGGCGTAATTAAAGTCACAAACTGAGCTGCATCAACGTGGACGAGCAATTCATAGCGCGATTTTTACCATATACTCTTCGAAAGTGAGTAGAAAGAAGTGGCATGTTGAACTGACCCGATTCGGTTAAAAGCAGCGCTGGAACAAAAGAGATATTAAGGTTTGTCAGACCAAAGTTGTTCTTCGTGTGTTACTTGGTTATCAAGCCTCCTCATCACGTCAAGGCGTAATACCATAGCGTTAGTGAACGATGGCTGTCGGCAGACCGAGAGGGCTGCAAGTTACGATTTAAAATTACTTACCGACAGTCATCGAGGGGTCAAAGACCAAGTCATTACGAATGTGTCACTACATTCTAATAATTTCTCACATAGAGCCAAAAGACACCTACGTTTTTTGTGTTTCACAATCAAAACCTGCATAAATAAGATAAATAAGAAACTCTCAGAATGAATTGTTAACTAAAAATAACTGAATATATTAAGTAATTTAAGATCGTTAGTATGGCTTAGAATATGATTTTTGTAGAATCCAATGGAGATGTCTGGTCCTCCGATGAGAAGTCAAGTAAATAATTTGTTTTTGTCTATTTTTAATGTCATATTTAACAAAACTTGAATCAATGATACTGTTCTAACCAGATGATTTTGTTGGTATTTGTTTAATGTTTCTTTTTTTTTTAAGTAGACTAAATTTTGTCGGGTGTATTACGTTTAGTGCTGTCAGTTTGATCGAGAGATAATTAATAATTGTCACTAATTACTGAACATTGGGTTTAAATGTATCCCGTTGTATTACTTTTATTAACTTTTTTTTGTAATGTAGGTAAACCCTCAAATCCGACGTTAGTGGCGAACCCATTCTCGGATCCCTCTATAAACAATCCGCCTAGACCAGTGTTTAATACGCCGCCCCCAAAACCGTCCATCAATGAGATGAAACAGCAAACTTTCGCGCCTTTTACAGCAACGTCGCCACCACCACCGGTGCAGACCTTTGCACCACCTCCAAACGCTACGGCTTTTGGACAATTTTCCGTCACTGCTACATTACCACCATTCGGTGGTGCTAACGGCACTACATTTGCTGCTTCCGGTGTTACCCAGGTATAATTTATTTCTTATACATTGCCCTGAAAATCAAAGGGATGAAAATAAATGTAAGCGAAACGAAAGTAATGGTTTTTGAAAGAGAAGAAAGCATAACAAACTGTGAAGTTTTGATCGAGGGACAAAGAGTGGAACAAGTAAATGAATTTGTGTGCTTGGATTCAAAGTTTACGAGAGATGGAAAGTATGACAGTAACATTAAGCGAATGGTGTTGGCAGGAAAACAAATGAATGAGGCACTGCATAGCTTTATGAACAGCCAGAAAGTGTCAAAAAAGGCACGTCTGGCTATGCACAGAGGTGTGTTGGTTCCTACACTTATGTATGGTAGTGAATGTTGGGTTTGGCAGAAGAAGCATGAAAATAGGATTAATGATACAGAAATGAGTAGTCTGAGAAGTATAGCCGGAGTGACTCTGTTGAATAAAGTAAAAAATAGTGAGATAAGAGAACGCTGTGCTGTAACAGAAGATGTGGTTACAAAAATAGAATGCTTAGCGTAGAAAGGATGGATGAACGAAGATTGACGAAACAAATTTATAAGGCGAGTGTGAATGGACAAGTTGGTAGAGGTCGACCTCGGCAAACATATCTCGATCAGATCAACATTGTTTTGAAGAAAGGCCAGGTCAAGAGTACCAACAACCGACGAGCATGCATGTGAGCACTGATGAAAGTACAGGAAGCAAAAGATGTGTGTAAAAACTGTAGCAAGTGAAAGGAAGTGGTCTCTGCCTATCACTACGGGAAAAAGGCGTGACTATATGTATGTATGTACATTACCTATTGGAACGGTTGTGAATTAATTTTCATTTTGTTTATATTTTAGGATCCATGGGCTCCAGTCGTGACTAGCAATGGTACGACTAATTCGCCTTGGACGAAAAGCAACGAACCTGCGAATCCATTTTTGTCCTAACACAATGTCGGAAGCTGTAATTCATTTAATGGTGAGCATTTTTCAATTAGCATAACAAAAACTAGTCATATTTTATAATTGATTAAATTATAATGATAAATACCATAATTAACATAAAAACACATGACCTAACTTAAATGAAATCATCTTTATCTCCTGCGTGAATACTTTATAAAAAATAAGTTATTGGAAAATTATTTAGTAGTTCAAATAAACCATAGGTATTTCAAAAACGAGTGAGCCTTACAGTAGTCGCATATGATGTGTAACATTTGACATCTCCATTTAGTAATAAGCTATTTTAAAATTATATTCTGGAAAAAATGGGTGAGGTATTAATTGAAATGATTTTTCATAACAAACAATAATTCTTTTTAATGAAAATTGTAATTTATTTAATTGACACTAGGAGTGACAGAAATCAACCTCAAAATTTTAAAAAGCTTAATACTGAAATATTTTATTCAAATAATGATTTATTATTATTTATTTGAATTATTTATCAATGATCTGCACTTTATGGAGACTTATTATCAACAGTAAATATTTATTTACATAGTTTATCATATAACAGCAATTTTTATACACAAAACTGTAACTTAAGTGCACAGCTGATGACTGACAGTACCGACCTGTCGGAAAATTGGTTTACGGCTATCTGACTGAATGTGAATAGCGCCCGGCGCCACTTAGGCCTTTTGGCCCGTTGTGATACCATGATGGATGTCGGTGCCTTCCCCCTCTACCGTGTATGGTAGCGAATGTTGGGTTTGGCAGAAGAAGCGTGAACGTAATGATCAACGCTGCGGAGATGAGTAGTCTGAGAAGTTATTCCGGAGCGACTCTGATAGATAAAGAGAGGAATGGAGAGATAAGGGAACGATGTGATCTAAAAAGAAGATGTAACAAAGATATATAAATGAATGTGTAGAGAGACACGTAGAGAGGATGGATGAAAGAAGTTTGACAAAACTTATTTATAAGGTGAATGTTCATTAAGTTATAAAGGATAACATTATACAATAGCGAGAAACTCCGGTGAAAAGTTGTATGTGCGGGAAATATGTCGTAAAAGCGACCACTACCATGTGCAAGTGTCAATTTATAATGATCTTGACCAGACAGTGCTTTCCCTTAAAATGTCAATGAAGTAATAACCTAATAATGGATTTCTTAAATATTCGTTTCTTAGTTGTCAAAAGTAATAAGGGTCGACTTATCGAGATTTCTAAAATGTGTCAATTGTGAAACGATAGTGATCTCAAGCAGATCAAAACTCTTACATAAGAAAAACAAGATCCTAAAAAATATGAACAAAAAATTAAGAAATTATCAAAATTTAAACATACATAACAAATAAACAAGTATCTAAACCCATTGTTTTTTACACAAAAATATTTCTCATAAATACTGGGTGATTCTATGTAAGTTTGGTTGTGTGTATGTGCAATAAAGGTGTTTTTGTTTTAGGTAAAAATGCAGGTATTATAATAATAACGTGCGACAAGACGATTGGTGCAGAACAAACTAGTTGCTTTTTACGTTTAATAAATTTAATTGGGGGAAAATTCTTATACAATTTGAATGTTTCAGAATGTCTTTATATATTTTTATAAACAGAAAACTGCTTTTGCTTCGAAACAAAACAAAAAATAATACGTTATATTTGTATGTATGTTTTTTAGTGATTGAGGATTTGCTCATTTTTAATCCTGTAAATCGACACGCTGATGAAGAATTTTTAATTATACACATATCCAATAAAGATTTAATTATGTTATATAAAGTGAACGCTTGCTTATTGTTGCTTCATTAATGTTTCTAGTCGGTTTCGCAAATGATGTTTTTTTTTTAATTTTAGCCAATACGAATGCTTTTATAATTTTGCCTTCCCGAAATCCGCATTTGGTTGAAACATTTATGGTTATTGGGAGAAAAATCATTTTCGCAGCCGACGAATTCGTTACCATAAATTTGACTGAGGTTTAGATGAAATGATTAGATATGTAGTAGTGTTACAACAAAGGAATCTCAAAGATATTTTTTAATACGCATTTCCTAAAAAAATCCAACAGATTACATGTGATTTGTACTCTCGTCAAGTCTACTTTGTGAAACGTAAGAGCTGTCATGTGTCAAACGCCAGAGCTGTCATATGTCAAACACCAGAACTGTCATGTGTCAAACGTGTCAAACTTATGAAACTGATTAAATTTGCCAGTGACAGGCCCAATGCCAAATTGCCAAAACAAAATATCTTATTGGTGGAATTCTGCAGTAAAATGTAAAATTTAATTGAGTGATAATTATTTACTGCCCAACAATAAAATGTACGGCATGTTTGTTAAAATCAGTAAATTTTTGCGTTTTGCTTCGGTTAATATTAACATTGCTATTTAAAATGTTTGAGATTCCTTTCCGATTTTAATATCGTTAAGTATTTTAGGAAAAAAAATACGAATAAAATAGAAACAATAAACTTCAAACATAAATTGCTGTAGTACACGTACGTGTATCGTATTTTTATATTTTACACCGTGAACAAGCTTTTCAAAAAATTTAAAATAGAAGTATATTTTTGGAGAACTCCAAAAATAGGCGCGAAGAAAAGTAAATGATTTCGCTGCTGTCACAGTACTTTCTAATTTAGTATCGCAATTTATTAAAAAAAGAAACCTATGTGAATATTATAGCTTTCTACAGAGAAAAAAAGAAACAAAGTGTTTGAATTTTAAAAGTATTTGTAGAGATCGAGGAACAGTTATTTAAGTAACTTACATAGTTTTACATTATTGTATCAAATACTTCTGAAACAAGTGCCGGGAAAGCACGTTCAGGTATTTTCAAAAGAGGTAACGGTTTCTGTTGAAAATAATTTGACGTACAAATTTAAATAATCTACAATTCGACAGCACATCTCTTGGGAAATTAGGAAGTTAACTTAAATCTTTTGGAAGTGATCCAGGGGGGGGTCGTGAAGGTTATGCAACCTCTCGAGCACCTCGATCTATCAGATCTTTTGTGCATAATCCTTAATATATTCGAGGCCCCGGGATTCAGAGACTTCGTACAATGTTTATCAGTTTTACGGGGGCTAAGTTCTTGATATCGGAGGGCTTTAGAAAGGCCCCTTTCCAGAAACTTGAGCCTCTTGCAGAAAAGCGTTGGACATTCGCAAAGCAAATTTTCTGCAGTTTCAGCCAAGTTCTCGTAGTAGCGGCAACTATCACTCCCTGTTTTGCCCATCTTTTTTTCAGGTAATACCTCAGAGAGCAGTGTTCAGTGAAGAATCCCGTCACCAGCTTCAAGTCTTTCTTGTCCAACTCGAGAAGCTGTTTAGCTGTCTTTGTCCTGGCACTTTATGCCAGTGAGATTTTATTTTATCTGTTTCCCAGCGTCGAACCTATTCCTTTAAGTGGGCTTTGGAGAGTCCACAGAAGAGATCCAGAGTACAATCGTTTATTTGTGGGTGACGTGCAGCACGTGGCCAGTTTTTGACATCGGTAGAAAAGGGTGACGTGTGACGTACACGTTACGTTACAAGGTTGCTTACCTGTCTCTACTTTTTCAGACTTATCGTAACACTGTTAAACACTTTTTTCGATATTCCTGTCGCAACCAATACCCTTCGACGATAATTATCAATTGGCACTTACAAGCCATGTTTTTCATAAATTGAATTACCTTAGCAATTACCTCTTTTGTTTCCGCAGAGTAATTCTTATTTTCCTGTCAACCTATTTTAAATAGAAAAATATAACAGCAACAAAAAACACCCGCACACCCACGCACTCATACAACTACTAAAACTAAACCACACCTATAACCTACTTTTACATGATTACATATTCCTGCTTAAAAATTTCGCGCGTACTTTGTGTACATTTAAGCAGGGTTATTCGGCAACCGTCGTGTGTACGTTTCATCCTACATTATGCCATAACATTTTCATTTAACGGCTTATTTCGCAAAATTGTTGCTTAAATAACTGAACTTAGATTCATACAAATATTAGTACTGTGCAAAAGAAGTAACACAACCGTTTTTAAGTTTAAATAGCTTTCCGTTACTTTACGTATCTGAATTTTTTTTCTAATCATTCAGTGTAATGAGAGACAATGTTGTCTACTGTCATTGAAACCTGAAATTTCGTAAACGTTAAACCGCATTGAGAATATAAAATTAGTGCATCGTGAGTGGTGTCGACAGAACAAAATGATCATTGAAAATACTAACTTATTACAAACACGATTGAAGTTTAGATGGTTGTTGGGAGAAATAGCGAAGATTCATTATATTAGAGAACTAAATTTATTTCGGAAAGGAGAAAAATTTATGATACAATTTAAAAAACTACCAGTCGTACTAAAGTGACCCGAAATTTTTTTCGGAGATTTTATTATCTCTCTATTTTCTTGTTTACCAAACATTTTTTTCTTTTCAGCGTGTTTTATGTAAAACGGTGTTATCAGTTTATTAATTATTTGATTTCGTAGGGATAACTAATTGATATTTAAGTAACACTACATAAAAGGAAAGATTTTGTTGCTATAAGTTTTGTATCTGTTATAAAATCGTTGGCAGCTTTAAGAATTTAACGTTGACACTATTCACGTCACTGAAAACTGGTAGTTATGTGGTGCGTTCCACTAAGCGTTCACAACGATCACGCTCACGACCACGGATTTTCCCATTCCACTTAGTCCCGAGCGTTGAAATCGTAAACCCAAGTGGAATGGATTATGGAGCGTTTAGAGCGTTGAAGTAAAGAATAATAAATGGCGAGCTAGAAAAAATGTAGCAAAAGCTTTAAGCTTTACAATGTGTATATCTTAACAGTATATTCTAATAATTATTAGTTAAATTGATTTATATTAAAAAAAAAGGAATTTTATTCAATTTTTATACTTGATATAAGTGTAGTGTCTAATCAATGGCAGCACGTTGAGCATCTGCCGCAGAAACGTTTACTTCGACTAAAATATTTCTTGTCGCATCAAACAATGAAATTTTCACGGTCGCCTTCTTTATTGCTTTGAGTTTTTAACAATCCCGCTAATTCTCTTAACGCTCACTTCGACCTACCTCTTGAAATGGGTTGTGGTGAGCGTATGTCATGACGTCATTAGTGACGTTTTCACCGCGACCACAACGATATTAGTCGCCATGTGGAACGGCCAAAAAAGTATTTTAGGCGTTGTGAACGCTTAGTGGAACGCAGCAATGGTGTTACGATATCTGTCATCAGTGAACAACGTTGTCAATTTCGATAGTTGACGTTACCATCATTACTTAAAATATTTAAGAACATTATCACCAGTGAAAGCTTAAAATATATTAAAAACAAGTTTTGAAGTGTATGAACAAAAGGAACTGTACCGCTCTGTTTGAAAGTGTACAATGTTCGTTCGTTAAAAAAGTAATCCCACTTCTGACGGTGAAAAACAGGAATTTTTGTTAAAAAATATTGAGCAGCAACTTGTTAACGTTTCTGCACAAATTTTTATTATTTATTATTTGTAATTGTCAAATTGTTACGAGAGTTACTTTTATTTTTTTCTTATTTATGATTCATGCCTGCTATTTTAACATACGTAATAGGAAGGGCGTAATTTTAAGAAAAATACCCTTAATATTGTAACTAATTAGGATTTAATGAGTCATTTGTTATATTTCTATCAACTCTCGTTTGTTAAATTTATCAAAAAATATTTTTAATGTATGCGGATAAAAATTTTATCTTTTCCATTTTCACCGACTCAAAACCAAATTGATTTAAATACAACAGATGTCTCGATATTTTTATTTTATTTTTTAAATTTTTTTGCAATATTTTATACCACGTTGACACAAGAATTATGTTTTATTTTTTTATTGATTCTCTTACATTTTTTTCGGACGAAATATTCGCTAATCTTTGTGTGGGGTAAACGGATATAGTTACTAGTAAAAATAATTTGCAACGAATAGTACATAACTGCAATTGACAAAATCTTACATTTTTTAACGATGGAAAATGTTTTTTAAGGGTATGTAAAAGTGTTATGACGAGTTTTATGCTTTTTATTTATTGTCAGTTGTTAAAAACGCTTAAAATGTGACTTGATGTTATATTGGAAAAGTGAAATAAAATATAGATTAATTATTTGATGATATTTCCTTTATACTCGAAGGTATTTATTTAAAAAATGTAAGATTTCAACATTTACCCCCACCGAGACTTATATTAACAGAAGATCGAAATAAATGAAAAGTATGCAGCCAACTCGTATGGAGCTACCGGTA
This sequence comes from Agelastica alni, assembly GCA_950111635.1. Taxonomy (NCBI): domain Eukaryota; kingdom Metazoa; phylum Arthropoda; class Insecta; order Coleoptera; family Chrysomelidae; genus Agelastica; species Agelastica alni. The sequence continues at coordinate 34,789,607 of OX467714.1, forward strand.
TCGACTAAAAGGCTTCTGTTAACGGCTATTTTCTAAATTGGATTAGTTGCGTTTTAATTTTGTAAGAAATAAAATTGCGCAAATGGTGAGATTTTATATTGGAAATTGTAAAAAATACGGGGCATTTCAAATTTGCGAAGCCTGCTCTTTGTAATTTTTTTGGCAAGTTCAGAAACTACGTGTTTTTGTATAATAATACCTAATAATATCTATTTTCGTGGTTGCTGGTTAAATTTACCCAAATGACTGGCATTATTACACCATGCAGGGTTGCCAGGTCGGCTAACCAAAAATTTCCCAAACGACATGAAAATTCCCCAAATTCGTACCTTTTATTTTAACAAAAATTCCCTAAATTTTTCTAAATCTTATTATTGGACCACATCAAACCTTTGTGGTTTATTTAATGTTATTTTTTTAAGAAGAAGACTTAACGAAGTCTACAATTCCTCAGAATTAACTTGTTTTAATAAATTACAATAATATAAGTATAAAAAATATATTAACATAATTTTTTAATTAACATACACACTTCAACCCAAACGAAAAAAAAAATTGGAGGAACTTTTGCACTATTAGTACGAAAATATTTCAATATTGCTCAAATAAACTACTAATAATTATTTGTTCAGTTAGAGCTAGGCTAGTTTAGGTTAAAACAGCGGTTCGGAGTGAACCCACTTGGGCCTTTTGGCCCGTTGTGATAACGTGATGGACGGCGGTGCCTTCCCCCTCTACCGTGAGAACCAGTTGGAACTTTTAATAAAAAATGTGAGGTCTTTAATGCTTACTGAGCTAAGATCAGATAAGTCACCAATGTTCGGTAGCCCTAGTATAGAAAGCCGTTTTCTGCCTAGGGCAGGGCAGTGGTAGAGAAGATGTACCATTTTTTCCTCCTCTTTCTCATCATGACAGCTCTGCGATTCCCATGCGCCGTGCATGGGATTGACCTGCCCATTGTCCTGTTATGGCCGCGATCGCATTTCCAATAGATTCCCTGGATAGAGTTAAAACATCATTAGTTCGACGTTGATCTAGTTTAGGCCAAATCTGTTTCAATGATGTGCATGTGGGTTCATTTTGCTACCTCCTTGGTGAGATGAGACAGATACAGCTGTGAGGGTGGTGCCCTCTCTTGCTAGCTCGTCTGCCTTACAGTTGCCTGGTATGTCCCTGTGTCCGGTTACCCAGACAATGTGAACTAATAATATTCACGCCTGTAGCAGTCAACAGAATAGTCTCGCGTGCATGCTTATCAATCAGGCCATATTCGTCCACTGCTGGACATAAGCCTCCCTTGATTGCCTCCACATTCTCCTATTTTGTGCCTTCTGTATCCAATTTGTGTGGATACGTTTAATATCATCGGACCATCTAGTTGGTGGTCGTCCCCTGCTTCTGTATGCGTCCTGTCTAGGCCTCCACTCTATGATCCTTTTGGTCTATCTGTTGTCCCGCATTCTCACAATGTGACCCGCCTAATTCCACTTTAGGACTTCTATTCTTTCTACTGTGTCAATCACTCTGGTTCTTCTTTGTAGCTCAGCGTTTGTGATGTGATCTCTGAGGGTCAATCCCAGCATTGACCTTTCCATTGCACGCTGTGTCACTTTGATTTTCTGTACAGCCTTTTTTGTAAATGTCAAAGTCTCAGCACCATAAGTTAGGACAGGCAGAACACATTTGGTTGAAAACCTTTCTCTTCAGACAAATTGGTAAATCTGACTTTAAATATGTGCCTTGAGTTCCCAAATGCGGCCCAAATTAATCCTATTCGCCTAAGAAATTCGCAAGTTTATACGATTTCGTGGACAAGATACTTGTATGAGGTAGTTTCTTCTACTTGGATGCCATCTATGTATACTCCTTCACCTAGTGATTAGTTGGGTTTTTGTCACATTAATTTTTAGTCCGACCTTATGGGAGCAGAGTTTATCTGTTGTAGCATGTTCATAACATGGTCGATTTGATATGAGGACTTTGTCATCTGCAAATCTTAAATTTGTGTTAGGCTTTCACCGTTTATGTTTAACCCTAGATTTTCCAAATTTACAGATTTAAACATATACTCAAGCAGGTTCGTAAACAGTATCGGCGAATAGTGTCCCCCTGCCGAGCTCCCCTTTTTCGTGTGGTTTATTGTAAAAAAAAAGTTTTATTTCTTTTTGGAATTACTGATATAAAATCCCATTATTTGCTGATTGTAGATCGTTAATATGAGAAACAAAGAGGCAAGTTGTGGAAGTTAAAGATTAGCTCTGCATGTCACTAACTTTGATTCACAAAATAGTTAAGTTGTTATTGCAACATTTTAGTTGCTTAGATTTTTTGTTTACACTTTTTATTTATCTTGGCAATATTGTAAAACTATTATTTGTTATCTAATAAAATATTATTTTACAATTCATTATCTTGCAGGATTTCCGAAAATTTTGAGTTTGTGTACGGAATAGTTCAAATGTCTCTGTATTCCAAGAACTTTTTTTGTATTCCATTATTTAGTTACAGTTTCTTTTCGGAATTTGAGTAAATTTTTTTATAGCAGCATAACGAGATTGCGCATAATTTGTAAGTTATACTAGGAAAATAAACAGGGTTTGCGATTTGAAAAAATTGTGATTGTACATAAGTATTTTTAAAATTTTCGAATATATACCTATATGTTTGAATTATTCCCAAAACGATTCGTTGGCGAAATTGTAATAGTAAATCGTGATTTAACTGTTTGGTAAAAACAATGTTTATGTTTGTATAATTTTTAAATGCAAATGTTTTATTCAGTTATATTTAAAAAAATTTCTGTAGTGAACATTTCACAAAAGTTTGAGATCGTGTACGGTGATTGAAAACTTGAAGGTTTTTAGATGGGTAAAACTTTCTTGATTCTACACAGAAAGCTCACTGAAGTGTTTTAAAAAGATCCGATGATGGTCAAAGAAAAAAATAAGATGTCGAGAACCAGACATAAAAAAATATAACTGGTAATATTTGAGTTTGTAACTCAATTAGATCCAACTGAATGATTCAGAACACCATGTTATAAACTTTGTTAGATTTTTTGTTATGTATATTGAATCCTTTTTTATTTACGTTATACATTTAAATAAAATTAAACGTTCACCATTGTTTTTGATACATAGCTAAAAAAAAATTATGACCAACGATTTATTATTATAATTTAGCATTTTCTTGGTCCGTGGACAATAAACCAGAATTGAAAATTTGTGTAAATGTATTAAATGTTTTTTAAGTTAATATTACTTTGTACAGAAAAAAAGTATACAGATTACTGGTATAATTGAAATTATGCAATTTATTAATTTATATTCGACTTGTATATAGTATTAAATTTTAGGAAGGTAAGGTTTTTGTATTATAAAAAAGAGGGATAACGAAAAATGATTATGTGTAATCGAACTAATTTTATTGTAATGTGATAGCTATTTTCACTTACACTGAAACAAAACATTTAATAAAAATTTTAAACAGTCAAGTGTTGGTTTTTGAATAATCCAATGTCCAAATTATTGATTTTCATTTAAATACACAGATATTTCCATGTGTCTGAAGAGGAAGGTCTTTGATCAGTGTGTGCTCCCGGTTCTAACATATGGAGCAGAAACACTGACCGTCTCCAGGAAGGTAATAAACAAAATTCAACTAGCACAGATAGCGATAGAGAGATCAATGTTGAATTTATCCCTCAGAGACAGAGTTTCAAATCATATAATTAGGAAAAGAGCCGGTGTTACGGACGCAGTTGAAAGGATTACAACGCTGAAATGGAACTGGGCGGGCCATGTTATGTTTCCAGAGTCAGAGATGAAAGATGGACAAAGGAAATCCCATAATGGAGACTTAGACACGAGGCATATCGAAACCGAGGATGTCCCCTAACGAGAATGATTTACGGGAGGCCTATGTCTAGCAGTACATTTAAAACGGCTATTGATTATGATGATTTAAATACACAAAATTTTTGACCTAACATTTTTTTCTAGCCTGGTTAAAAAATGGTGCCTGTTTAAAAATTAGTTTTTTTAAGATTTATGTTTTTTTTCTTTGCAATACCTATCCGGTTTTATGTTATTGGAACAGGCTTTTCTGTCATAATCAATACAAGACACTTTTTTATCGGAATACCCGAAGTTTTCCCTTCCGTTTTAAGAAGCTACTTCAGAAAATTATTATGGCATCATTATTGGTGCCTATCATTCCTGAGTTTCAGCGCCATCTATCGGTTTGGAAGGAACTAGTTCGTAGAAAGAGTGGTAAATTCAAATCCATATCATATATTTTGTGAATTGTCGCTCTGTCTTGATAGTGAGTGCAGTGTTATGAAATGACAAAATCATTGCCGTCCTTATTAGAAGCCTAGAGCTGGATTTTCAGCCTAATAGGATTACTTTAAGGATGGCAATGATTTGTCATTTTATAATATTGCACTCATACTATCAAAGAAAATATGATTTTTGCAGATTTGTATTGTAGATTTTAAATGAGGATGGTCAATTCAACTCATTTGTGTTTGTAGATTGAAATAGTTCTATTGTGAATAATAGAATAGTGAAATTGACTACTCCAATTCATAAACTATCATTCAACCACTTGAACATTCCTTAAAGAAATTTTCTAGCTAATTCAACAGGCTAAACAACATAAAAAGTGGATAAGTAAACAAAATGTATGCACAACTCAAATATAAACTTATAATCAACTAGAATTTTATAGAAATGAAATTATTGCTCTAAAAGATCTAATCAACCAACATGAATATGCAATTCCAATTTAATGTAATCCATTTAGTATTGAAAAATCCATCATCTGAATAGTATGCCTCTTTTCATAAAAACAGGTTGAGTTTTCTTTTAAAAACATTAATGTTTAGATTTTATAGGTAAAAATTTTTTGTAATATATATCACATATTATACAGGATAAATCTACATCCCCTTTGTAGTAAGTCTCTTTTTTATGTATTTGTTTCTACATTTTTTGGGAGAATTTTCAGAAATAATCCTCTTGTAATAAGATGCTCTTTGGTAGAGATGTTTAGCTCTTGGAGTTAACAAGACACTTTTTGTAGCCTCCACTTCTGATAATAATCCTGAAAATAAATGAATAATTAAATTAATAATATGAAAGTTAATAAAAACTACAGAAATCCTCCCACATACAATCTAGAGCTTCAGGAAAAATATCCATAGTAGTTTTCCAAGGTGTAATTTGCTGAAGATCATTTGGTTCATCTTTCTTGGAAATGAAAGATGATATTGATGGAAAAGAGGGAACTGTTTCTGGGGCAATAGTGGTATTTTCAGAATGTGAGGGACTCTCTTGTTCAGCTAAACCAAAATAAGTTCATAAATTAGCTAAACGTTATAAGGTGGTGAAAGAAAGATAATGTAGGTACCTGATTCGATTTGCCTTGATATGTGGGTAAGATGTACTTTTCAGTTTATCACCCATGAAATCATCCCCACTGAAATGGCATCTTCATGCCCTGAAATTTGAATATATTTTCTCAGATGTGAGGCCATCTTCCTGGAGTCTTTTATTTTGGCATATTTTTATCCATTTTTGAAACAGTGCCATTTCTTTGACTGGATGTCGAAAGCGATGTTTGGAACATTTGCCCCCATACTCTTTCCAACAGTTCCCCACACAAATTTGCACAGTCAAACTTGAATAAAATGATCATTTAGCAAGAAACAATTCCATAATATTATTCCAGAATGCAAAACTATTATATTTGTATCACAAAACTCGTCGCAAACCATTAGCAAATGAAACAGTAAACAACGCATGCTGCGTCCTCTGTTGCGTAGAAATGGTATTACTTTTCACTGATTTATAGGCAACACAGACATCAATGATCTGTATAACTAATTGCATATAGTAGAAATATCGCTTTTTGTGCCCTCTTTTAATTTGGAAGGAACTATAAAAAGTGGTTCAACCTTGGCTATACGAGTGGTCACCCTGTGGACCATAGCAAACACTGGAAAGGCGCTGACAAAAGAAATTTTCTATTTATGCATGATATTACACCCCCACATAAACACATTACCACATACCTCCGCAGTACACTAATTTTTAAGAAACGCAAGACGTATTTTGGAGTGACCTAGTTGTTTACCTGATCTGAATCCAATGAAACACTCATGGAGTGTTATTGTAAATTTTGTTTACAATTTAGGTACTTATTTTATTTATTTGGATATACTACTAGATTAATTTTGCGATAACTTACTCTTGTCTCAACACATTAACACAGAGGAATTATTTATTTAAATATTTACAATGTAAAAAATATTTGTATATTACAAATTCATTAACTACCTAAAGCTATTTGGAAGGTACTTATAATATACACTCTAATTTTTTATTTAGGAAGCTACTTTTTACAATTTTTAAAAATTTTAAAAAAAAAAAGGTGGTTGACATCGTTTTATATTTTTTTTCATTATAAAAAAACCTAACTTGTTTGAACGAAGTTTATTTGGAAAATATACATAAATTTTATAAATGTTATCGCAGTAATTATTTACATGCGAAGTTTGTTTGGTGATCTTATTGAGATCAGTGAGCTTATCCCATGGGTTCCTTTTAAAGCGGAATTGATCTTCGGAAACGGGAAAAAGTCACAAGCTGCTAAATCAGGCGAGTAAAGCGGGTGTTCGAGCACTGGAACCCATTCAGTCATTACGATGTCGTTGATGTCAACCAGGACGTTGGTCATCTTTGGTGATCTCTCGGCCTTCAGAACACCGTTTATATCATTCGAAAACACGCGCACAAGGAAGAGAATTGTCGCCATAGGCCTCTTTCAACAATTTATAGCACCCAGTCGGTTTTTTTTAATTTAACGAGAAATTTCACATTGATTCATTGCTCGTGGTTTTCGTCACACATTGTTATCGGCACGAGAAAAAACCACGTTCGTTTCGAACTTCTATAGAAAGCATACTACAACAGCGACAAAAACGTGTTTTCGTACTGAAATAGTACACACTTTCAACTATCAACGCTGCATTCGTTTCCCCCCTACCCTCTAGGAGGGTAGAAAGGGTATGGAATATAAAAACTTTTAAAAACGGCTGATATTAGTGTCGAATTTACAGTTTTTGGTGTCGCTGAGTTTGATAGTGATATTCTCAAAGCAGGCAAGTCAACGTTCGGGCAGGACAACGTCTGCCGGTTCCGCTAGTATCTGCATATAATTTTGTAATCATGGATCATCATTAATTTTGAGTAAATGCTAATTGATGAATTTGAGGTTTGAGGTCACTGTCAAAATCACAACAATGTTGCCGGTTGTTAAAATGATTAATATTTCTTGTGATATTTCTATGACGTAGGATGGAAAAATAAATGCACAGAAAATAAATATTTTACTCGACTGTTTTATTTTTTATTTCGCAATTGTTATCAACACTCACAATATCACACGGTTCAGTCTTACTTTTGACGAAGAAATAAATAAAAACAAACGTCATACAACTGACGGACGTAAACAAATAAAAAGGTACGCTTACATTATACTGAGTCATTAACACTTGAAATATTTTCGTGATTATCAACGCCAAAATCGAATGAAAGGAGAGGAAAAAATGCGCGACTGACGTTCTATACGACGACGGAAACAAATCCGGAATAAAAGTCACCGGAACATTACCTAAACCTAAAGTATGTACAATTATAAATAAAAATAACACCGCAGTCGACGTGTACGTCCAATATTTGTCGTTCACGTCGAAAGACAGCACGAGAATGTTCGTTGCCGTCAGTAACGCTACGCCGGCAGTCGACAATAACAACGTCGCTCTTCTGTCAAACTTTGGAATGAAAAATATACCGAAAACGTTACAGATGAAAAACACGACGACGTAAGCTATCGCAAAATACTCGGGATAAGGACAACGGCAATTCGCCAATAAAATTTGCGTGTAAATAATCGTCGACGGGGCGCCGGTGAATTGCTGGAAAAATACGAGCGTGGCAAATTTGAAAAAATTCGAACGCAACGTTTTGTCCTTCATCAATTCGCAGAGACCGTCCGCTGGTCGGTCGACGGCAATAGTTTCGTTTATTTTGTAAATTTCGTCGTTAACGTTAGCGCCCTGTTTCAAAATTGATATCGACCTTTTGGCTTGATCAAACCTGCCAGCTCGCAACAATTCTTTCGGCGTCATCGGCAATAATAATCCTACGAAAAATATCACGAGGCATATCAACAAACACGCGATGGACGTGTGTCTGAAGTCGATGAAAGGTCCGAACGAGTAGATCAGTATCATTCCTAGGAATACGAATAGATTTATCGATTTTGTTAAAAATATTTTTAGATCGTCATCACAGGTCTCGCTAATGTATATTTTGAGCTGTCCCGTTACATAGCCGTTGCCTACACCAACTAAGAATCTACTTCCCAGTAGCCAATAGATGCTCCGCGATTGCCACATCAGTATCCAACCGGTGCTCATTATTATTATACCTAAAAAACAAGATCACTATTAGTAATCTCATTGGGTTTTTGTTACAAAAAATTAACTAAAAATCCAATTTTATTAGAGGTGCTTCTAAACGTGCAATATTTTAAATGCAATATGTGGTTACGAAATTGGTAGCCCACCCAAGTAGCAAATTAAATTCTATAAGGTTTGTATAAATTGCTACAAGATATATCTTATAGGATACTAAAATTCTTATAACGGTCTACAAAACAATTCAATGATCCTTAAACAACCAGAAAGGGCCCAATTTTATAAAACAGTTTGGTAGTATACATTTACATTACATTACAATCTTGCGGTTGGGCCTTTGGTATCGGCACCTATGTCACCTAGATCTTTTGATCCTCTGTGACTACCGCTGTGTCTTTAGGGCATCAGAATTCTAGTCCGCTGATTTTGGCACACCTTACGATTTCTGTTGGCCCTGTCTCTTTTAGATCGCTTGGATCCATAATCATACCACCCCAGGTTTGATACCTGTACCCCGCTAGCATCGGGCAGTGACACAGAATATGTATACTGCTCTCCTCCTCTTATCCGCATAGTCGGCAGTTTTTCTCGGCCATCAGCTTAAGTTTGAAGAGGTGCGATGTGTCCTGTGAGCAGGCCAAGCGTACTGCTTAGTCTACTCCGGTCCATCGTCCAGAGTGGGTCTCTTCTGGAGAAGTCTTTTCATCAGCTGTTTTGATGTTCTGCAGCCAGTATTTGCATTCCACTGAGCAATATGTTCTTGTTCGAGGATTAATTTCAATAAATGTTTTGCTTCGGCAATTGGCAATCCGACCAACTGACTTCTTGGTTCCACCAGGGTCCCGTTTCTTGCCAGTTCATCGGCTACCTCGTTGCCGTTTATCCCTGTGTGCCCAGGACCCATGTAAGAGTGACTTTGTTTACCGTCTTTAACTCAGTGAGGGCTTGCATGCAGTCCCACACCACCGATGATGTTGTGGTGTTACGAGGACCCCGATGGCCGCGCGACTGTCAGTGAGAATATTAATCTCACTGTTGGTCACTCTGTTTGGTAGTATAAGAGTTCTCTTAAAAGTTTATACAACTCTTATATGACTGTTATATACACATTTATACAACTCTTATACTCATTTATACAGCTACTATAAAAAAGCATTTTATTTTTTAGTGAAGAATATTAGAACCAAATTATATTTTAATTAAAAAGTGCATCATGCATTGTATTGTAAAAATGGAGACATATTAAAACGACTTGGGACGCTTGGGCGGACATCGGTAGTAAAAATTATAAAATCATTTGGAAGCACAATCATTTGTATAGCACAAATGTTGATGCGCCCCAAATTTAACTGATAGATTGTAGGTATATGTTTGGCAAAAAAATAAAGCGCTTTAATTTTGGTTGAGTTTCAAGTAGTTACTTAAAAAATAATAAAATAACAAATCTCAAAATTACCTTTTTTTAATGATTTTAATAGTTTATTGCTTTATTTGATAATTCTTTCACAATACGAGGGCGGTTTGATAAGTCAGTGACTTTTTGAATAAAAGAAATTTTTTTCCGCAAATAAACATTTTATTTTTCTACATAATCACCTTTTAGCTCGATACATTTAGTCCAGCGTTTTTCTAATTATTTTATTCCCTCCAAATAATAGGTTTTTTCAAAGCTCTTAAAATACGCGTTTGTTTCGGTAATGACTTCTTCATTCGACTCAAATCTCTTACCGCCCAGCCATTTCTTTAAGTTTGGAAACAGAAAATATTCGCAGGGAGCTAAATCTCCTGGGTAGAAAGAGTGCGTAACACCGAGGTACTTCAACGCCTCGACAAGCAGCTGGAAGTTCTGTTTACACTAAAAAAGCGCAAACTGGAGTATTTTGGACACATCTTAAGAAATGACAAGTATCGACTTTTAAAGCTTATTATAGAAGGGAAGATCGAAGGACGAAGAGGCCCGGGTAGAAGAAAGATATCCTGGCTAAAAAACTTAAGACAATGGTATGGAGTGAGCACTACCACATTGTTCTGCCGAGCTGTAGACAAGGTTCAGATAGCGCTGATGATTGCCAACGTCCGAGGAGGACAGGGCACCTAAAGAAGAAGAAGAGCTAAATCTGAAGAATATGCTGGATGGGGTAGCAGTTCGTATCCCAATTCGTGGATTTTGGCCATCGTGACTGGACAAGTGTGCACACGTGCATTGCCTTGATGGAACAGCACTTTCTTCTTCGCCAAATGCGGCCGTTTTTGCTTCAAATCAACGTCGAATCTGTTCAAAAGCTTTGAATAATATTCGCCGGTGATCGTTTTACCTTTCTTGAGGTAATCGATGTGAATGACACCGCGTACATCCCAAAAAATTGTGGCCATGACCTTGTTGGCTGACAGACTGTTTCGCCTTCTTTGGTCCACGTTCATCCCGAGCAACCCACTGTTTCGATTGTTTCTTGGTCTCTGGCGTGCTGTGATGGATCCATGTTTCATCCACAGTAACAAAACGGCGCAAAAATTCGTCCGGATTACGGCTGAACATCGCTAAACACTCTTTTGAAGTGATCACACGATTGCGCTTATGGTCGAGTGTGAGCAATCGCGGCACCCATCTCACAGAGAGTTTTTTTATGTCCAAATATTCGTGTAAAATATTATGTACCCGTTCAGTTGAGATACACCTACAGCATGAGCCAACTCACGCACTTTCATTCTCCGATCATCCAATATCATTTCATGGATTTTATCGACGATTTCCGGCGTGATCTCTTCTTTTGGGCGACCTGGACGTTCGGCGTCACTAGTGTTGGTACGACCACAACGGAACTCTGTAAACCACTTCTTAACCATTGAAATTGATGGTGCCGAGTCCCCGTAGTATTTATCAAGTCTTTCCTTAGTTTCAGCGATGGATTTTTTACGTAAAAAGTAATGCTTAATCAGCACACGAAATTCACGAGGTTGTCTGCTTTGAACGGCTATAAAACACCAACTGCACGACGTAGCTTGCTCAAAATTAGAAAGTTGCCCACTGATAGATTATAGTTGACGGCGGCAGCACTGTTGCATTTGGAGTAACTGCGCGGGAAATTCAAAAAGTCACTGACTTATCAAACTGCCCTCGTATAATACTCTAAATAATAATAAAGGCACATTTTTTAATCTAGTTTCATGTTTCCAACTTAATTGCTCATAAGGACGGCGATAGCCGGTACAAGAAAGAATTCCTTGTTTAAACATGGCGATTTATAATACAACAATTTTATCCCACAAGAAATGCCTTAAACAATATTTCATTGTAAAATGAAACGGTATACGATAAAACTGTTTTATAACAAAGAATATTTAGGCACCATACAACTATTTTTGACAAGTAATAATTATATTGAGATTCGCGAAAAGCAGAGGTTGCTAGATTTTAAAATATGGTAATACGAATTTTTTATAAACGCCATAAGCACACTGTTTTGTTATTTGGACGCTCCTTTTGATTTGTAGTCCATCTGAAATTTGTTGATCTACCTTGGTTTGTGCAGTTTGATTCCAGTAGAGATTTGTGATTATCCTGAGGCCAACGTCTTCAAAAGTTCCATGTAAAGTTTTTCGTTCTTCTGCTGAGATTCAACTCGTATTGCACAGACTTTACTTGATAGTTTGTTCATAATAAAAAAGCTCTCTCCAACACCAGTGTTTTATTATTAGTTAAAATGTGTTTGGAAAATTTTTGAACTTACCTGCTAACAAATTAAATTTTGTTCTTAAGCAGCCTTTTGTAGAGAAAGGAGTACCGACGGCGTTTCCTATCATTAAAAAACCGGCAATCATGGCGCTTTGATCCATCGATATCCTTATTGGAGAATCATCTTTAATAAGGATTGGATTTGTCGGAGACGGCCACCCCAACATAAGACCAAAAGGAAGACATGTCAAAGATGCTACAAAAAAAATAAAATCATTGACATTCGAGAATTGAGCTATAATTATCGACTATAAGTTGGAAAATAAAAAGAAAATTGTTAAGAAATACAATTTTAAACACCTTTTTTAAATAATTTAAAAGATGAACCAAAAGATCCAAATTAACATAGTGTACCAAGTATTTGTCAATCTTAACATTTTACCTATGGATTCATTGTGACCATGGTTGGTAGATAAAAAGAAATTTTAAAAGTTTACTTATTTCTTACTCCTTTTGAATTTGCATTGGAGTTTAACAATTTTTGGAGAGTTAAAACTGCCATTGATTTTTTTGTGGATAGTTATAAGATCAGATTCTAATCCTTTATAAGCAAATGTATTCAAGTTAAAAATGGTTAATATAATTTTGTAGGTATATTCACCAATATGATATCCGATATGATAGGATTCCACTGCTTGTGTCAGGATGAACGGGGCTTACACTGACTGGTTTAACATCGAAAAAGGCGTGGGGCAAGGATGTGTGGCTTCGCCATGGCTGTTTAACTTATATATATAGACGATTATTTAAAAGATTTGAATGAGAGTGCGTATGGATTAAAAATAAATGATTTGATCGTCGAATGCCTCTTTACTCCGATGATCAAGTCATATTAGCGTCATCTGAAGAGGAGTTGCAGGCGATGGTTAATGTTATGCATGATGCCCTAAAAATCAAAGGTATGAAAATAAATGTAAGCAAAACAAAAGTAATGGTTTTTGAAAGAGAAGAAAGCATGACAAACTGTGAAGTTCTGATTAAGGAAGAAAGAGTGGAACAAGTAAATGAGTTTGTATACTTGCATTCAAAGTTTACGAGAGATGGAAAGTATGTCAGTGACATTGAGCGAAGGGTGTTGGCAGGAAGACAAATTAATGGGGCAATGCATAGCTTTATGAACAGCCAGAAAATGTCAAAAAAGGCACGTCTGGCTGTGCATAGAGGAGTGCTGGTGGTTCCTACACTTATGTATGGTAGTGAATTTGGGGGCGGCAGAAGAAGCATGAAAATAAGATAAATGCTGCGGAGATAAGTAGTCTAAGAAGTATAGCCGAAGTGACTCGGTTGGATAAAGTGAAGAATAGTGAGATAAGGGAACGCTGTGGTGTAAAAGAAGATATGGTTACAAAGATAGATAAAGGAATGCTTAGATGGTTTGGAAACGTAGAAAGGATGGATAAAGGAAGATTGACAAAACAAATTTATAAGGCAAGTGTAAATGAACGTAGAGGTCGAACTATCTCGATCAGATCAACATTGTTTTGAAAAGAGGCCAAGTCAAGAGTACCAACAACCGACGAGCATATATGAGAAAACTGATGAAAGTAGAGGAAGCAAAATATGTGTGTAAGAACCGTAGCAAGTGAAAGGAAGTGGTCTTTGCCTACCCCTACGGGAAAAAGGCGTGATTATGTATTGTATATCCGAATACCTTAGAAACTGATTTTGGACATTCTCCAGCAGATCAATACACTTTACATGAAGGGCACCAATTTGTGAAGTTATATTCCAATATTGACCTAACAATTAAATAATAAATGATAATTCATTCACAGATATTATACTTAAACCCAACATTTTTAGTGCTCTGGAAGTTATATTTGAAATATTAGGTTTGAAGGAAGGACATTTTTGAGTCAAAAATAATTCATAAATCTTTAGAGGTATTTGCAGTTTTCAGTTCTGTTTACTTAATTTTATATTCAAGATTTATGGAATTTTTATTTCGGAAAAAATATAAAGTAATGACCTTGCTTACATTCAACAAAAGTAAATTTTTATTACACGAGCGTACAAAATGACATTATTAAATCACCAGCAAAGATAAGAAATTCACTATAGAAAATGACAAACAAATTAAAAAGTAACGGTTCTAAATGAGATTCTTGTAGCAGAGATAAACTATTATTGTTAGGAACTTCCTAGGCTGACGACACAGTGATCATCTCGGAAGACGAAGATAACCTACAAGGGCTTCCGTATAAATTCCAACAAATAGCAGAAACGTTTAACATCCATAAAGAAAACAAAATCGCTTACAGTATCTAGAGAACCAGGAATATGTAAACTAGCGATTTAAGATCAGAGTGTAGAACAAGTGATGTCAAATATTTAGGGGCAAACATAACAAGTAATAGAAACCTAAAGGACGATGTAAAAGCCCAAACAACAAAGGCATCATATATATCTGGATACCTAAGAGATTTATTTTAGCGGAATAAACATATGAGCACTAGGAGTAAAGTCAGAATATATAAAACTTGCGTTAAGACCGGTCATGACATACGCGATAGAAACCAGAGCAGAAAACGCAACAACCAAACGACTTTTAAGAACAACAGAAATACTAACAATAAGATCAATAACAGGACATACGTTATTCGATTGAAAGAGAAATAAAGAAATAAGGGCAATATCTGAGATTCAAGATGTAGTAAGATGGGCAAGAAACCGGAGAAGAGAATGGAGAGACCACGAGAACAGAATGCCAAATAAGCGGTTGGCAAAAATTGCGAAAGAGAAAAAATCAAAAACACCTCGACCACGTAGACGACCCCTGTAAGATGGTATAAAAGATGGTCTTCAGTATCCCTTCTGCCCCTGGCAAACCATTGATGCAGACTCAGGACTTAGTTCTAACGTAAGAAGAAGAAGAAGAAGAAGTCAGTCAGTCGGAGTAGGATGAAATGTCAAAAAAACACGTCAGTTGCCAAATAACCCTGCTTACAAATAAACCAAGAAGTTCGCGCGTATATTCTTAAGCGGGAATATGTAATCATGTTGAAGAAGTAAAGATGTTATTGGGTTGTTACCAATTCGGTTTAAATCGGCTCTCGGCTTCCGTTTCGTTGGGAATTAAGTGAAGGTCTTTTTCTTTAATAAATCGTTTCTACAGCAGATTTGATTTAACTGGGATTAAGAAAAATACTGAGTTATCATATTTATAAGCGACTTCAAAAAAGGAGGAGGTTCTCAATTCTATTTTGTTTTGTTTGTTACCTAGAACTTTTGACTGGGTGAACCGATTTTGATGATTCATTTTTTATTTGAAAGCTGGTGTTTCCCATGTAGTCTTACTTTAATTTGGCCCAGTTCTTACAATGGCATCCATGAGAAAACCATATAAGTCTTAAATTTACATTAAGTATGTGCGCGAAAAATGGACGAATAACTCAATATCACGTCAACCGATTTCGATGATTCTTTTTTTATTGGAAAGGATGTACTTCAAGGGTAGTTTAATAAGAGTTTGGTTAGGTTCTGATGATGGGATCCAATACAAAGTAACGGAACTCTTCAATTTATGGGAGCAAATGAATTTGATTTTAAAGAATTATACATATTTTATTCTACAATTAAAATAATTTCCAATCCATTTAAATATTTTTTTCTGGATATCCAAACCATTAAGTTTATGCCTTAGAAATTGATTATTAACTCGATCAAAATAAAAGGATATTGTATAAATTATGATTGTTCTGGTTAATATTATGCATGATGCCCTGAAAATCAAAGGTATGAAAATAAATGTAAGCAAAACGAATGGTTTTTAAAAGAGAAGAAAGCATGACTAACTCTGAAGTTCTGATTAAGGGAGAAAGAGTAGAACAAGTAAATGAGTTTGTATACTTGGGTTCAAAGTTACGAGAGATGAAAAGTATGACAGTGACATTGAGCGAATGGTGTTGGCAGGAAAACAAATGAATAGAGCACTGAATAGCTTTATGAACAGCCAGAAAGTGTCAAAAAAGGCACGTCTGGCTGTGCATAGAGGAGTGTTGGTTCCTACACTTATGTATGGTAGTAAATGTTGGGTTTGGCAGAAGAAGCATGAAAATAGGATTAATGCTGTGGAGATGAGTAGTCTAAGAAGTTTAGCCGGAGTGTTGTCGGCCCAAAAGCCTAAAAGGCGTGACTATATGTATGTATGTATGTAGAAATTTCTGTTCGCGTTCTTGTTAATAATTAAACTTAATAAGGATCTTGTGATAATTTTTAGCTTTACCTGTTACTATTACCGCTCTGTAATAGATTTTCACTATGTTATCCCAAAACTTATTATCGCCGAATATTTTGGAAAAATTAAAATTTAACGACGTCACCAACATTTAAAGTAAAGAGTTTACTTTCCGAAATTACTAAAAAACACTGGTTAAATATGAGACAATAATAAATTAAATGTTTATTTTATTAATGACATGTAATTATGGTTGATAAAATTTTAATCAACACAATATGATGTCGAATTATCACAAACGGGCTCAAATTGTCTGACTGTGTAGTTTTCTAATTGTTTTTGTCACTACGATTTTGCTTGTGGTACATCTTAAATACAAATTTAAACTAATTGTTGTTGTATTATTTAAAATGAATTTATTAACTGAGAAAACCCTGAAGTAGGACGAAGAAATTTATTGACCGAAACCAATAAGCAATTTCCTATTAATAATAAATAATTGTTTTGTACATATTTTTTTTGTAGTTGTGATTAAAACTACAACTTTAATGTAAAATTTAGTACGTGGGCAGCCATTGAGATTTGACAATGTACCCATCTTTATGGGTGTGCTTTAGACCACACGACTGAAGTAAAACTGCTTTAGCTCCATCTATATGTATGTATATGTATATGTTTATAAATGTATAATATACAAGGTGTTTCAAAAAAGGTGATGTATCAGCTTCTAAAACATATTCGTTTAAAATTTTATCACAATGTTTCCAGTAGTTTCGGAAAAATCATAATAAATGTGTATAATTTTTTTTTCTTCGACGCCCTTTCTCTTGAATACGGATGGCGTTATGAAAATTTTTTACTAAGCAAACCCCAATTATTATTTTTTAGTTTTCTACCTATCCTAGAGACGGGGTCATCTTTTTTTGAAACCCCGTAGAAAAAAGAAGAATAGAAGAAATCTCTAAATAAGCGGGAGCTTTGAAGAAGAGTTTCAGACAATCGGATAAAACTGAGCCTCAACAAAAAGGTTTTAATCAAAATGCGGTGTTTGAATATTCTCAACCATCCACACCACCAGTACGATACAAACACTAAATCAATGGATGCCACACCAGATGAAGGCGATGAAATGGCCGAAAATAAAGTTTTGCACTTCAAATTTTATTTGTATTAATATTTTTACTTTTTACTCTATTTAGATAAGTTTATGACGTCAACGTTAAGTATTAATAAAAAATTCTCCAGAGGGGCAGGACATTAGGACTTTGCTCGCGGGCGGTCTACACCCTAGAATCGTCCCCTGCTGTCAAAATCTAATTTAATGATATTTAGATTTCATAAATCAACTACATTTGCTGCACTGCATACATTTGGGTCAGCGAAAGTTTAACCATGCGGACGAAACACGTAAGATAGATGGTAACCGCCCGAGTTTTATTTCATTATTAATGACGCACCGGTAATCTTTAGCTGACCCAAGTGTACCTTCAATTATTTTCTAAAAAGGTCAGAAAACCGACAGCTCAGAATTCACATGTGATTATTTTTATTGATAGAATAGAACTCGAAACCGCTCTCAATCTTTCTCACATGAGATAGAAGAAAAATGATTCATTATGTCAGACGATTGTAGCGGATATTAATAAAAAACAAAAATCAAAAGAGTAGAATTTACAATTTTGGGAAAGTATTAAGTAATGCAATATTGCCTCATACACACTATAAGGGTATTCTATTTTGAGCTGGAAAATTTCAAGGTTTTGCAGTGAATAAATTAAAAAAAGTTAAGTGGTGTTTCTTCCTCGATTATAAATAAGCAGGCACTTCATCGTCTTTGCACGGATAGAATCAGTTTATCTGTTTCTTGTTGGGGTATAACTAACGTGACCAGACGTTCCGTTTTGAACTTTATATACTTATATATACTTTTTATAATTACGAGTCCCGGTGTCCACGAAATGAACTCTGGGACGCAAAATTGTCCCGTTTTCCGAAATCACGAAATCAAAAGCTATTGTAGTTAATGTTTTGACGCCTACAGCGATGAAAGAATTATAAGATGATCTTAATAAGTCCAATTGTATTTCAATACTAAACGACGCTTCAAAAAACGGTAATAAAAAAATATACCCTATTGTAGTGCGCTTTCTTCAACCTTGCGTAGGTGTGCAAGTAAAAATTTTAGATCTCCAAGACCAACCAGGTAAGACTTCTGACATCATTGTCAATTTTTTATACCAAGTGTTGACAGATATTAATTTGACAGCAAAAGTCGTGGCATTTTGTGGGGATAATGTCAACGTCAATATCGGAGGCGCGGTTGGCGAGGAACTAATAATGTGTTAACGAAATTACAATTATAAAATTATAAAAAGCCATTAATAGGTATTGGATGTGGAGCACACGTAATTCACAATGCAATAAAATCTGCTGTAGACAGGCATTATTGTGAAGATATATTCATTTTTTTATATTTACACGATTCGAGTTGAAGCTCTGCCTGCCTTGGAAAGTGTTTTAAAAATGTATCAGCCATGAAAAAACTACTTTTTGAGTATTAAAAAATGTCCCCTGCTACTTAAAAACTGTTTTGAAGATTCCACATCCGAGTTTAGCTTTATTTTTTACACGCTCAGTCAGCAAGTATTCATCAAGCTGTATTACAACTTGAAGGTTAGACTGTATCGGCAATTGATGCTGCAAAAGAAATCAATCAACTCAAAGACAATTTGACTCAGAAACAGACCAATCAGTTTCTTGCATTTATGCAGATATTTTATTGGGCAGATTTAAAAAAAGTCCCCGCATGGGAAGACGTTCAAAAATCTCTGGATGTATTAATAGAAAAGGAATATATTGACTGTAATAAAGATACAGAAGTTTTTGACAAATTTTCGTTAATTTGTAACTACATAACTACAAAGTAATCGAATGAAATAATCTAAATGTTTCCACAGAAACTTGTTGGGTAAAAGTATTCAAACACCTGTTAATTGACCCAAATATGTCCCGTTTTGAGTCAAAAAATAAATGGTCAGTTAGGTATAACTATCAATGCTCCCTTGTAAAGCCTTAAATAATTGTTGGTGGTTCTTAAATTTGCTGCCACTTTAAAAAACTCTTCGTTAAGGTATGTCCCATATATGTTTCATTGGATTTACCTATGTTTAGTTATTGCGGAGGCTATGGCAATACTATACAGGGTGATTCATTAAGAATATCCAATCTCTGAATTGAAGATTGAAGACCTCAAAACACGATGAGAAAAATTCCGAACCTTCCTAGCAGGTGCGGTAAAAAAATTTTTTGATTGCCGATTATATAAACACTTATAATAGGACAGGGGTATAACGATTCAGTATTTTTTTAAATTAAAAGTAAAGTTCTTACCGGATAACGAAGTAATAAGTTGTCGGAGTCTGGTAAACATTTTTGTTCTTGTTGGATTCTCATTGATTGAAAACCGATAAGTAATTACATCGTTTTTATCATGGTCCTTTTTATTCAACAGCTCCATTTTTGCATCAATTAATGTCGTTTGGTTTGAAGTCGACATAGCGTTATCTGAAAATCAACACAAGAAAAATAACCTGGTAAGATTTTGCGCGCGGGATCTTCAATAGAACAGATTAATAGGTACAACCTACAAACAACGTACGATAGGTATCTACCGTAAAAATCTACCGTAATGTTGATTTAACAAATGTATTTGTTTTAATTGGAAGGCGATCTTTCACGCATCTGTCACATGAGTTTACGAAAATAATAAAAAATAATGTACGGTTTTAAATATTTTTTAATTAAATTGTTATTGATATTTTTATTTATTACCGATTTTATATTGAGAACATAATCTTCTCGCTGTCTGCAATAGAATAAACATCACTCGAATCTTGGTCAACGCTCGAATCCTGGTCGATTCAATTTCTAAGAAAAGCAGGTAAAAACTACTTGTAATTTTGCAACAAAAGATCTAGCTACTGATCAACAACAACGATTCTATATTACAAAGCAAAAGACTATAGGGGGTAGAAATAGTGAGAAAAATCTTACATTGGACTTTTATGAAAAAAAAATCCACCAAGATGTGGTGTTAAAGGCGGCGCTGTTAGACGTGAGGTTGGATCTAAACTTAGCTGCTTTAGGTGAAATGAAGTATGTCAAAAGGAAATAGATACACAATAATTTTTAAATAAAACAATTGTACTTTAATGCTAAGCGATATGCCATCTGACGGAATAAACTCGCATCAATATCACGTGATGAGCAAGTGTGATTGCTTTGTGTTTATATACCCTAAAACTCGTATTTGTGCGAAGATTATAGTTGTTTAATAATGACTAATAATTTGTTAATAGTGAAAATGACCAGCAGAGCAAATTGTTGCGTACCTGGATGTAACTCAGTGCATAAAAAAACCCAATTTGACTTTTCATCATTTCCCAAATGAGGGTCAAAGAGTTGAGCATATTAGAGAATCGGGGATGGTGACTATGGTTGATTGAAAGAAACATGTATGAGATCAAACTGAAAATAAGAGATTTACGAAAAACATGAGAGTTTGTTCTAAACATTTTTTTGAGAAAGATTTCATAACTCCTAGTGATTTTAAGTATTTTGTTTTCTATATTATATGTGGTTAATAGAATTACCTATCAATCTATCAAAAACTTTACCTGAAAAACACTGCTATACCAAGTAAAAACTCACCTGTGTTCAGCATTATAACAAAGTCCAAAAGTCTGAAGATAGATGAGGAAAAAAAAAGATATGAAAAACTCATTGAAAGATGACGGGCAAGTTCTCTTGTTGGTTATTTTTATTGAAGTAAAAAGTAAAAAAATACTTAAAATTATCATTGAAATCATATCATCCATTGATTTCATGGGGATCACTTTTAATAGCAGTGGTCTGCAAACAATAAGATCTGATTATACACTAATCATCCTTTTTTTCTTTGACACCACAAACAATAATGTGGTTTGCTGCAAGAACAGCTTTACCCTCCACGATGCATCGACTACTTGAAGTAGCAGCCAGATAAACAAAAATCGACGACAATGGTAGAAACATATTTGAATTCTTTCCAATACAAGATATTGAATTTAATAACGTTCAAATATCAAAATTTTCACTAAATTGTATACTTCTCTTAGTAAACACATAGGTTATAGCAAATGCAATCACACTTGGCGTCAAAAACCTATGTTTTTCGACAGAATGACTGCGCGGGAATATAAAGTTTAAAATGTCAATTATGCAGTAAAAAGTAGCTCAAGTAAACGTAAATGTAACAAGGAAATAAAAGATGTATAACATATGTGTAAGAACCGTAGCAAGTGGAAAGAAGTGGTCTCTGCCTACCCCTACGGGAAAAAGTCGTGACTATATGTATGTAGATTTAATCTATAATCGCTATTCAAAACCCAAGTAACTCCTATTTGGAACCATTTTCATGAAGCATACATATTTTTTTGGAAAAGGAACGAAGAAGACACTGACACAATATCTTTTTAAAAACATCAACTTATTGTACATAAAAAATTAAATAAAAAAAAAATCAATCAGCCTTAAATAAATTTAAGGGGCTGTGCTGTTATAAGGCTATTAAGATTACCTATTGCAACAACCAGACTGAGATACCAGAGTACCAGAGTTTAAATTTTGATAAATCTTAATCGACACAATGAAGTTACCATAAACATCACAGTTAAAAATAATGCATATTTTAAAAATGTTCTGCTTCAGCACCACTTAACCCACTGAAGTATCTTTTCTAGGTACGTTTTTGATTTAACTATATATACGACACTTTACATGTTGGTTTTGATAGAACTGATTTATTGTTAATTGTAAATTCATTACTAGGAATACAGGGCAGGGATTCATTGAAAAGCGAAGTATCGAAATTTTTGGTATTTTTAAATTTTAAACGACAATGTCAAATAATGCCATCACAATATTAAAAAACAATCATCGAAAACTTACAAAACAATTCACGGTTTGGTTTTATTTTTTTTATAAAATGCACTAAAAAAGCTCCTTCACTCGAAGGACAGTCACTTTGTGTTTGATTCCTTCTTAACCGCTCTCATCATCCAGCCCGAAGGATCATAATGATCGGAAAAAAAAGTTATCAAAAACACAACAATTGTGTTTAGTAAAATAACGTGTTTTTTACAATTATTATAAAAACTGGTGCTTTTACCAAAATTGACAGTCACTACAAAGCGTCACCCTCCAAAATGTCCATAGTTTCTTATACCTGGACAGAGAAATAAACCACCAACTTAACCACGCGAAGAAGATAAAAGAAGGATAGAAATAGCCAGGGCAGGTTTCCTAAAAATGCGAAACATACTATGTTATCCAAGTCTATCGCTAGAGGTTAGGCTAAGAACAGTAATGAGTTATATACGGTCCCTCCTCTTATACGATTGCGAGACATGGACGAACTCCGGAAACTGAACGTCTTCAAAATGTGGATGTATAGACGAATGCTCCGTATAGCCTGGACTACCAGAACAACAAATGAAGAAGTTCTAACCAAAGGGAATATGTTGAACCTTATTCTTCCCAAGCCCGGGCATGAACATAGTATATGTTCAGCAGTTTCGTCTTCCACGCAGCAGAACCGACAGTCCGTTTGTCGGTTCAGATCTATCTTTCTGAGGTGGTATCTTAGACGACAGTGTCCCGTAAGCAGTCCTGTTAGAATACGCAGGTCATTTCTGCTCCATTCTAGGATCTGCTTAGTTGTGTTTCTCGAGGGTTGTAACGGTAAAAACTCTGGTTTCCCTTCAATGCGAATAAATCTTTCGCCTTTTACTAAAGTTTACGGGAGACGAAAGGTATGACTGTGATATTGAGCGAAGGGTGTTGGCAGGGAAACAAATGAATAGCATCCTGTAAAACTTTACGAGCAGCCAGATCGTGTCAAAAAAGGCACGACTGGCTTTGCATAAACTGTGTCGGTTTCTACACTTATGTATGGTAGTAAAAAATGGGTTTGGCAGAAAAAGCATGAAAGTAAGACCAATGCTGCGGAGATAAGTAGTCTAAGAAGTATAGCCTGAGTGACTATTATTAATAAAGTAAAAAATAGTGATACATGTAGAAAGAATGGATAAAAGAAAATTAACGATACATATTTATTAGGCGAGTTTTATAAAAAGGTCAGGTCAATTGATCCAGCAACCGGAGAGCATGTATGAAAGCGCTGATAAAAGTAGAAGAAGCGAAAGACGTGTGTAAGAACCGTATCATGCGGAAGGAAGTGCCTACCCTTACGGGAAAAGGGGAGGCCTATTTATGTATGTATGTATTTACTTACAAAAAATAGGCAATACTTATTACAGTTGAATTGTTAAAAAATAAATAAAAAACATTACAACAATTGGAATTTAAAAACAATTAAATGTTTAAACTTACCAACGACGGTAACAATATCAAACATATATGAAAAAGTAGATAACGAACAGTAAAAAATTGTTTTTAACATCTACTTTTAAGGAGTAAAACATTTTAATGACTACAAAGAAAATATTAGTTTTTTAT